>VZTG01021097.1:0-318524 GCA_013397845.1 Melanocharis versteri | reverse complement strand
GGTGGCAGGGCCGCGGGCCGAGCACGGGAGGGAGGGAGGGATGGAGGGAGCGGGGCGCGTTTGACAGGAGAACGGTATTTGGGAGAATTGCGCGTGGGTTTCATCCCGGGTCGTGCCCAGGGAGGTTGCCTGCCGCTGCTCGAGCAAAGTACCTGAGTTCTGCCGGCTCGTCCCGCCTTCCCGGCGCCGGGCAGGTGTGCGTGCAGCCGGGGGGGTGCGGGGCTCGCCGCGCTCCCTGCTGTGACCCGCGGCGCGGGTGGGGGGTTTGTTACTATGGCGAATCCCTTCTCTGCCGCGATCGGAACCTCTGAGCCTTTTGCAAGGAATCGCTCTTCCCCGGATTTACAGGCGGCTCAGGCGTACTTGACAAGTTTGGGGTTACTTAGCAGGAACTCCGTGTGTACCGAGTCGTGCCGAGTAAGAGGTAGCGGTGATTTGGCTCCGAGTGCTCTTTGGGGAACAGGCTGTTACAGCTGATTTAATGTCTCTGTAAACGCAGACTTTGAGCAGATCCTAGAAGTGAGATACTGGTGCGCTGTTCTCTAAACCATCTCTCTGCTAAACTGAGCATCCTTCAGGGGTGGGTTTTTTGTGTTCTCAAAATTTCCAGTTTCATTGCTATAGTAACAGCTGCTATGCTCATATGTTCTCTTGTGTGACATAAATAGATTTGAAGATAAATAGGATACATAAAGAAGTTTGGCTGAGTTTATCAGTCAGGTACACAAGTTTCTTACTGGAGTGAAAACCTCACCCCCCTTTCTCCTCTCACCCACCTCCCCTCCCCCACTCCAGCTGCTGTCAGCATCCTATATAATTCCAGTGTGTCTAAAGACAAAGATGGAATTAACTAGTAATAAAATACAGTTTTGATCCATCTCCATGGAAGAACTATTTGCTGGAGTTTTTTTTCCTATTTAAAGGGCAGAGATTTTGAAACTGTATATCTTTACATATGTATGTGTATTTATTTATATATATATGTGTGTGTGTATATATATATATAACACCACATTTTAATTTCAGCATTAGTAAAGTGACAGTATCATTAAATTAAGGTAAAATTCAAGATCTCGGGATGCTTATATCCAGCCTGTTGTCAAATAGTGAGTCTCAGAATACTAACTGGTTTATTTAGCAATTGTAATTATACTACTTCTCCCTGCTGTCATCCAGTACACTGTTGGCCACAAGTATTAGATACTGCCTTTATGTACAAAGACTTTCTATTTTAGGGAGTTTTCTAACTTCATCCTATAGCAAGAGTTGTTTGAGTCTAAAAAGGCATGGACGGAGCTGTCAGCATCGAAGGAATGGAGGAAAAAATCGATTTAAAACTTACATACCTGCGGCTATGAGCTATCAGTTTTTCCATGTTTTTTCTTACCTTTGTTCTAGGATAGAAGTCTCTGCTTTGGGAAGTTTCTAACAGGCACAGTACTTTTTCCTGTTTATGGACTGTTAGCACTGGAGTTTGCATTGTATTGGGAGTTTTGTTTTGGGTTTTTTTAAGAAGGCATCCTTATAGCATTGCAGCATCAAATCTGTGATGATAGCTTAGTCCAGGACTTTTTCCTGTAGGGTTTAAGGTCCAGCATAATAACTTAGAAGTGCTGAAGAAGCTGTTTGTCCTGGGCTAGATCCAAGTTGAAACGTGGATTTAGGCTTTTTTGGCCTTCTTGGCCAGTAGTGCTTCTACAGACATTCCTAATAGGATTTTCTACTTTGTTTTGAATAAAAGTTAAGGAACTGACATTCATTTTCTTGGATTGCTTTTGAATAAAAGCTTTTGATAAGACTTCTGCATCTTGCATAACCTGCATCTTTTTAAAGCCTACTGCAGGGAGTTGCCTGATTTACTGATATATGGCTTCGGTGAAGGAAGAAGCCTGTAGATGATACATGCATTTAGGAAATGGCTGGTGTATTTTTGTGTGGATTTTACTGTGAGAGGGAAATAGTGATTGACCATTGGAGTTTGCTGTTGAGTTTTTAAAAACTGATAAGGCAGCACTAACTTTGCCAAATGTTGGGCTGATCAGAACAAACGTAACAATCAACTGGGTCACTCATCTCTTAGAGATTTGGTTTTAAGATACGTAAAAACTCTCGTTGTTTTATAACAAATGGAAAATCCTGTAACTTGAATAAATATTAGGTGGCAGACATGCAGAGAGAGTATTGCTGCTTGAAAGACTCAGTGTAAGCAACAGTATGTTAGTAAATACCTTTTCTTTTTTTTTCCCCACAGTGGTGATATGCCTTTCAAGTAGTCCTTGAAAGGAGCTCTATCACATGATCCATTCTTTTGCAAAGGTTTCCTATTGTGTGCTCCTACCCCTTGTTTTCCATTGCCATTCTTATGCATGTTCCTCATGGCCTCCCTGCCATCCCGGAGTTACACATTTGCTAGCAGTGTTAAGTGCCTGACTAATCTCCTAGACTTTCACTGGATTCACTGAAGTCAATGGGCTACTCAGAGGCTTAAAATTAGCATATGCTTTAGAGTTAGCCAGGATCAGATGTTACAGATACTACTAAGGCAATCTTAATTTCTTCTTTCTTCTGTAAGTATTTTTGCTCAGAATAGGTTTGGAATTTGAGCTGAAAGTATATTATATTTTTGCAGGAGTTTTTCAGTCATTGTGTTAGAAATCAAACCCGCTGAGAAGGAGAGCAAACAATTGTATTTTGGAAAGCTAATGTTCAATAAATAGTGGTTTTGCTTCTTGTTCAAAACATCCAAAGATGAGTTGAAGTTTTTTGGGGTTTTTGATAGAGAGAGAGGAGGAGGAGGAGGAATGGAGAACAGTTGTCACATTGCATTGATTGATGATTTGCCTTCTGTGATTAGTGTGAAGTTGCATTGGTATATATGTGTCATCACAGGAATGATGTTAAACTAAGTAATGTTTTTATATCTGGCGATAAAAAGAAGAGTATTTGTAGTAGTTACTGGAAATACAAATAATGCATTTGTTTTAATTATTTTTGCATGATACTAGAAATTTGTCCTGGAGCTATCTAGTTCATGAATACTGCTGGGCTTCAGTGTGCTAAGCAAGCCAAACTATATCAGTTCCAGACTTAGATATTTAAAAGAGAAGATATTCAGATAAGATCCATTTTTTTAAAAAATCGAATAAAATGTTACATACATGGCCCAAAACATAATCTGTGTAAGACTTTAATGAGGAGATGGCATTATTTATATTAATTTCCTACAAATTCGATTATGAAACAACTTGAAATTATAAAAATGGCAATTCTTAGACTTCATCCTGAATTTGAAATGAGACATGCAACAGCGTGCAATGACTCAGTTTTAACCGAGTAACCTTAGAAACGTCTTCAGAAATGGCTTTTAGTCTAGTTATATTTGAGCTGCTGCCACTGCCAAGTGTGTGTGTGTATGGGTGTGTGTGTACATGTGTATATAGTGGCTCTGGTGAGTGTACATTTGCTGTGTGTATTCTTAGTCTAGCTGCTTCATTGCTATGATCTGCAATTACAGTTTTAGAAGTAGTTTTCTGCTCTGCACTGCTCCAAAGCATATTCGCCCGTCTGTTCTAGCAGCGATCCAGATCCAGAAAGCACAGTTTGTAAATACCTTCTTGCAGCTTCCACACCTGGGCTGAGCTTCAGAATGCTGCTGGGAGCCAAACTCACCAAAGCAGCCCATTTTGCCTGGAAGGAGTGAGTAGGACAGCAAGCAGCAGAAAGATGGGAAAACTCTTTCAGGAACCAGGTCATGGCACAGGTGCCCACTCTTCATGCTCTTCTGAAGCATCTCTTGCTGGGCAGAATCAGACAGACAGTAGTAGAGGAGCGCCGAGTTTATTTAGGAGCAAAGGGAAAGGAGGCAGTCAAAGTGTGTGGTTCAGGTGGTTTGTGCCTCAGGTTATGTGGCTGGGGGCAGCCCCGATGTTACAGAGCCACTCCTGCCTCTTCATCCAGGTTTCGGGAAGGTTTGGGACACACAAGGCAATGGAAAGTAGTTTCATGCATTGCCTTATTACAAAAAACTAAAAGGGTGATCATCCTGCTTGAAGACTGCACCATGTTTCATAAGCTTTACTAAAAGGTTAAGTTAAATAAATGAGTGTTGGTGTGAATCACTTGGTATAATGCTGGGTGGAAAGAACATACAGCTATCTTTCATGTAGTGGCGGCACGTTCCACTGAAACAAGAGCTGCAGCATCCCTCTAGACAGTGTTGAAAACTTCAGTGCTCAGCCTGGTGTTTACAATCTTCCTCCAAGTCCCTGTAAAATCAAAATGGAAAAGAATTTTTCGTTTTGAGTAGGACTGTTTATATGCATGCGTAGTATTAACACTAAAATAACACCATTTTATAAAAATGTGGCATAGGTTAATACATAAAATATGCTTTCCACTCTTTAATGAGCAAAGAGTTCTGAGTTTATCAAGGTCTTAATTGGTTCCTTCTGCTCCTTCATATGTTTTGCCTCACTCTTCTCTCTCTTTGCTGAGGACCTTCCTTTACCCTTTCTCCTTCTGTGAGCTTTTCACTGCATGTGATGTGTTGAACCCTGGTTTCCTCTTGGGGTTTATGGCAGGACTTCTATTTGATGGTGAGTGTTGACATGTTTGAGCATGTCAGTGTGCAATCATAAGGGCACAGAACTGCTTAAGAAACTTTGTATGGGATAATTGATGTACATTACCACTAGCATGGATTGATGTTTCCTTTCGATTCAATGAAGATATTGTATCATCTGTATACCAGTAGTTCGTTGCCATCTTAAAAAAATTATCTTGTTAAGTGGTTAGAGTTCTCCAGTAAATCACACTGTACTTGTATTTGTGTTAGAATAGCTGCATTACTGTTAACTTACAGCCAAAGTGAATCTGAATCACCCCAGAATTAAAAGTTCCCTGTGCCTTTAAATCCCCACCTGAGACTTAGGGCTGAGCTAATAAAATAGTCTAGGTGTAATGTGCCATTGTACTTTTTTGGACAGACGAGGAAAAAAAATATTTGGATTTTTCTTGGCTTTAAGATAAGCTCTTGGACCATCTATATGATTGATCATAACAGAAAGGACACTCAGTTGTTTCCAGTAACTATTCTGTATTTTTACAGAATCCCGTGAGTATCTCTTTTATAGGGAGAACCAAATTGCTTCATTAATTTTAACCAAAGTAGTTTTCCATAGATTTTTTTCTAAGTTTTTTTTTTCTTTGTTTTTATTAGCTGGAAAATTCCTTTATCTGCTGTCAGAGCCTTTACACATGAGAACACTGTTCATGCTCTTTTGTTCTGGGACAGGCACTGCAGTCTTAGGATTTTTTTTTTCTCCTTCTACTCTTGTTTGTTTTGAGATCCTTTCTTTCGGATAGGAAAACCAAGTGGAAGATTTTAAGTAATATCCAGCAATATTTCAAATGTTAATCAGAACTTAGAATTTGGTGTCTTTCTGATACAAAATTACTTGTTTCCACATTGCAACCTGGAGGTTAGATATGCTAGTGTTGGTTTGGAATTGATACAAATACACAGCTCAGTGTTCACTTTGCTTTTTTTGTCACTTATTGTACCTATTTCTTCAGCAATAGTTATGTTTCACATTGTTACCACTGAAACCTTTACAATAGTGCTCAATTCCAGCTTGGACAAGGTATCCAAAATGGACAGTATACAGCAAAAGAGTAGAAGGGATAAGGTGGATGACTTTGAAATGTGTTATTGTTGCCATGATTTTTGCTCCTGTATCTTTCAAATTTAGCTTACATGAAATTAATTTGCTCACAGGAGAGGAATAATTGACAAGAGCCAAATACAGAAGCCCCATGTGCATCTTTGAGCTAATGAACTTGATCTTTGGGTCCCAGTGTGAGCAAACACAAGAAATATGTCTAAACTTGGGTCTTGTGCTCTCAATGATCACCACCTTTCCTTCTGCTTCACATTCTGGATAAGGGACATTGTTTGACTGGTCCTCCTGATGGTCTTTCAGCAGGGTGTTAAATAATATTGCAGACTAACAAGCTTTTGGGCAAAGAGCACCAGTGTGCAGCACTGCTGAAAATGGGTTGAACTTGTATAAAGCTGCACGTATTTTAACCAAATGACTGGGAAACTGAGTAGCAGTGGCTGCTCCTGGGATTTTAGGTGAATGTAACATCAGACATGCTTCTGGGGACTACTGAGGCCTGTGCTGTTGCTTGGTAACCACACATACGGTTTCTGGCCTCTGGTCCTGAACTTTAGCAGTGTACCTAAGGCCAGGATTCAAATTTAAGCATGTAAGTCACTAGAAGAAGTTTCCTAAGCATCAGAGCAGAATTTAAAATGTCTCTGCTTATATACCTGCTGAGCAGGAGCACAAGAAGGAGGTGAAGTTGACAAAAAGCTGACAGAGAAGAGTCTATGTCCCTAGCAGAAGGATGGATAAACCAAGGAGCTGGAATTTGCCAATTTTTCTTGGCTACTGAAATCCAATGGAATGTATGAAGTCAGAGAGCAGTGTTTTGGGAACCTGACTTTATGGAACTTAGGTTAGAGCAATGGAAATACATTAACCAGTGTTGGCACTACAGTTCCTACACTTCTCTTGCTTGCGTTGGTCTGTGTTCTGTTTAGCGTGTGAGATTGCAGGAAGAGAATAGGGCCTCATAAATGATTATACGTCCAAACTTTTGGATCTTTAAGGGCATAGTAGTGAGGCTAAGTCTCATCCTTGCCTCCTACAACCCATTTTTACCTTCAAGTTTCAGTGGTGTCCTCATGTACCTCTTGTCCTCTTCAATTGCCAGGAGTGTGATTCTGTGCCATAGGTCTTTGGCCTTGAACTCACTGCTTGAGAGCAGAAGAGAGTGCTGTTGTATGGGATAGGGAATATTAGGCAATGGCAAGGTCCCCTTCTATCAAATTTCTGACACTCAGGCTTTTGTGGCATCAGTGAAAATATTTGTTTGTGCTGTACAGTCTAAAGTGGGATGTTTGTCTTGCTTGTGCACTGGGCAAAGAAGGCACATGTGAAAGCTGCAGCTTCCTCAGTCTCAAACCCTATTGAGGGGGTAATCCAGGCAAGGCCTTATCCAGTAGCCTGGAAATGTTTGTTGCAAAAGTACTGATAAAAAGTGACAGAAATATTGTGTTCATCATGGTCTTTGGGTATTTAAGGGAACTGAGAACATGCCCTTCATTTTTACTGTGGTGAAAAACATCCTTTCCAGTTGCTGTGGCACAGAAACTGTTAGGAGTAGATGGAGTAGCTGAGATTTAGAAAGTCAGTATACTGCTCATCAGTAACATAAGCATTCATTTGTTGGGATATCTAATGGCTTTTTGATTGTTGTGTGCACACACTCTAGTTAAAGCAGTGCAGGTGCCTCTGATCAAAACTAATTAATTATGGCAGAAGGAAGGTGGCAAAATGGGCAGTTGAGGAAGGCCACCTTTATTTAAGGCCAAAGCTTGGGTGAGGAGGTTGCCCGTGTCTGCCTGTGCCAGATGCAGAGTGCTCATAGGTGAAACACATTACTTGTCAGTGGTAGCAGCTGCCAGAAGCTACGCTGGACCAAATTTACTATGTGAGCAATCATGGGAGATAAACGATGCAATTTTTCAGTAATCGTAGGGCCAAATTTGAAGATCACATGGATGTGGACCCAGAACGGAATACCTTTTGGTTTTATAAAAGTGGTATTGGAGAGGACAGTGAGATACTGTATAATGATAATGAATTCATGGAACTGAACATTATCATAAGCAGTTAGAAGCAAAAGTCACAGTTTAATATGCTGAAATGAGAAGGACCAAGTGATGACTAATCTTACAATTATAAGGCATGGCATATGAAACTGCCAGTTGGATGACATAGATTTTTAATAAGTACATCAAGTTGCAACTTACAGAATGTAAGTGAGGAATAGTGTCCCTGGCCATGGCAGGGGGTTGGAACTAGATGATCTTTAAAGTCCCTTCCAATCCAAACCATTCTGTGATGCTCTAACAGAAAAGTGCCATATTAGTTTGAATACAAGTGGTTTGAAATCTCATGCAATCCTCCCTTTACTGAGAACATTTTTGCATATGTGTTTCTATACTTACTTCCTCCATAGTGTATGTTTATGTCTTGCCTTACAGCCCCTTATCCTCTCTGCCTAACCCAGGTGCAAACCATCCCTTTTATCAGCTAGCCAGCTGTGCTGCTCTCAGGCTGTAAAAGCTTTTGATCATAGGGCTAAAGCTGTCCCTGGGTTTAAAGAGTGTTGCCTGGGAGGAAAGCAAGGGTGGAAAAGGAGCTGCGACCCTCTGATACTAGGGCAGATTTCCTGTCACTGGAGAGCAAAATGACACCTCTCTATGGGGTCTTTCCCCCACCCACCAACTTCCCTGAGCATCCTGGTTCAGCAGGAATGCAGCCATGTTTACATTCGGTCACCAAAAGGTGTCATGAGCTCTTCAAAGTCCTGGGAGCATGGTCTGTATAGGAGGGTGAGTTGGACTCTTTCAGATATTTGTGGGGGAAAAGAAGGTGGAGGGAGACAAGATGACAGCCCTTTGCGTGTTTGGAGCTAATACACCCTGGAGAACGGGAGGACTGAGTGAAAGAAAAACTACAGACTCGCTAATCACAGTGCTCTTTGGACATTACAACAAAAACTGATAGAAAGGATAATATAAGACATGAAGGTAGTAAATGGTTAATGGGATAATTTTCAACATGAGTTCTCCAAAGACAGATTGTGCTGGAATGACCTGCTTACTGACCTTTTCTCAGATGATATTTGATGTCTTTCTATTTCCTGTCAGGGCTCCGAGCATGGATTTTCTGTAGTGCCACTTGGGAAATGTTTAGTTAAGCTAGAGAAGATAGATATTCTTGTAAGAGTGTAGTTGGGCAGGGACCTGGGTAAAGGAACATTGTCAGTTTGTCATTTTGAAGATTGAAGTAATGGAAAGGAAGGGTACTACTAATAAACTTCCACAAGGAGAAGACTCTTGGCTACTTGAAAAATATTTTTTTATTTTATTATCTTGGCACAAAACCATGGAATAAGCCAAGGAAACTTCTTGATAGTGGAATATTAGGAGGCATTTTCTGAAAAGACGAAGATAAATCCTGTGTAGAAAGAGTTTTGCAGATGGGAGGGAAAGAACAGAATTGGAGCCAGGGTAATGACACACTTAATAGCAAGTTATATGTTCAGCATCTTTGGCTGAAAAGAAGAGCAGGGAAATACCTGTGTGACCTGGTTGAGTACAGCATATCTTAGCCACCTGTATTAGGAATATAATAGAATGGTTCATGGCCTGACATGGCCTCACATAACAAGCAAAACTGGGAGCGTTATACAGGGTTAGGACTTCACCTGGCAACCTGTACACAGCTGTGACCCTCCGCAGGCAAGCGACACTTTCTAGCCTTCATCTCTTCTGAACTGTCCTGCATGGATTATCAAGAAATGAAGAAGCTTGTTGTACACAGACCTGACTTAGTGTGTTTCCTCCATTTCTTAACAGAGGAGAGGCTTCTAGATTACATAGCTGCACGTAGTAAATGGAGGTTATTCATTAAGAGTGCTGAATCCTGGTAAGAATAATTAATTTGAGGAAGGATTTACTTTCTTTGCAAAAAGACAAGATTGGTTGAGTCCCTGGCAGCTTTTAGGATAGTTCGTCCCTGCCCATGGTGAGGGGAGTTTGGAGCTAGATGATTTTTAAGGTTCCTTGCAACCCAAGCCTTTCTATATTTTTATGATTCATCTGACCAAGGAGGGAGTGAGAGCTAAAGGTATCTTCTGAGTGGCTTTTCACCATCAGCCTTTGATTTTAGGACTTTGACTAACCAACTATGATGTGTTTTGACTGGAGCATCTTTGTGAGGTAGTGCTCCACCATTTTCCTTCAAAAGGTTTGAACCCCGTAGCACTAGTGAATAGAGTGACCCCCCCAGCCATGATTGCACTTTGTCTGGTCTCTGACCAAACTTCAACATTTTCAAGGTTAATTCATAGAAATTTTGCGTTTCTTTCTGTCTGAAGTTGTAGTTCCTGTATGGCTCATGTCATCCTTCTCTGTGTTGCATCTTGAGAGGCTTTTGGCAAGAATCAGCTAATGCTGAACATAACTGAGCGGTCTCTTCCAAAGTGATCTAGTTTGTGTTCTGTCATGCTTGAGATCCCATTTTATGAATCCAGGAACTCAAGAATTAACTGTCTTAGCTGAAAAACTCCTTCTCTGAAGTTTGTCAAGGTTGAGATTGCATGTGACTGCTTTTTTCAGTCTGCAGTATATTTTGGACTGCTTTTGTAAAATCAGGAGACACTTGATGCACATGTCTTCAGCCAGCCATATGGCCATGGAAGTGTTGGCTTCACAGGCAGGGCAGCCATTTGACATGCAAATTGTGTTAATTTGCATTTATGAATAACCAGGAACTAATTGTGTGACAATTCAGAATGCCTCAAGTGCTTGTCACCTTTGGACTACAGGCATCTCATTCTTCCTAATTGAAATTACTGTTAAAGCCATTCTTGAAGCTGAGCACCTCCAGAAGTTTACTGCAAGCTGCTGTGAACACATTTCTTATGTTCCTTATCTTAGGTCTGCTTTCCTTTTCCCAGTGACCTTCTTTCACATTTGTCTCCTGCAGCATTTGTCATGGCCATATCATTTTAGCATGGACTCTCTGCTGGAGTGACAGCGCTCTCTCAGCCTGAGGTCCTTTTCTGGCCATGCTTTTCAGCATTATTCTGAATTTGTGAGGTTAATTGCAAAGTCTTTTGCTGGTTTTGTTTCTTTTCCTCTCTGCTCTCTCTCTCTCTTTTTTTTTTTTCTTTAAATAAGCTTCTGCTAAAAAGAATCTGTAGCCATCCATTTCCTCCTTTGCTTGTTGCTTATTGTGGAAGGATTTATGTGAGGTATTTTTCTGAGTTTTTGGAAGTTGGATACCAAATGCATGCTATTGAGTAATTGCTATGTTAGTAAGAATAATGAATTAAAAGAGAAAATTTTATTTTATGGGATACAGTGATTATTCCAGGATAAACTTTGCTCAAGTCCTTAAGCTATTCATGGCATGGTGTTAAAAGTATTCCTTGTCTTTGTCTCTACATTCAGCATTTCTTTTATTTAGAGCATCCCTGTTAGAATTGCTTTAGATTATAATGATTTTAGTAATAGGAGATTATTTTAAGTTTTCTAGCAGAGGTCTCAATATGTATGTAATGGAAACAACCTAAAACCAGCTTGAATAATGGTACAATAATCTTTTGAGCATAATTGTAAAAGTGGGTAATTGTTGGTCTAAACTTCTTTACAGGCATAACTAAATTCTTTAGTTAGATTGTATTCAAATTGATTATGTATACGTTTAATAAAACAGCCATGTTTTAACTCCCATATTTTAAATGCAATGAGTCTCAAATGGGTAATGAAAACTTGATGAGTAATAGAGTCTGTTACAGAATATCCAGAGATATCTTCCCTTTCTTGAATTTGGCACTGAGAAAAAGACAAAGATAATGAACTCCATTTTTTACTCCTGGAATGTACTAGTACTTATACCTCATGTCTTGGTGAAGTCCGGAAACAGGGGACTAAAATCAAGCAAGTATTCACTGAGGAGGAGAAAGCCTCTGGGAGGAGAAACTGTTTAATATTCTATCAAAGATGACTTTACATGAAAGAACAAATACTGCCAATGCTTTTCTCTATTCTCTTAATGGAAGGCAAGTTTAAGTACAAAGATTTACAGATAAAATTTCCAAAAGTTAGTATTGTTCACCTCTAATAATATGCAATCTTCTTGTAAAAGGAATTACAAGAGTTAAGTTTGCCAACACTTTTCTGCAAACCCCAGATATGGTGTCTTAGATTTCAGCTGTGTCTGTCAGAAACTGGAACATAAGTTTGCAAAACAAGAACAATATTCATGATAAGTTAATACTTTTTAAAAGGTGCATGCATGATCCGGATTCATTGGAACCGTGTTTGCCTTTTCCCTATTAGCAGGAAAACCACCTCTTGGAACTGTGAACTTCTAGGAAGGACAGTACAATTAGATAAAGAATTCAGGTTGCCCAGCAAAAGCCAGTTGAGGAATACAGTAGTTGGGCAGACTTGACACTTCATTACCCAACTGAGTTTTGTTTTCTGGTGTTACCTTTCCCACAGTGTTGCACAGTGACAATTTTTCCCTTTGGGAGCTACTGCTCCACAAAGCACCTTCCTTAACAAATTCTCTGAAAATATTGAGAATTTCACTTCTGGTTGGATTTAAGCTCTAGATATTCTTTCTGTTCTCTGTGCAGGGAGAAGTTGATGTGGAAAGGTTTTCCCCTTCTCCCTGCACCAGAGCTGCTGTGAGAACTTGCTCCATTTAAGGTTGACTGAGCTGATGCTCTCTTTAGGGGAAGGCTTCAGAAGTGCTGTGTTTTTTAGCTGCTGTGCTTTTCCACAGTGTTAAACACAATCAGAAAGTTAAATTTTCACCAGCAGGCATTAGTGCAGTAGTGCCTGATTCGTTTTGCTGGAGGCAGCAGTGCTTTTCAGCAAATCGCTCATGCTGCTGGAAGTGGTCTCTAACCCTACAAAGACCTTTAGGATTTTGGATGTTTAGCCTATACTGCTGCTTAACCAAAAGAAATTGGGTCTCCAAGTTTGCTTAGGTACAGCGTTGTGAAACAAGGAAGACAGTTTTGGGGAATGAAGGATGCGCTGTTATTTCCCTTTGGTTTGCAGTCCTCGTCAGTGAAGCATTATTCACTGTGGGGTTTCACAGACTATCCCATAGAGGGGCTTTTTTCTGGATATTTGCTTTTAGGGCGTGTCTCATCAAGTACACTAGTATTTATTCCTTTACTTGCTGAGTTGAATGCATTGCCACAGCCCCTGCCTCAGCATAGAGCCCATGGTGCAACACAAACTATTAGAGTTCAAAATTGGAAATAATAAATTTTTATCTTTTCTAAGATCAAGATAAGCAAAACTTCAAAGATCTCTGCTGCTGCAAAGGCCTAATATTGTTTTCAATTGTCGTGAAGCTGTGGTGCACTATCCAAACAGCTTATGCAGGGCTGCTTGACAGTGTTGCTTAGTAACATCATCCTATTGCTGAGGCACTCGGCCCTCACTCAAAGTGGGTAGTGAGCAGGAAAGTTAGGAACAGTGATTTGTATAACCAGAGAGCAGTATCTGTTCCCATTTGTGCATGGGACTTTTTTTCCCTTTTTTTGTAAAATTGGCAGGGTTGAGGGGCATGGAAGAGGCAGAGTTTAAGAGACGGGAGTGAAGAAAACTGAACAAACACAAAGTAACACCCAATATGATAATTTACTAAATGGTTTAAAAAAAAAATCTATCACTTTCTTCCCTGCTGAAGGCAAGTTGTTGATGTGTGTTATTGGTTAGTTTGGGGCAGTTTCTGTTTTTCATTTTTTCTTCGCTGACAGTACCCTAGATCAGAAATGAAATAGGAATTATCTCCCTGAACTTGTCTGTCACATTTAATCTGCTGTTTCTTCCTGGCTATATTTGCCTCTTACATCTTTGCTCCCAGTCAAACTTTTCTTTCCCACTAGCAATTTATTTTTGATAAAATGTTTTAAGCAGGTGAATGCTTTTCAACAGAACGAGGGCAGTAGCAGAAAGAAGAATATGCTTGTAATGAGGTACAAATATATAGTGTGGGGTTTTTTTTGTTTTCTCTACATTTTTAGAATTATAATAACTGATACAATACTTTGCAGTAAAGTCATATTGCGTGACTAAAATCATAGACAAGTTAAAAAATATTTTTGCCTTTATTTTCCTCCTAAATATGCTTAGAAATGTAATGGATGCCAATATTTGGTTAAAAACTAGTTTAAATGGGATAAAAATTATGTGGGTACTTCTTATAAGACATAATAAGCTTTATTGAATGATTTTTGAAGTTTATTTGGGGCCTGTTTATTACACTTATAAAAGTGTAATTCCTTTTTTTCTTCCTTCCTTTCTCTGTTTTTAGCACTGGTGTGAGAACTGCTGGCCCTAGTTCACATGCTGGTGTTGCGGTGTCCCTTAAACAGCCAAAGCCAATCTGTTTTGAGGAGACTTTCCTAAGACAGTTAATCTGGTTAATGGACAAATTATGTCTGGGAAATTCCTCCGTGTGAGCTGAACGTGGCAGTATCCTGACGGTGACACTGCTAATAGGTTTGACAGTGCAGTGAGAGTTTGCAAGAAACACTCCAGACCACGCATCCTATTGCGCTTTAATCTTTTAAGTAGAAAACCTGAGGAAAAGCAGCCTAAGATACTGACAGGTGAAGCAAGGCTGTTCTTTCAGTTCTGGGGACTAGGATGTTGGGGCACAGTCTTCTTGTTTGGTGGTGAGCTCCTATAGTGTGGGCTGAGGATGCCAAAGTAGCATATCCATGGGGCTTTTTCAGACATCCAGAGTTTGATATCAGTTGAAAGACGTCATGTGTAATTAGTCAGTTCTCTGAGGGCATTATTTCTGTCTTCATCTGTACAAATAGTTCCGAGTCACAGAGAGAATGATGTAGTGAGGCTGGAAAAAGAGTGTAAAGAAGTGAGCTTTAATTCTGGGCTTTCATTAGTTAATCTTTATTCGAGTATTTGGATAAGAAAAAATTGATACATTTGTGTTTGTGTGTATGTAAAATCTGAATAGGTGAGAATCCCGTGTTTAAAAAAGGCCTGAACGCAGTTAAAAAGAATTCACTACAGACTGTGTCCTGGCTCTAGTGACTGAAGATCTTTAGTGTGCTAGGGGCTCAAGCTGGTGCACCAAGGTGTGCATTAGCTGGTACTGCCATATGGCTTCTCATGTCTTACTGGTTAATTTAACCATCTGTCACGTCTTAACAATTTGTATTCACTTCCAGTACTCAGGTTAGAAGTGTTTTCTTCTCTTTGATACAGTAATTTTCCTCACACAATGCTGTTACATTCCCCTTATCTGAGTTTTATTAGTTTTATTTATAGTCGTATTACTTACAGATCATAATTTCCTCTTCCGATGTTATGACTAAAAGATACATACGTTTAGGCAGGCATTTTGGAGATGCTTCTGCATAGATTTCTGGCACAAAACAAAGTCAGTATCAGAACTTGAGCTGTGAATGTTTGACTCTACTTCTCCTCCTGTTCATTTCTAATTCTGCACTTGTGTTCACATCAGTTTCTTTACTATGTAAATTAAAACAGGTTAGTATCTGTAAAACAGGTTTCACTACATAGGAGTTCGGAGTAAAGATCCCACTATTCATATGCTCTTTCTCACATGTTGCTTTTTCAGAATTGCAGTGAAGCTATGACCTTATCTACTGTATGTATATATTTATTTATTTAATAAGGAGAGTAGCATTTCAGGACAAGCATCTAAGAGAAACTTACGTCAAAAAGGGCTTTCAGCCATGATGTGCTATTTAAATCAAAAAGTTCTTTCAGTCCCGTGTAAAAAGCATGCAACATATCAAAGCTACAAAATTCCTATGATTCTCTTTTAGATTCTGTGCCTGCAGCCCTATAACTCAGTGATGGGCTTGTTGCAATTTTACCATTGTCTGGGGTTGGTTTTGTTGTTTGTTTTGGTTTTTTTTTTTAAACTTGTAGTCTAAGCAACTTTGTCATTATATTTAAAATTAAAAATTGATGCAGCCAGTTGTGGATCTTTAATCCTCCTTGTTAGAAAGATGCATCTTCCAAGTGCAAAGTGTTGTAGTGTGTTCAGTCTGATTTTGATACTTAGAGCTTCAAGTCGCCAGAGATCTGCCGTGTGTTGAAAGGTGTGGGGTTGCAACAAAGTTAAATTAATTAAATTAAGTTGTTAACATGTAACTGATAAGGCGTAATAAAATGGTCGTTGAACTTCAGCTCGTGTCCCACTAATGATGTTCCTCCATCATAGACATAAGGAAATTGTTTAACAGAGCTCTTGATCGATGTATTTAATGATGGAGGATTTCTGAATGAGGGCTGAATGGTTTATCTGGTCAAATCTGAATGAGTTTTTTTAACATCGAGATTATCAGTTGCATATTTTGTGTTTCCAAGGAGCTCTTAAATCCTGGAGAGGAGGACAGTACTGTATGCTCTTGCTATTAGAGATGTTTAGAGAGTATCATGGCTTTGTAGGGCTTCTTCTTGAGGCTGCAGTGAGGCAGGCTGACAGGTTATAAAGGCTTTCACAAGGGGCACAAATAAAAGTGTTCAGGATTTTTAAAGCATACACAAATGTCCGTGATCCATTAATTTCAGTAGTTTTAATGTCTTTAGTTTCTTGACATGACAAATGCTGCCAATATATTGGTTTACTTTATTGACCTAAACTGTTAGATCAACAGTGTCATTCAAATGTGTCTGTTGTATTTATTTTCTTGACAGCCTGCACCAGCTCTGAAGAGCAATTAGGGATTTTTTTGGGTATTTCTCTCATGTTATACTTGTCTGATTACAGTATTTATCTTCCTTTAGAAAGTGAGACTTTGTCAAAAAAGAGCATTTTCCTAGGAAACAACTGTTTCCCTGTACTACTGAACAACTCATTTAGCTAGTAGGGTGGGCATTTGGAAGTGGAAAATCAACTTTTTGATCTAATTTGGTAGGACCGCACTTTTTGTGTGTTCTTTCTATTGCCCCTCTTGACTGTGGGAGGAGAGGAAATACCACATGTAGGAATGTGTATTTTCGTCTGGACAGTTCTAGGTTACTATAGTTGCCCTAATCCAGTTCACCTGGCTGGGGGTTCATGGGATACCCCTGGTGACACCTGACCACAGACTATTTCTAAAAGCTCCACAGTGATGCAGAAGAAGGGGCATTCCACTTGCTTTCAGGTTTCCATCTTGGAGGCTTCAGAGGACAGAGAAGATTCTCCTTACTGAATGCTTTTGTTCTTATAATCAGTTTCTGTTCAAAAAAATAAATTTAACATTTTTTTTCTTAATTTGGTGCCTTTCACAGCTATTTTAGAGCTGTATAATCTATGTACCTTCTGCTGTGATGCATCTCTGGCATTGCAATCAAATAATTTCTCAGTCTTTTGTCAAACAAGGTTGGACTAATGGGGTAATTAATTAGTGGATGGTTTCTTGAGCCCCTAAATAATGGTTTAGTCCTTCTCAGTGGTTTTGGATTGGTTTGGTTGGGTTTTTTTAGTTAATCTACTACCCCCACTTCTTCACCACCATGAGAGTTCTGGATATGCTGGTGCTGGATACAGCATCTGTAAATAAGAACTGGCAGGACTGAACGTTTAGTAATGCATTTTCTTTGAACTTGAGCTTAGACCTGTCTGTGAACAGGCTTGATGCCTGATATGTCTCTGAAGGAAAAATAGCATTGCTGTCAGGCTGGGCTGGCCAGGGAGTAGGACTGAGTCCATTTTCAGAATACGTAAGAGGAAGGTATATGGCCTTGATGCACATCACTGGTTTGATTTCAGGCAACCCAGAGAGGTGCAGTGCTGTTAGTGGGGTGAAGGGATGGCAGCTGGTCAGGAACGGGGTTTGGACAAGAGCAGGTGAGCCATGCATTCATGATGCCTCTAGGTTTAAGGAAACCACTTCTGAGGGCGCTGAGCCTCATTGAAAGTGAGTGCTTGTGGGTGTTGGTAATCTTATGTTTTATTGCGTCCTAGTAGTATGTTGGTAATCTTATGTTCTATTGCTTCCTAGTAGTATATTGGTTGCTGCTTTTCCATTCTGACCTTGTTGCTTTTCCAGCCTCTGAGCTTCAGACTGCATTATTGCAAGTGTTTTTGAAGGCAGCGATACAGATCAGCTTGCAGCTTTGAGTGGGAAAGGATGTAGCTGTTGGCTGCTAACCCGGGATACAGGCAGGAGGCCTGTTTCACCTCTCCTACTCAGTGACATCAGTTCTCTGAGTTCACAGTCTTTGTTTTGATCAAATATCTCAACTGTCTCTCCACTGCCTTCCAAAGCAGCAGACTATGGTGGAGGGCTGAGTGTGTAGATGAGATGGGATTCAGTTGTCTGAAATCCATAAGTTATCTTTGTGACCTTTCCTAGATATGACTCTTGGTATAACAGCTACTAGTTAGTTGATTTTAGTATTTAAATAAAATATGCAATAGAAACCTGTTGCTCCTCAGTTGAGACTTGAATAGATTAATGCATAGAAAAACTTTTAAGAGCTACTGGAAAGAAATTTTAATTTAAATCAGCTTGCTGTTTTAGTTTTTTAAATACCAATTTAATAGAAACATTAAAATCTATGATGGCATTAATCTTTTTATAAATCTTCTGATTTATTGTCTTTTTAACTAGATTTAAGGACTTTAAGGGGTGGTATTATATTGTGTTTAAATATTGATACCTGATAACTTGAAAATAGTGCAGTAAAATTGCATATAGAAAAGTATCATTTTTGCTTGAAGCTAAAGGTGTTTAAAGAGACATGCTTTAGAAATGGCCTCAGATTCTGAGATTTGAGAGTGGTTTAGTTTCTAAAATGAAAATATTTTAGTTATCTGTTGAAATCTTCGTTTTCTTGAAATGGAGGGATAGAGGCACCTACTCCCTGATAGCGTTTTAACTCTTGAGCTTTGCGGGGGGATGTTCAGTCATAATGTTGTTACTCAAATGCATTCAAGTTGTTTTAGATTGCCACTTAACTGTTTTCGGTCAAATCAGGTTGGTTAAATGTTTTGGTCAAGAAGTTTCTCTGGTTATTCATGTGCTTACTGTTTAGTACAGTAGTGTTAAAGTCTTAATTACATGTGTAGCTTGCAAATAAATCTCTGTTTAATATTAGCATAATAAACTAATATTAAGCTTTCACTGACACTTGTATCAGCACTTGTGGGTGCAGAACTATCGGTAGAGTATGAAAGAGGTTGAATGAAGCCCACCTCGCCGGAAGATTACCGTAACAGTTTGGAAACATGTTGATATCTGGGTTATATTGCTGCTGAGTTCAATAGGAAAAATCTTTTGGTTTACAGGAAGCTGGATTAGGAAGAAAATCAGTTGTTCAAAAAGCACTGTTAACTTGTATGTGGGCAAAAGAATTGTAGTGCTTCTAGAATGGGTTGTAATTCTTTATTCTGTAGCAGCCCTGGTTTGTTGATACACTGTTGAGTGTCTGAAATGTTCTCAATTTTTCTGTATACTTTCCTCTGAATACAGATTGAACCAAGTATGCATTGAAATTTGGACATAATCACAACAGGCTGTTTTTCAGGCCACTCTGAAGGGCACTAGACCTTGGTGGGAGCAATTCAGCTGTTCTGAGAATCAGTCTCAAGGGTGCAGGGCTAAAGAGCATTTTGAAGATGTAGACCATGAAGAATTTAATTCTGTAATAGTAATATCAACTTTCTGGGTAATTGCTGTAGTTAGAGATAAAATATGTCTTTGGGATTCTTGGCAGACTTTCTGGTAAGGGGAGCAACAGAATTACTTTCAGCAGCGTGCTAATGGCAAGTCAGACTGAGAAATGTTTGAAGGGAAAATATGCAAATAAGGCATTCCACTGAAAACATGCATGAATGTTGAAAAATTCAGAAGAAAACAGGTATATGGCACCAGCTGATTAGAAGAAGGAAAGGGAATAAGTAATTCTTTTGTCCAGACAATTTGTATTAAAATTTAAGTAATGTTGTGTCTGTGTATATTTCTCATTTCTATCCTGTGTTGCTGTCTCACCTTACTTTATATCTATGCATTGCATTTTAAAAGTATTTAGTGTCTGTTTATGCAACAAAACCACTGCCAACACAATGGTTGTGGCAGAGGCTTCCAGCAGGAATGGCTGCAGCCATGGTCTGAGCAGTACAAGCTCAGCCAGTGGAACATCACCTACATCCAGGATTTCAACCTCATGGGACTAGCAGCAAGGGCCATGATAGTTTTATCTTTGATTGCTTTTCTAAACACTTAAGTAGCATGTTACCACGTTGTGGTATAGACTTAACATTTGCCAAGTGTTACTTACATACTTTCTGCCTCTTGCCTTCAAACTGTGTAATGTTTGTATGGCATCCTCGTGACTCTCCTTGCCAATCTTGATAAAAGACCACAGAGCTGAAGTACCTAGGTGGCAAAAGGATTGAAGTGACAACTTCAATCACAGCTGGAAATATACAGGTCTCTTTTTTAAATGTTCTAATATGAGCTATTTTTAATAGTAGAATAAGAAAATGTTTTAATAAAATCCCATTTGATCTTGTTATTTACCCCAAAAAGAAAAAAAGGAAATAAGCCTTAAAATAGTTTTTTTGGGAGGCGTGTTTAATTTATTCATCCTCAGAGGATATTTATGTTGTTGAAAGTCTTAGAAACTTGATTTTTTTTCGAAGTGTTGAAGACAAAATGTTGATAAGGCACAACCATTCTATTGCACTTCAGTGAAGCCATTGAAAGATCAGCCTTCATGTAAAACTACATCCATTCATCAACTCCAGCTTATTTCATTTGTAGATCCTCAGATATGGGCATAACATGTGAAACTAATTCTGACTGCTGCTGATTTTTTCTCTTCAACCCTCCTACCTCCCCCAGTCTTGGACCCGTTTAGTTGAGGACATTCCTAGGTTGCACAGCTTTTGCCTTTTTTGTTTCTTTGTTTTTGTTTGTTTGGGGTTTTTTGGAGGCAGGTTGGTTTGGGTTTAGTTTGGTTTTGGGATTTTTGGGGGGGTCTGGTGAGGTATTTTTTCTTTTTTTTGAGAGGGCTGGTGGGTTCTTTGGTCTCTGTTTAAAAAGAGATGATAATCATGATATCTATTGCACCAAAATGTGTAGTTTCCATGGAAGAAAGGAGATTTTGGTGTAGATGCAGGCAGTTGGATGATGCAGCCAGATTAATTGATGGTGTAGCTGCCCTTGTTTACTGTTTGTATTTGTATGTTGAAAACACTTACTACTTAGTCTTGTTTGGGGATTTTTTTTGTGTTCTACTTTCAAGTAAAATTTTAATAGTCAGATCCTGTATTTGTCGCTTGTTTTCTGTCTCTTAAATGTCTCTTATAAATCTGTTTGCAGCTGGGTCTCGGGCGTCTTACAGCAGCCAGCACAGCCACCTTGGCTCCGAGTTAAGGGCGCTGCAGTCTCCAGAACACCATATAGATCCTATTTACGAAGACAGAGTTTATCAGAAGCCCCCTATGAGGAGTCTCAGCCAGAGTCAGGGGGACCCTCTGCAACCAGCACACACAGGCACATATCGCACTAGTACAGGTAGGTGGATGTAACCTGCATGATTGTCTTTTTATGAGATGTGTAACTTACTTTCTGCTACTAACTCTTCTTCTCTTTCTGATGTGCTTAACCAAATGTGTTCTGTGCATGCCAGTCAAATAAGATACATTTTGCAGATGGCAGCTATCAGAACCCCAAATACATGCGCAAAAGGGAGAAATACTTAACATTGTGCTACATGTTCAGTAGTTAAAGCTAATTTAGGGAGGGAGCTTACTCATAAAGAGAGAGAAAATACTTCTGTTAATCTAGTGTATTGTCTTGGAGAAAGATCTGTTGTCTCTGAAGAAATTGCTAGGACTTCTTTCGCTTACAGAGGTATTTTTTGTGTTGCAAATGGACTGCAAAGTTCCTGCCACATAAAGCTAAGTGATTGTTCACTTGCTTTCAAAGTAAATCATAAGTAAACGTTTCTCCTCTCTCCCACAGAGGTATGCTTTGGTATAGGTACACAGACATAAAATTGAACTACAACATAGGGAAAAGCTGTTAACATCACTGGTTTATCCGTAATAATAATGATTGTCCCTGAAATGCATTGGTGTACAAGTCCTACTTGCAGAATGTCCTCTCAACCAAATGAAATACAGCTGTATGTTGGAACCCACAAATAGATCAAAAATCAACAGGGATATTTATGGTATTTAATGCACAAAATAATTACAGTATATAAATGCTACAGCCAAAATAGCCTAAAGCAGATGTAGGAGAAACTTGCCTTAGGAATTGTAAGTATTTCTGGTGTTTCATCTTTGCTGTGTTGATCAAAGAGGGAAGATTATGTCCATTTTCAGATCACTCCTGTTTTCATCAAGTGCACTTTTCAGAGCAAGATACTTTGTTTTCTTTTAAAACTATTTTTTTAAAAAACTGTATTTAAAAACTAATTTCTCCAAGGGAAAAGCTGGCACTTTTTGTGAGTCCTGCTGCCTTACGCAAGTTTTGGGTGTTCAGAATACAAGAGGAAATCTTTAAAAGGAAATTTAGCCAGAGATCTAGCAAAATACCTCTAACAGCTTTATGCTTTTTGAAGAGCACCATTGTACCATTTTCCTCCTCTTAAAGAAACTGTACAGTCTTATGTTTTGTGTAGAGTCACACATGTATATGAGGAAAAATTACTATTCTTTGCATGAAGGGGACAGAACCTCTGCCTGCATCAGTGAGCAGTGGAGGCAGTGGTAGTGATTGAAACGACTGTTTCTATTGAACTTTAGACCTCCTGTTCCTTATGTGGCCGCCTCATATTGCCTATATGATGCTCTCTTTGCCAGACATGCCCTGAAGAGGGTTTCTTGTTTTGCTTGCAAAATATCCCTTGGTTGTGTGTGCTGAAGTAGCAGGCTGTCTTGTGACTGCACTGTTCTCAACACCTCCGTAAGGCAGGAAAACTAGTCAACAGAGATAACAATTCCAGTGAATTAAACTGGGACATGGGATGTTAGCTGGTTACACATGAAGATGGGTTTTCAGAAGGAAAGAGGGAAAACTAAAAGAAACCCACAGTCATATGGGTAGCGGGAAGTTGCCCTGTGAAGGTGAGTTTAGCTTTGCTGCTCGGGATACAGATTTGAACATTGCTGCAGGCTCAGGCTGAAGAAAGACCCCATCACTCTGGCTTTGTGTTGGGTTGATCCTCCCTTGCCTTTCCCGTTGCACCCCTATCATCAGGGTCAGGGAAATGAGAGCAGATGGATGTGTGCCAGGCCAGTCACTGTTGCTCTGTTGGTAGCTGTCAGCTGCAGATGCTGTCAGCCTTTCACACAGCCAGGCTGAAGAGCTGTCAGCGCTCAGAGGGAATTTTGAGCTGGATTGGATCAGCTCTCAGACTCCTGCCTCTAGCACAAATACCAGTGGGAATATATCCTTTCTGATGGAGACCATACAAATTTTTTCAAATTAACAGAAAGGAGGGAAAGGAGTTCAAGTTTGAACATAACTTTTTTTTACTTTATTGGGTTTTCTTAAGTGTTTTTTTGGTTTTGGTTTTGGTTTTTTTTTGGAACTAGATTGCTATTTGGTGTAAGGTATGAGGGGTATAGATACTGTGTATTCCATGAAGATACGTGCCAAGGCTTCATGGCCTGTATAATCTGTGTGCACGAGCCATGGCAGAGTGGGGAGCTTTAAGACTTCAGTGCTCTACTTTGTACACCATTTTCACACCCTTTGTCTATCACAAAAGTAGCTTTAATAATGAAGATGATGCATGCTTTTCCACATCTGACAGAAAGAAAAGGGAAGGCAAACTTAGTCTAAAGATCTTGTCCAAAGCCTGGATTTTTTTCTCTGCAGCTAACACTGCCTATTGGAAATAAAACTTAAGTTAGTTATACTTGCAAACATTTAATTTTTGTAGATTTTAGTGGGATTTTTTTTTTCTGGTTGGTTGGGGTTTTTTTTTATTTTGTTGTCCTTTGTGGGATTTGGGGGGGATTTTTTATGGCGTTTTTGTTTGGTTTGTTTGTTTGATTTTAAAGAATATTCCTGGATTTGAAAATTTCACTTATTTTGGAAAAGTAACCAAGAATGGTTACTTAATATAGACATCACCTCTTTCTCTTTAGTGAGCCCTTAAATATATATTGCATTCAGGAGTGTTTACACAACTGAGGATAAAGCCCTCTCAAGAGTTTTTCATCTTCTAGGTGAATGAACCTTCAGTAAACAAAATTCAATAAGCTAAAATTTCTCTATGGGGTGAACTAAATTAAGTTTGTTTTATATACCCACTGTTTCTTGGGTGATGTTTTTGTTTTTACCATTAGTATTTTCTTTGTATTTCACTTGAGAATGAAATGCATGATGATAGTTCTGCACTACATACTGCAAAAGGTTCAAAACATATCGGAACATCTCCCTTAATAGCTTCAGATAGGGGCAGGATGAATTCTTCAGAGACTCACAGAATGGTTTGTGTAGGAAGGGAGAGGGACCTCAAAGATCATCGCATTCCATCTTCCCTGTCACTGGCAGGAAACCTTTCCCTAGACCAGGTTACTCAGAGCCCCATCCAGCCTGGCCTTGAGCACTTCCAGGGATGGGGAGTCCACAACCTCTCTGGGCAGCTGTTCCAGTGCCTGACCGCTCTCACAGTAAAGAATTTCTTCCTAATACCTTATCTAAACCTATCCTTCTTTAGTTTAAGTCCATTCCTCCTTGTCCTATCAGTTGATGCTCTTGTGAAAAGTTTGCCCTCCAGCTCTTGTAGGCCCTCTTTAGGTACTGAAGGCCGCTCTAAGATCTCCCTGGAGCCTTCTCGTCTCCAGGCTGAACAGCCCCAGCTCTCTCAACCTGTCCTCGCAGGAGAGGTGCTCCAGCCTTCTGATCATCTTGATGGCCTCCTCTGGACTCACTCCAACAGGTCCATGTCCTTCCTGTGCTGGGACCCCTGGAGCTGGATGCAGCACTGCAGGTGGGGTCTCACCAGCGCAGAGCAGAGGGGCACAAACATTCCCAAGTCTGTCTCCTCAGGTCTAGTCTTGATCCATTCTCCATTCAGCCTGTACCTGTGGTGTAAATTATAACTGGATGTGTTACTGTCATGCTGTCTAAGCTAAAAATAATGTGTCAAATTTGACAGCAGTAGCTGTAAAAGCTCTTTTGGTTGTTAAGCTTTTACTTAACAATCCCTTTTGGTCTTCAAAGGGTAATGCCTTCTCTCATGTAAGAAGTATCAGCCCAAACTTTTGCACTAAAAGTAGCAATAAGTGTGAAATTCTACTTTTGAAGTGTGAATCCTCAAAGGATGTGCTTGGAGGGAGTACTCAGACACAATACAAAAAACAAATTAATTTATTTACTGAATAGCAACTTACAGCTTGTATTTGTAACCCAACTAAATAACACTAATAGTTTTTGTTCAGGCAGGTTTGTTACTTATTTTCCTCAAACCTAAAGGTCTTGAATTATTCATATAGTAGAGATAAGCTTATTTGATGGGATGTTTACATGAACACTGATGGAATTTGAAGAGGGCTGTTAATTAAGAGGGAGGGTTGCCTTTCAGCCAGAGTGGCACATGGACTCAATGATTGTTCGCTTATTTGCAGAATTAGAATTTTGGACTTGAGGTTTAGTCTGTAGTTATTGGCATTTAATCCACGTCAAACATGAAACCAGGCAAAACAGGCAAATCACACTATTTTGCAAGCCTGGGATTTCTTGATGCTTGAGGACAAAGCATCCTCACTGCTCTGGTTCTGGGCTGTCGGTGCTGGCTTTGGCAGCTGTGGGGTCTGTGTGAACAGTTGTCGTCACTCTCCGGAGGCTGGCATCACTGTCTGGAAGGTCATGCTTCTATTGTGGTCCCTCAGAGAAACAAATGAGCCCTCTTCTGTAACAAGGATGTAATTTCCAGGTAACGTTTGTAAAAGTCTTGAAAGAGTACTGTCGCCAGTGTTCTGGGAGGGAGGGAGGAACGGATGAGAAATGAGAGAGCTGTGCTTGTTCTGAATTCTCTACAAACAGGGACTTTATCAGATAAAGTAAGTGCTGCTGTGTAAGAGCACTGGTGCTGCTTGTGAACTGTGGGCATTTAGACCTTAAAACCTGCAGAGTACTCATGCTTTAAGAGCACTCATTGGTTTCAGGGGCTGCAGGCGAATATTTTTGACCTCAACCTTACAAAAGTGACAAGGATGAACCAGCAATTGCACTGGAGGAGTGAACCTGTCCTCCTCAGCTCTGTGAAAGATACGTGCATCTCACCGGAGTCAGGGGAACCCTGGCAGCCGTGATGAAAGCTTAGGGATGGTCTCAGGGTGCACAACCTGAGCATGGTCTCTGTCTCAGTCTCCTAAAGGTCACCATGGAAGAGGCATTGAATGGGCTTCAAAGTCCAGTAGCTTTGTGTGGTTGCATGACCACCTGGTGCTTGTTGGAGTGCTGGGTGCACGGAGCTGGGCTGCCTCCTTGATGGAGACAGGGCGTGCAAGGTGCTGCAAAGACCCTTCTGAGAGCATTAGGAGAATGAGGAATACTGACTGTGATTGATATTGCTGAAATTAAAGAGAACCCTGAAAGGAAGGATTTATTGAAAGTAGGTAGGATAGTAGAAAGGTAAGCAGTAAAAGTTTGTATTGTCTCTGAAGAGTCGCTTAGTGTGGGATTTGAAGCGCTTTTCAGGCATGCTCTTGCAGTGGGTTACCTATCAGGGAATGTTTGTGGCTGGTGCACTCCTGCAGCACTTCTTGTGCTGCCTTCAAAGCTGCCGGATGTCCCTGTGTGTGCAGGCTGTTGCCAGGCTGCCCTCAGGTCTCTTTGATGGCCTCCATTCCTTCAGGCCAGGTCCATCTCCCTGAGATTCCTCCCACTGATGCTTGGGTAGTTCCAGCAGTCACCAGCACCTCTGAAGCTGTCTGTTACCAAAAGCTGTGCTGCCACAAGCTGCACCATTTCCTGGGCACCATGGCAGAGAGTACCGATCCAAGAGAAGAGGCCTGTGGAATTTGTGATGGCAGGTGCAAAGCAGAAACATGTCTATTCGCAAGCTGGATTTCTGTGTGGAGGAAGAATGCTGACAGGAGAGCTGTGAACAGCCAAGGCAGCTGCTTTTCAAAGCAAAGAGTTATCTGTTGCTCCTGGCCATTTGCCAGTGGCAAGGAAAAATGCAATATTTCCTTGTCCTGTGATGTGGCTTGGCAAAAATTGCTGAAGATGAGAATTGCCATTGTGTGTGTGGACAGATGCTCTTGTCCTTTTCTCTGCCTTCCATCCCACTCCTGCCTCATACTTCATTTGCTGAAGGAAGAGTCTTCACCAAGGGATGCCTTATCTCAAGCGCTGCTCGTAGTAATGTTGCCTTTCTCCTGTAAGAGTGTGTCTTGTTTTAGTACAGTAGAAACAGTGTTTGCTTCTGGAGTCCAGTCTTTCTTCATGGACTAGATACTGCTGGAGGGATGGGAAGAGGACCCAGGTGGCTGTGGCAGCGTTTGCTGCTTCGTGCCTGCTGCACTTGGCCTGGGCTTTTGCTGTCCTGGAGTTCAAGCAGTGTCCAAGGAGAACGTGTAAAAGAAAACCTGGTCCTTGTTTTGTCACTGGTTTTCTTACAATGTGACTGAGCTGCCTCCTTGTTCTGTCTGATGAGGTGTCTGTGGTGAGGATCATGTCTCTATTCGTGACCTAAAGGAGAAGTGGAGAGGGAGAAGCCAAATCGCCATTTTTCTTCGGCCCCAGGCAGGAGCAGCCCATACAAAACTGATTGTACTCTTAGTTTGTTTGGGTTTGTTTGTTTCTTGGAGGTGTTCAAATGGCTCTGACCTCCTCCTCATTTACTTTGCAAAGTGAAGCGGGGCAGTCCAGTTTCTCAGAGCCAGGTTCGCATGTCGTTTGACCCTGCTCCGTGGGGACACCCTCCCTGTAGGAAAGGCCTGACCTCTTCAAACTTCCGTCTCACTGACCTGGTAGACAGAAGTCTGGCGTTGTGGAGTGGCTTCTGGAAAGCTGCACTGGCCACCATCTCCTTGCCTCTGCCCTGCCTTCCTTCTGCAGCTGGCATGTTGGGGCAGAGCCCTTGCCTTGTCCCGGGAGGGAGTGCTGCTCTCCTGCCCAGGAGCAGGAGACAGGGGAGCCAGAGGTCTGTGGGAACAGTAATTGCTGAGTAGGCCCAAGCAATTTTTTTAACAGTTTTTTACAGTGAGGATGGAGGAGGGTGTTGCATGGGCTTCTTAATGCTGCTTTGAAATACCCAAGGACCTAATTTGCTGCATGTTTTTTGTGCTGGTCCACCTTAGCCTTTCTTTGATTCTCAACATTTTGTCATGTCTCTTACCTCCTTTGTTGTGCTGTACAAGAGGAGAATGAGGCTACAAAGGCTGCATGAATTGAGCCAAAGTACATCATCTACACAAGACCATAAATATTTGTCTTGGTGTGTAAGAAAGTAGTGGATATCTTTGGTATTTTTAGAAGTCATTATTCCAATGTGAAGATTTTTTTCACATTGTGAAGCAATTTTCCAATACTTGAAAATTTGACATATGAAAAATTTAGATGCCTGAATCTGTTGCTTAGATTTTGTTTAGTGATTTACCCTTTTTTTCAAGAATAATTGAGCTACTTTATTGTAATTGTGTGGTATCACAAACTGATAGTGTGTTTCTGTTCTGCTTTTACACGTAAACTGTTCTTGAACCATTTTTAAAGTTTTAAACCTTAATCTTTTGACCTTTTAAATTTGTTGGGTTTTTTTTAATGGTTATGAAATAGTTTAAAACAGCATGATAGAATTATTGAATAGATTGGGTTGGAAGGGACCTCCAAAGATCATGTAATCCAGCCCCTCTGCGATAGGCAGGGACATCATCAACCAGACCAGGTTGCTCAGAGCCCTGTCCTGACCTTGAGTGTTTCCAGGGATGGGGCATTTACCACCTCTCTGGGCAGCCTGTTCCAGTTGCTCCTCACCACTTTCATTGTAAAAAAAAGTCTTCCTTTTATCTAGCCTCTCTCAGTTTAAAGCCATTGCCTCTTGTCCTATTGCAACAACCCTGCTGAAAGGCCCCTCTCCAGCTTTATTTCAGGCCCCTTTAGGTACCCTTTCAAGTCTCCCTGAAGTTTTCTCTTTTCCAAGCTGAACAACCCCAACTCTCTCAGTCTTCCATCGTAGGAGAGGTGCTCCAGCCCTCTGACCATCTCTGTGTCTTTCCTCTGGACCAGCTCTAACATGTCTGTGTCTTTCTTGTGCTGAGCTGGCTGCAGCACTCTGGGTGAGGTCCCACCAGACCAGCGTAGATGGGGAGAATCCCCTCCCTCCCCTGCTGGCCACGCTGCTTTGGATGCAGCCCAGGACACACATGGCTTTCTGGGCTGGGAGTGCACATTGGTGGGTCATGTCCAGCCTCTCGTCCAGCAGCACTCTCAAGTCCTTGGCAGGGCTGCTCTTAATTCCTTCATCCCTCAATATATCAATATACCAGGGGTTTTCTGCACCTTGCATTTGATACTCAACCTTCAGGTGATACCTGAAACAAGTATGAGTGGGGTTTTTTTTTAAACTTGGAGACATATCTTTTTGGTGGTCCCTTGGTAACTTTTTTGTTATTAGCTGTTTCAAATCACTGAAGCTGTCTTACGATTTAAACATGCTGAAGAAAATTTAGAAAATTAACATGGCATGAAATAAGATGAGTCTACGTAAAGTGACATTGAGGGACTACAATTTTAATGTCATGATGTATCACATACCGAGGGCTTAGTTCGCAGTTTTCTGCACCTGAAAGGTGTGCAAACATAACTTCAGCTTTGGGAATCAGATGCTTGAGTCTGATCTTTGCACGTCACCAGTGGCAGTTTCCAAAGGGCACTTTGTATCCCGGTTAACAGCCAGTTATCCTTCCTCCGGTTGTGTTAAGCATTGCTTTTCAGCATGGAACTGGAATTTAGTTAACCAGATATATCACTTGTAATTCTATAGACTTCAGATTAATGAGTAAAAGGAATCTCAAGGGGTTTAGGGGAAAAAAAGAGGGGGAAAAAAGGGGGAAAAATATCCTGTATACATGCAGTTAGATGTTGTCAGGTTCTTTCAGGGAGCACCAATGAGTACGTTGGTAAGATAATTAATTTCAGAATGGCATCTAGCTATTAATGAAAAGTTACCTGTTACGTGCTTTTTCCTGTATTATAAATATTTGATTTAAAAGAAAAAGGGAACACTAGTTTCAAATATATTTTTTTTTTATCTCTAAAATTATTAGTTCAGGAGAAAAGGAAGAACAACAGAAAAATCAGCTTTCAGTTGACACATTTGGATTAAACCCTTTGTCCTTTATACTGCTTCTCAAATCTGTATTTAATTTTTCATTCTTCCTGATCTAAAAGAGTTAGGTTAAAAATACCAAATTCTGCTTCTTTCTGCTTAGGTGGTGGCTTTTTTTCTGGTTGGGGGACAGCTTGTTTTGTTTTGTCACAAGCTGATGTGCTGTACATGGATGTGCTGTGATGGCACAGCTGCAGATTAATTGAGGATCATGCTGCTAAATCACGCAGCATGGAGTTCCGGCTATAGGACGTAATGTTTTCAGAGAAATTAAAAAGAAAAATTATTCCTGCGACTGCATCTCTTTCAGTTTGGTAATGTTGTGATAATAGACCTGTATTACTAACTGACATCCACTTGATAACATTGTTTTGGGAGAGAGAATTATAGGAAGCAAGTGGGGAACAAATCTTCAGTACAAACTAAATTGAGCAGAAAATACCTTAGTAATCTTCATAAAGAATAACAAATCACCTCAAAGCAATACAAAGTCATAATCCCATTTCATTTGACAGATCCAGGTTCTCTCATACAGTCTTACCTGTGTTACAGTCTTGCATATATGTTTCTAGGTGATTATTTTTCCCCTGGAAAAGTGTCATTTTCTCTGAGAAAGAATTTTCTGTTCTATTTCCTTCCTATTAAAAATTTTGCAGGGGAATAACAAATACGCTGTTTTCAACTTCAGCAATATCCTGTGGACAGGAGTGGAGAGGGAGGTGGCCAGAGGTTAAAACCCTGCAGAATCACCTTTGTAGTCTGAAAGCAATATCCCCCTTATACTGCAGAAGCATTTCCCCAAATAAGATAGTTGTAGTTTCAAAGTACTGAGCCCATGATTGGGTTCCATGGAGGAATTGCACCCATATGAAGACAGACAAGATTTTATCACTCAGAATAGAAACCTTTTTGAATGGTTAGTATCCATGACCTCTTTCTTCTGTCCTATGAGCAGGATACCTCCAGAGGCTTGTATTTTGTTCCATGTATTTTCTAACTCTTCTATTCTCCTTTTTTAATAGAAGAATGACTTGTAACATGTCTGAGCATTTCTCAGGTGCCCCTTGACTTGTGCCACCTATTGAGGGAGTGCTGTGATAAAAAATCTTGCTCAGGGGAGTACATACCCTGTAAATTTAATCTGCCGCTACTGAGAAAATACAATGTTTGTGCCAGAAACTGTGGGTGTATTTGTCACCTATTTACTGTACAGGTGTAGTCTCTGTTTAAAGACTCATCACATTAGATTTTAGTAATGTAGGACATCCATTCTCATTTATATACTTCAGTGTTGCATATTCTGTGCAGGGTTGTCATTCATGAAATAAAAATTCAATTCAAACACGTTTCATAAATCTTATTCTTGTAAATCTTAGCTGAACAAAAACACTGCTGTGCCTGAGGTGACTACCCTGTAATGTCTTTAAGATGACTAAATCTTTTGTTAGAGGATCATTCCTTCTGCAGTATTACATTTGAAGGCACTCTTAAAAATCACCAGCCCATTTTTTTTTTTTTACTCAACCTGAACTCTTTCTCTTTTTTTTTTCAATATAAGACTTGCTACTTTTAGAACTATCTCTTTGTCATAATTTCAGCAGTTTACATGTAGTGTTTATCAGTACAACAAGTATACAAAGATAGTAGTTTTTACTTAAATGTGTCCAATGACTTTTAAACTATCATTTGCAGAAGTTAGGTTAATGTTTAAGGTGAACATATCACATGGTCTGGCACTGGAACACGAATGTGATTACCTTAATAACAGAACAACTGCCTATTCCAGAATGGAAACTATTAATTAAAATAGCTGAAGTTTAATAAGGTGTTCTAAGAAATACCAGTTAGTAGCCACTTTACTACTTAGGATTATAGTGCCCTAAATAAGGAAAAGTCAAAATCTGAAGGAGACGATATCCATGTGGTTGATGGCTGTAGCATCATGCAGTGCAGTCTGTTAATCTGTTATTGTCTCATGCTATTTATATATCTTTATATATATTAACTGTGACTATATATTATATGACTTTTGTCCGTGTGTTCAGTTTTATGCTGGCCAGATGGACAGGAAACTTCAGAAATTTCAAGAGAAGGTTGTTTTAGGAGTGAAAGCAAAAATTCAGTTGCAGTAGGCTCATCTATGTGCAGCAGTGTGGTCTGTGTGGATTTGCTGTGATTGGGTCATTTTGTCCCACGCACAGAATGTGAAATCGTGTAGTACTGCAAAGAGGAGGAAAGTGATATATATGTCTCCTATATCGTGCCATTGCTCAGGGTTGAATTTTATCTCTAGTGAGGAAATTCCTGTGATAAATTTTAGTATGTCACATTCTGAAAGGGCAGTTGTTGATTTCTCTGTTTAAATGCTCATGTAACAAATGAATTAAACTGCATGTTCTTCCTAAACTGAGGGATGCAGCTCAGAGAGAGAAGACACAATCTGAGAAAAGATCTTGGCAATAACATCTTTAGCAGCCAAAGTTGGCATCTGATTATCACATTATGTGTATGTACCATTTTTTATGTGCAGAGCAGCATCACTGAAACATGGTAGAAGCTGAGCCTGAGAATGAAAGTTGCACATATAGGTGAGATTAAAATCTGGCAGATTTAAAATGCAGTCAGTTCCTGGAGGTGGAAAGGAGTATTATATTTCTTAATACTGATAACTTGAAAAATGAGGCTTCTCCTCTGTTTGGTTGTAAACAAGGAAGGAAGCCATTCCAGCCTTGAATTGGAAATCTGAAATAATTGAAAATATATAGTTGAAATTCTAGTATCTGCATAAAGCCCTGGTGTCCACTTGGACTATGTGGATTTTAAAATGATGCTTTAGCTATATATGCTTTTGAGATACAGCCTTTGAGATACAAGCTGTTACTGTGTTGGACACCTTGTGACTCTGGAACATCATGGTGGAGAATGGCTGGAGGGAAGGATGTAGAATTGGAGAAGGTGATGGGTGTGGGGATGTGAGATTGGGCACAGCAGTGAAGCCTGTGACAAACCTGGCTGTGGAAGAGGCTGCATTCAAATTTGGACCTCAGGTTTCCCTGAAGTCTCATTAAGCACTGTTGCAAAATAAACTTGGGCAGGAACTCACTCATCTCAGCCACCGTATCTATTGAACTGAAATACAAGTTTCTAAGATACAAATTCTGTCACCATTGCTGCTCACAGAATTACTTCATCTACCTGTTTCTGCATTAAAATTTGCTTAGAGGTACAAAAATCTTTACAGATGACTTCATTCATAAAGTCATTTGCTTCCATCGCCAACCCTGGTGGCACCAGGTGATTTCAGATTGACTCCAGCTAATCGCCTGATGAACCCATAAGTAAAATAATTAGTAGTAAAGAAATGCCAAGTCTAAATTGGTGATTAAGAAAATGATCCCATGTGCTGAGGGTTAGGCAGTGGCAGTTATACAACTTCCCCCAGCAGAAAATAAAAAGGAAACTAAGACATAATGTGAGAATGTGCAAACTGAAGTGGAACAAGAAAGACAAAAGCCTTCAAAGTGACCAGGTAACAGCTGTAATGTAAATAGCGGAATAGCTCAGAAACTAAGGAAGCAGTATTTTCTTTGACTGACTCTTTCTGCATTATAGAAAAAACATCAGTTTCTAAGCAAAGGAATGTTCAGCCTTATTGTTACAATTAGTTTTAGATCTAAAGAATACTTAGAAAATGGAACTGAAAGGATACCTCAGTGCAGTAGCAAATTCATTTCTTCAGTCTTCAAAGGTGGTCAGCTTTTGAATTGTAAGACTTACTGAACACAACAATATACAGAGCACAAGTGATGTTTCCTTGGTTTCTCTTAAACAAGGAATTCTTCTGCAAAACAATGGCATGTAGATACTGCAATGGTCTGGAGATGATTTTAAGAGTTTTCAAAGAATCAAGTAGGGAATGGTTGGAGTGAATACTCACTTAGAATACTCACTTAGAATATGTTTATGACCTTCATTAGGATTAGTACTTTACGGCTGCCAGCAATGGCAGTGAGCCTATTAAATAATTCAGAGAGGCCCTGAGTATTTCCTATAGCAGTAGGAGCGTAGCAGCTAAACAGCTGCTTGTGGTTTTGAAGATGGGATGGAAAAGTGAGAAAAATATAAATCTCCTGTGATGGCATCTGGTAGATACAGAGATGTTGCCTTGATAAAAAGGCTTCCTCCTCACCATGTCATGAAAACATCTGATGATAAAAATATTACTGAATACCCACTTGCACCAGCTTGTAGACATAGTAATTACAAGTAGGTGTGACAGCCAGGTATAGCCAGTACTTGAGGAAATTATGACTAACATGTTCGTGGGTGGAAAAGAGGCCTTTTTTGCTATGCACCATCCTGTTCTGTATCAGTTTCTTCAGTTTGCCTGCATTTCCCCTCTACATTGTGCTGTGTTCCCTTGAAAGACTTACCTGGTACAGGAAGGGGACCTATTTGCCGTTACCACCTGTTTAAGGCACTGAGCTGAGCATGGGGAAGCTGACTGGAGGGAAGGAGGTTGTATTTCCCCTGATTTACACAAAATAGGAGCATCTGGAGAAAGCTGGAGCCCACAGAAAGAATTAGTAGAACGATCCTGGAAGCCCTAAAGGGTTGATGTGTCTGAAAGCAAAGGCTGGCTGGCTGGTGAAGGGCCCATCTCATGAGGATACAAAGGAAGATTTGCTAAAAAGTCCTTTTTATTTGTCTCTGGCTGAGAATTGGGAGACTGGAATTTTGATTGCAAAAAAACCTAAATAGGACAAAATAAAGAGTGCAGAAAAGTGAGGGAGGAACAAATGGAAAACAAGAGAAACAGAAAGTTGTAGTAGATTTGATGGTCTTTTTCCTGGTTTGAATATGGGAAGGCATGTAGCAAAGTTGTCAACCTCCACAGAACTTCTGTGGTATTGGTATTTGCATAAGGTCCTAAACATTTTAAATTGAAATTGAAGCCTCGTCTCTTGAAATCCTCTAGTATTTACTTTTTTTTGTTTTGTTCTCACTTTGCGTGTCTGAAGTAAAAAATTCCTTGTGCATGTGTACTTCGAGCAGACAGTGTGATAGGTCCTTTATCAAATCTTAAAAGAGCATTAGAGGTAGTTGCTAATATCAATTACGGGGAGGGTTTTTTCCCCTCTTTCAGTAAATATTTTCAGTTTCCCTCAACCATGTATTTCTCTAAAATTTTATACTTCCCAGGTGGAAAAGTGCTTCTAAAAGTAACTGCTAAGCAAATTATTATTATTATTATTAACTATTATTGTTATATGTAATACCATGTATCTTGAAGAGTATTGACTGTTTGTGCTTGTTCCTTTGGATTGCCAGTTCACTGCTAGCTTGATTAATATCTATTTTGTAAAACTTTTATTCTAAAAAGGCTGGTGCATGCCTTAAAACACTCATTTCAGCATTTTGAGTTAAAGTGTTTGTATGTCTCAAGCTTGATGAGTTTTTCCTAATTGACAGAAAATGCACTTTGGTTTTTTATGGTATATTAGGTGGGAAAAGTATCTGCTTTATAAATCTTCCTATAGATTTGGTACCAACAGAATGCGCTGCATTTATGTAATTTATGAACTCATGAAGGGATGGTGGACACACTTAGCACTGAAAAGATATCTTACCAGGATCCAATTTTCAACTTTCACAAGAGAGTATAAAATCAGCTGCAAGTGAAAATCAGTGAAGAAAAAAAATGAAGGGAGAAAACAAAGAAAATAATTTTGAAATCTCTGTGAGAGAAACTAGGAGAAGGTTAGCACAGGAACTGAATGTCTAATATCAAATAATAAGAGGAAAGTTTTACAAGGTAATACCTACAAATCAAACAGCAGCATCAGTGAAGTAATTTTCAGCAATCAGGTGTAGCAAGATAATTCTCATTAATGAGTTTATAATTTCTGAAGCTCTGATCCTTCTTATGTTAACTGGGCAAAATGTCCTCTGGCTTGTAGAAAGTCTGAGCTTTTTAGCAGTTCGTATGCAAACTTGATCTCCCTAAGATACTCAGGTATGGTGCAGTAGTATCCCTGCCTAGGTCAAGGTGTTCTTGCTTTTTACGTTTTGTTAGTTGTTTCTAACATCTGCCACAGACGTGAAAAGAACATTCAAAAGCTGAAAGTCAGTTTCTGAGTATCACATTATGAGCCCATGAGTGTATTTAGTGATACACCTAAATTATCAGCATTAATATAAAATTTGTGATATCTTTGTTAATACTGCGCAAAAGCCAAAGAAAATTAAAAAGACTGGCTTTTCTATATGCTATTTTTGCAATCAAGAGAACCATAATCAGGGCATATATCAGGTCTTTGGAGGGTTTCCATTATTTTTAACAGGGGCTTTTCTTTTCTTTGACAAACATTTGTAAGAACATACTAAATGTCTGTGTGGTACCCTGGATGCTCCGTTTGCTGGGTATGTGATTTTGGTTGGAGTAGTGAGAGGCTGAGATGATATGGTATCTTTAAGGTATTAATTATAAGACAACTTAAAGCAAGATCTTGAATCTTTAGGTGACAAACTGAGATCACTGAGACTGTAGTTCTCGATTTGCACAGTGTGAAATGCTCACTTGGAAAATACTCACTTCAGAAATTCTCAGTGAAACCCTTCTCTTAACCCGAGATTAAAACTCTCCTTTTCAAGGACAGTTCTTACATTGAAGTTTAAAAGATTGTTAACATATAGAGATTTATTGGCCTACAGCTGAGCACATCATTTTTTGTACTGGGTCTTTTCTGGCTGCAGCAGAGAGTGAGTGCTATGGCTCTCCCTCCAACATGAGCCGGCCTCAGCTGCAGGTCAAGGACTGTGCAAGCCCTTCTTATGTGCCTGGAGTAGGGCACTTGGAAGGGGAGGTCGGGTGCCAGTCACTCTCTCCTTGTGTCTCTGCAAGGCCCCTGTGCTGAGCAGGCCCAGGAAGGAGCCGTGGGGAGGCCGACCAGTGCAAAAGGAGCTTCAGAACCTTACCTGACATTCAGAATCCACTGAATTTCCATATAAGCGCTTAAAAAGCGAGGGGAGCAGTCACTATTGAAAGCAGTGTTTTTGTGGGTGGTCACTTAGGTAAGACACAATATAGGATAAATAAGGTTTTGAGGCCTTCTGCTTATTTGATTTTAGTCTTGATATCCTTGATTTTAATCTTGACTTCCTTGTCAGTTTTGGAACTTTGGAAGACCAGAAGAAAGTCTGATTTTGTGGACACCTTTACCTTCAAGCTTCACAAAACTAGACCTTCTTCACAGTATGGTTATGACTTTTGGTTTTACCTTTATGTAGCGGTAGAATAGGGTCAGCGGTAGACTCGGGGCAACGACATGACTTGACTGTGATTCTGCTTCAACCAGGCTGGATCTCAGGCTGGTGGGAGAGGGGAAAGCAGCCCATTTCTCCGGAAACAGTACTCTTGCAATTCCTTCTTGTCCCTCTCTTCCCTTGCTGGGGCAAACCCCCTGTCCTTGTCATCTCACCTACACTGACCTGGTTCTGGTCAAAGTGTAGCTGGCTTGGATTTGAGAGGAGAGTCAAATGCAAAAGTTAGAGAAAGGGGTAAGTGTCTTCAATTTAAGAGCAGGTTACAAGGTTGCATGACCGTCTGCAAATGTACCTGGTATGTGAAAGCTTTCTGGTTCGGTCCAGGTATGTGCCTTCTGGATGCCCTGTGCTCAGAGATTTACTATGCTGGGTGAGGAAATTGACTTCTGAATTTGTTTCATTAGACATAATCACTCTGGCTTTGCTGTTTGAATAGCTAAACAGAAGGGAGATCTCAATAGTTTGCCATAGCCTAAAGAGCCACAGTTCAGTCAGTAGGTTTGGCTGCCAAAGGGATTTGTTTAAGCAAGGGAAGTGTATTGGTAGAAGATGACTTTGCTTCAGTTTTACATGCACTTATTTATGCAAAAATGTCTGCTAAAGCATAACCCTTTTACAGTCAATTGCAGTGGCTGTAGTCAAGTTAGATGTACAAGTTTTTCTAAAGTTGTTAGTAGTTCGGCTTTTTTTGTTTTTCTTTTAATTGATCTGGGTAACACTGTCCAAATAAGCTCAATTGTGAATATTTAACTCATAGATTTGTCTCATTCTCATATTCTGAATATGGCACTTCTGTGTTCATTGTAATAAAATTCAAAAGGAAGTAACAGTCTGCTGGGAAGATAATTTGAGAAATGAATCAGAGTGACTTGAGAAGCTTGTAGGTGTTAGGATGACAGCCAGTTTCAGTTCATATAAATACCTATTTTGATAATGAGACAAAGGAGAAAATAGAAAAAAAACTTCAAATAATTTAAAAACAAGCATGATTTCCATTGAACTGTCTTGCAAAGAAGATGAAGGAAATACTGTGGAATGTTTTGCAAAGCAATCAACATTACAATGAAGTTCCTGTTTTCAGCAGTATTGGTGTTGTAGAGTTTTTTTGCAATTCCCCATATAATTTGTCAAAAGGTAGCAGCATATTCTATGGAGTGACAGTGTTTAAGCATATGCTCTGTCAGTATACAATTACATTTTCTCTTTTTCACTTGAAAATATTTCTAGTATTTTCTCTAACTTGTTTTATTACTCTTTTTCTCACAAGGCACCTGATTTTGGTTTTGAACTCTGTATTTTCTGTTAAAATGTGATGTTTGTCTTTCTTTCTAACACTGAATTTAGCATGATTTGTGCATGGGATGTATAAATATGCTGATACTGTTAATGTATTTGAACTGATGAAGTTTTATGAAAAGGTCTGTGTGTCTTAATTACTCATTTCTTAAGAAGGTAAATATATATACACACACAGTAGTAATTAAACCAAAACAATACATGTAAAATGTTGCTATATATGTGAGTAAATGTGATTGTAGAATCATCAACTGGTTTGAGTTGGAAGGGACCTTTCGGGTCATCCAGTTTCAGCCCCCTGCAGTGGGCAGGGACCCTTTTAACTAGATCAGGTTGCTCAAACTCCATCCAACCTGACCTTGAGTACTTCCAGGGATGGGATAATAGATGAGTGGGTGATCCCACTTTTTTATGTTTGTAATGAAGTTATGATACTTGCTATTATAAAATTAAATACTTCCAAACCATAAGAAGAAAATAATATAAGTCAAAAATTCAATATAAATTTCAAATTTTCAGGTGTTGTAATTTTGACAAGTACAAGGTCATACAAAACCATGGTAATTGTATTTAAAGCTCACTGTATTTCATCTGCTGACACTTTGAGATAAAATGCTTAAAATCCCTTTCATGGACCTATAATGCTTTAAATATTTATTTTTAAGTGTGCATGCCAATGAAAAATGATTGGGAAATCTGTTATAAAAACCTGTCTCTTCAGAATGTCATTTTGTCTACAGTTTAGCATATGAATTTGACCCAGCTAAAAATAGCCCTGGACTCAGGCTACTCCTTTTGGCAAAAGTATTCTTGTTGTCTCGGGACACACAAGAGGAAATGGCAACCATCATGAGTTCATGTGCCACTTCAAACAGCCCAAATTTTCTTCTGAGCAGAGCCAACATTTAATTTGTATCTGTCTCCAGGCCAGAGATCGCGTGGGTATTGGTCCTCTTGCCCTTACAGTGATAACCCATTTACCATTAACTGGACTTTGGTTCAAAAATACTGCATGTTTAATCCAGTGGACTGGATCTCCACTACCCAGTGCTGTAACAGAAAGATAATGGGCTACAAAAGAGATTATTAAGATTTTTGAGTCGCAAAAGCATTAAGTCAGTTTAAAGCTATCGGTTAAGCTGCTCACAACTGGTAATGCATTAATCTTGAGCTGTGGTGTATGAGCGCAGCCACTGCTGGCATGCATTAAGACATCTACATGGTCACCTTGTTCTTAGCTCTTTTTCAGACTGAGTTAGCAATAACACTCTCCTAAGTCTTAACTTAAGGTGAAATTTGCAGGAGGTGGGTTAACAAATCATATGCAGTGATTCTCAGTATCAGGTGTCTGGTTTTACCTGCTTTATGGATACCAGGGCTACAAATATGGGATGGCTGGGTATTTCTTCTGCTGTAGAGCCATCTGTCTCAGTTTGGACTCTTGAGCCTGCTTTGATCCTCCTTCTGTTGGTGGATCTGACTGACTTCCACCACTGTAAGGACTGCAAAAGCCTCACTCAGCGGTGATTGTGAACCTTAGCTTGACTATTCCCATGCTGATTTTGCACTTCCTTTATTTCATATTAGTGCAGTTAGAACCCCAGGTGAAAACACCTCTCCAATCTGTTTAATTGGTGTTAAGATCTTCTAGTCCAGGACTGGCATGTCATTTAGAAATTTGTTTGATGGTTATTTCCTTCTAAGGTTTTGAAAATGACAATGTTGCTTGTTTCTTTTTGTTTGTTTTTTTTCTCATTCTTTTTGAACCCTTGTTTTATATGTGTGTGTTTTTTTTTTCCTCTGCCTAGACCTGGTTAACCATTTCTGTGAACAGGTCCTCAATTTTTTACTTTGTCCCTACTTTCCTGTCGTAGCCCCATCTTCCCCTGGTGTCGACTCCGTACCCTTACAGCGCACAGGCAGTCAACACGGCACACAGAACGCAACCGCGACCTTCCAGAGGGCCAGCTATGCGGCCGGCCCAGCCTCCAATTACGCAGACCCCTACCGACAGCTGCAGTATTGTCCTTCTGTTGAATCACCATACAGCAAATCTGGGCCAGCCATCCCACCCGAAGGGACCTTGGCTAGGTCACCTTCCATTGATAGCATTCAGAAAGATCCCAGGTGGGTGAAACCTTCTTCATTGTCTTCTATTTCTCGCTCGTGCGGAGGTTGTAATTGCAGTTTGCTTTGCGTGTTTCTGCTGTTGGATATAAAAAATCTCACCCGTGGTGGTACACGAAAGACTTTGTTTGCATGACAGCATTGTCCTAAGGCTTCACCTTGGAAAGCTCTCATGAGCTGTTCTGTGCAATGGAGTGATAGGTGTGGTCTTGAATGTGTGTGTTTAGCCTGCCTTCAGTAGTGCCACTCCTCAAAAGCTTAAGAAAAGTAATTTTCTCTGGAAATGGGAGGAGTGGAGTGACTGTTGACTCTGTAGCCATTATGGATTGAATTTTGAAGTTGCTTCTTGGGCAGATGTTGCAGTTCTTGGTCTGTCTACATTTAATGTTTATAGATGTAGAAAAGGATATTTCAGTGTTGTGCAATGAGACCGAGCAATGTGACAGCAGCATGTAACCAGGCTTATGTTTCACCCCACGTGTTGTCCAGGCTTCCAGTGCCAGTATGTGGTAAAAGAATGTATGATTACAGCTTTGCAGAAATGGTTGTTACTGTGCATGCTTTTCAGATATTTAGCACAGCTTTTAATGTCGCTAATGACCATCTTCATCTACTTAGGGAAGGTGCAAGGAGGAAACTTTATAGCCCGAGCAGGCAGATAGATTAGAGAGACAATTTTCTGGCAAATTATTTGACTTCCATGATAGCAACAACAGAAATGCTGGCTGGAATCCTCAGTGCACTTTGTGGTTTTGTTCAGTTTTCTGAGGGAAAAGAAAGCAATTCTCTTTGGTAACTTGAGTTTAAACTTGTTGAAAGTGTAAATTTATACCAAGGTTTTGCTTTGGCAGATGGTGTGATTTATTTATTTATTTGTTTGTTTGTTGTAACGTGTAATTTAATGATAGGAGAGTCCAGAATTTTGCCTGCAACTAAAATGCTGAAGGTTTTTAAGTAACAATTTGAAAAGACTTCTTTCCCAAAAATAAAAAAAATTAAATTCATAAACTGATTCTCTACTTGTTTACCATTATAGCAGTTCTTTCTCTCTTTCCACGCAGGAATAAAACAGCAGATAACATTTTATGGCACATCAGAAACATCACTGCTTGCAGAGTTTTACTTGTTCAGAAAACTTCTGTCTTCAATGGGTTTTTTCCCCCTTAGCTTTAACTGCAGAAATTTGAAAAAAATGTGAATTTAATTGCGCCCCTTCTTCCCCCTCCCCAAAGCAAACACAGGCAACGAGAGGGGAAAAGTCTCTTTCTGAAACTGTGGTATTATATTTGTATTCCAGAATATAAGAGCACATGTAGAAAAGTGCTTTGCTTTGTCATTGTCTTTTGTTGAAACTTGAAGCAACTTACATTAGGAGTGCACTAAACCAGAGGAGAAATGACTGTAATCATGATGTGTTCTTAGGAGAAACATGATGGTGTTGAAGATGCTATTCCCTATAAACAGGAAAGACATATTTACAGTATCTCTACAGGTCTTAGACATAATATCTTTCCAAGAAAAGGTTTTTTCTGTTCAGTTCCTTTGCTATCACTTTGCAGCTGTTATCCAGTTAATGTATAGGATATGTGCTTGTAAAAGAAGATTTCTCCTTACAGATTTTTCATTTGCTTCTATTTGGTTCTTCTTTGTCTTGTTATACCATTTATGCATTCATGAGTATTGATTTCTGTAAGTAAAATAGGAGCGAGCAGGCATCTAGGTATAAAATGAACTTTATAAATGCTTTAGAGGGGATCATTAAACATTATGGTTTTTTAGGAGAAAATGGATTGGAAATTTGTACAAAACTTTTGTAGATACGTTTGCATTACTCTTGATTTCATTCATTTGATCCATAGGCTGTGTGGTGTGTATTAGTATTTCTGCCCTTGCATGTTGATTTGAATAATTCTGATAAAGAAATGTCGGAAACACACTTGATTATGTTATGCGTTAGTCCCCAGAAGCCATACTCCACCGAGGCAGACTGACTTGTGAAACTATCTGTGGCCTACAGCACTTGCTGATCATTCAGCTATTGGAGAGACATTGAACAATTGAAAGGAGTTTGGAGAAAAGTAACAAAAGCAATCAGAATGCTTTTAACGTGTTGATTTCAATGAACAGATTACAAAAATGTCAGTAAATTAAAAGTGTGGAAATGATAAGATGAAACACTTTCCAGATACTTCAGAAAATTATAAGGAAGGACAGAAATTTAGGTAGAATGTGGGAGATACAACCAGGAAAAGGAAAACGACCCAAATGCAATACAGGCTTTCAGTGGCTGTGTTAAGTTGTGCTGTATGCCCCAAAGGGTTGCCAGTTACATCTTACACAGCAAGAAAAAAATACATGGGTTGGTCAGCAGCTGCACTTTGTCAGCTGAGAAGTCACAAGTGTTCTTACAGCCGTGTTGCTGCTTTTGTTGGCTGGTTGGTTGGAGTGTTTTGTGACTGTCATGAATCGTGAAGGGCGATAGTAGGCACCGTTTTCAGACACCAAACCTACCTGTCCAGCCAGAGGTCCAAAAAAATACTCAGTGGCAGAGGTACAAAACCAAGACAAAAGCACGCTATTTGCAGGCTTTGAATTAGTGTTTCCTATGTGTCATTCAGCTCAAGATGAAAAAATAGATATCCAGAAGAGATTGTACTCACCCTAATAAGCAATTAGCATTCCTAAAATTGGACATCACTTTCTGGAATCTTCAATTCAGACAGAATTTCTGTCTGAAGGCCCAGAAGAATGGTTGTCAGGCACTGATGTAATTGACGATTTTTTCCATTGTTTTCACCATGTAGTTTGTCTTAATGATACTTCCAGTTTTAAATATGTGTTCTGAGCTGACATTTGGCAAATGAAATTTTAGCTCAACATCTGTTCTGCATCATCCAGCTGTCATAAAATGCAGTCCAATGTTCATTAACTTAAAGTTTAGGGCAAAAACTTTAAAAAAAAAAGAGGGGGGGATTAAGATGTTTCCAATCAAGTTTGTGGCAGGGGATAATTTTTAATTTATGCAGGTAGACTGTTAGCTCATAGGAGCTCATATACAGGTAGTAAGAACTTTACACATCTGTACTGTTGGAGAGTGAGGCTTTGCTGTTAAAGAAGGAATTAAGTCCCATATCACTGTCAGGAATAGAACTTAAATTCTGCATATGGGAAATGGAAAAGTTCTATCATTGCAGACTGATTTTTCAGGGCATTCTTTTATGTTTACTTCATGTAAGAAAAAAAGGGAAAAGAAATATGCAGTAGGGCTGGGATGTCAACTGTTTAATGCCATAATCTCTTATATGAAGATGTGGTATAAGGAGGGAAAGAAGAAAATACTTAGTTTATAATTATTTGGTTCCTACTGAACTGTGAATGAGAGAAGTCTTGGGTATTTTAAAGTATCAGAAATACATGTTAATGTGATATTTTCCAGCCTACTTTCATGAAGGAAGATTAGTCTGTCACTTGGCACCAGCAAGCTATCTGTGGTTTGTCTATTCCTAACTTGTTATTATTGTTATTTTATTATTATTTTATTCCTCAGTTTTATTTTGTCTGTTTCTGAATTTTAGGAGAACTGGGGAGTCCTAGAAATAGAAATGTTGGGATCCAATTGTTGTGTGCCTTCCAGTTCTTTATTCCAAAATCCGAACTTGCCAAATATGTATAAATTACTTAATTTTTGAGGTTTTAACCTAGTAAGAAACCATGTACACGTATGGCTGCTGCTAAGTTACACTTGCTGCGCAACAGATGGAAAATAGAACATTTTCACATCGTCCATTTAAATACATACCAATGAAGTTTTGTGGTTGCAGTGTTTTTGCTGGTTTATGAACTCACTGTGTGTGGTTTGATGCGTCCAGTCACCAGGTGTCCTTCTTTGTGTGACTTCCCACCTGGTTTTTTTTTTACATATGTATACACAGGGCATCTCCTGCAAAGAAGCTGGCAAGAAGCTGAGGTAACAGCAAGAGTTATGTGGAATGCACTCCATTATGGCTACCAAAGTGATTTTCAGAGCTCACTGTCCATTTTCATATTGCCTTGAATTATATTGATCCATGCTTAAAACTTTCTGTTATGGCTTCACTTTTCATGTGTTTCAGAACCTTTAGAACTGTTTATATAGAAAAAGTGGGATAATTTGGTGAATGAAACTGTTAAAGATTCATTATTTGTTATAGAACAGACCGCAATAATGATTGGGCTCTTGTTTAAAAAGAAAAAAACATTATCAGTACAGAATCATGTTGCAACTTTACGAGAAAAAAAGAAATTAAACCCAGCTATCCTGCAGTAGTTCTCACCTTTAGAACTGCCTGGGTGTAAGTCAGCACAGAGACAAGAGTTTTCCAGGTGTTGCGTGATTTAACTGTAGTACCCTGAAACATTTCCGCTCTGTTTCGCATTTTCAGAATCAACTTCTCATTTCATTACCTCTGCTGACCTTAATTTCCTCCTAAGCAGAAGATGACAGTGCTGTCTATATTCTAAACTTTCAAATTGGCTTTCTTTTCACTTATAAAAGGATATAAATTAGATCAGAACATTTTGTGTGAACTGTAAGTTTCAAAACTCGTCTTTTTTTCTCTTCTTTTTTTTTTTCTAAGAATGTATTTCATTTGCAAAATACAAGCTAGAGAGCATTCTTTTTCTTTAGGAAAAACTGATAGAAGTAAAATAAACTCTAGTTTAATTTCTGTGCTCCACTAAAACTGCTCATGAGATTAGCACACAGAGTTTGGGGCATGGCCTGTTAAATGTTTCTTCAGGAGTCTTCTCCATATATTTAATCTCACTTTGGTACAAGGATTGTCTCAGTATTAATAGTGTCAGTCTCCTGTAAGTCTGAATAGCAGCCAGGCACTCTGAGCAGTCTGAAGAGGTAAGAAAATAACAGTATAATCCTGCATGTGTGGGATGTTGGCAGTCTTGGATGGGAACGTGTCTGGTAGGTTCTTTGGGAAGGGTTGTCACCTTCAGAAAGAAACTTCTGATGAGATAAAAGGCCTTGCTGTAACTGTGGTACAGCACTAAGCAGTACTGCTGTTTTCAGGCCTGAGACATGGGTTGGGGCTTTCAGAATCCCAGGGGATGGGTGGTGGCGTTGGTGAGTTTCTGGCCTAACTCTCTAATGCCAGGTGTAGAAGACTGAAGTTCCCATTCCTAGTCTGGATGAGACAGAACAGGGCTTGCAGATATTCCTTCCTGCTTTTATGTGACACAAGGCATGATAGGCAGATCTCCTTTTCACTTAGTTGTTTTCAAAGGTCCCTCTTACCCTTATCTGAAATTAAGGATGAAGGGGAAGGTTTCTCCAAAGGTGGTCACAGTAGGACAGCCATGGGAAACACACTTCTAGTGAATCAGAGCATGTAAATTTTGGCATGTAGGTTTATCTCCAGAAGCAAATGGTTCAACTTTCTAGGTCCTGTGAACACCCTAAGATTTATATTGTTTTTCATCAAATCTACACAGGCCAGGCCCCTTGTATTGGTAGAACCAATCAGACAGTATATGAGAGTGCTCGTTTCGTAGGTCTGTGTTTAAGTATTTCTTTTATACAGGAAGGAAATACCAAGTTTACTTTCCCTACACTGAAATCATACAGTCTCTCAGGATTTGATGTATACTGCTCTGAGTTTGAAAAACTGACCTCAAAAGAATAAATTTGGAGAGTCTAAACAGCATAAAAATACACTCAGTTCAAGAATAGCAAGTCTGGAGCACATTGCAATTCTTCATACAGGTATCTTCTACATAGAAGGTAGGAATTTTTACTTAGTGCACAAGTTAGTTTTTAAAAAGCATAGCAGCTATGATAAAATAAACAGCAATCTGTTTCCCTTTCCTGATGAAGATAATTAAGGATGAAGCTTGCTTCCCTAAAATAGGTGAGGATGGAATCCACAGACTATCCCACAGTCTGTTAATTTGGGATTTCGGGACCTAACTGGAAACCTTGTCTGGAAAAGACTTCCCCAGGGAGTATTTAGTTCCAGCTTGAGCACGGCAAAATAAACAAGCATCTAACTGGTCTTTGCAAATGTCGACTTATGGCGAGGTAAAGAATTGATATCAAGAACTTGTAAAACTTATTTTTGTGTGTCTTTGAGCACACTGCTGTATGTGCCAACAGTTCTTGTCTTTCCACTGTTTACAGTGAGGTAGTTTATAAATGGCTGGGGAGGCGTTGGGCACAGGTGGAGTCATTTCACAGCACAGCAAATGCAATTCAGTATGTACAGAATTATCCACCTGTATTTGCTATTTTTTCTCACTGGAATTTGCCCCATATTGTTTAGCAGCGTTCTTTCTCTAGGAGAAATGCTTGGCAGTAAAAAAAAACAAAACCCAACCAAACTAAACCAAAGAAACAGAAAATTAGGAACCAATCCATTTAGAACTGTGGTCTACAGGAATTAAGTGAATCTGCTTTTAGCTCGTGAAGTACTTACTGCCCACTTTCTCTCCTTTTTGACTGGTACAATTTTACTGACAGTGCAGGAGGCCGCTCAGTATTGTTGCCATCCTGTCTTTAAAGAAATCTGATCCTATCATTAGCAAACCTGCTCTACTGCAATCACAGTACATCACACTTTCAGGATATTACAGTAACATGGACAGTGCTGGTCCATGTAGTTTGAATATGAGTATGTCCAGCAGAGCTTACAGTTCCTAACCTGTGAGCAGAGAAGAAGAGGTTGTGTGTAGCCATTTTATTTGGCAGGTTATTTTTGCAGTATGCATGATACGATTTTGAGAGAGATGATACTGTGTCTCTTGTTTTGATCTGCAAGTTTAGCTCTTCCAATCCTCTTCCTTCACCAGAAAGTAATTCCTTTCCGTAATGCCGAAGGGAGGGAAGCGAAAGGCTCCTTAGGTACTTGTGGCTGAGGCAGGGTGTTCAGGAGGATGCTGGCAGGAGAGCCACGTAGGGTTGTTAAGTGTATTTCTGATAGCTCGGGGGAGATGAGACTGATGTTTCCTTTTTGAAGTTTTGTTATTTCTAGCCTTCCTTCCTCCCCAGTGCTGGTCTGCCACGTGAAGAACAGCAACAAAGCCCTTCCCTGTCTTTCTTTCTTCGTCTGTTGTGTATTTTAATGGCCTCATTCATCCAAGAAGAAGCAAGTGGACAGTGTACTTCATACCGTCCATACCTCATTTCTGGTTCTCGCATGGCATTATTGAGCTTCTAATGGCAAATATATGTCTCAGTGCAGTTTTTGCCTTTGTTTGCCACACATTTTGCTCAGCATCCTGTGGCTCATTTGCAAACTTTGACAAATGCAAAATCTGTGTGGTGCCTTTCTGTGATGACAGACTGTAAGAGCCAGGAAATGTTGTAAGTGTATTTTCTAACCAGACATTAAAAACAAGGAGAAGAATCATACTTTAGGCTTTACTGGGCTCATGTAAGCTGTTACGATCTTCTGGCAAGATAAACCACATAAGAAGCTTCTCAGTAGTAGCTCTTGGACATCTCATCAGCCAAATGGATAATAATGATCTTACTGTTTACAGGGACGTTGAGAATAAGTTAAATTTTTAAGGTGCTTTGAAGTTCAAAGGATAATCTTGCTTTTGCTTTCATGGGAAGTATGCTGGGAGGAAGAAGAGGGAAATAGATGGAGAAGATGAATGGGGAAAATGTAAAGAAGTGAGATAAAATCAGGATGTATAATCTCAATTTTTTTCATTTAAAGAAGTAACTGAAAGTCATCCTTGATCGTGAGACAAATTGCCATGCAGAGATTGTTGGTTTCAGAAGCTGGACCTCTGTGCCATATACCATAGCTATTATACAAGCAGGAAACAAGAGCTAACATTGAGAGTGCAGAACATTTCTGCAAGATAGTAACATCAAGCGTTTGGTAAAAAAAATATTTCTAGTATAGAGCAGAGCTAAAATGTTTGAAATGAAAGAATGATCAACAACTTTTATTAGTTTCTAGCAGAACTTTATAGCTTTTATAAATTAAGAGCTTGACTTTAAGAACTTCAGCTCTATGTAGATTAAATATGTTAGATGGGAATAGACCTATCTCTGCCAGCTCACTCAAGATCACAAAATCACAGGATATTCTGAGTTGAAAGGGGCCTATAAGGATCATCGAAGTAGAATTTTCCCCGCACAGGACACACCGAGAGTCACACCATGTGACTGAGAGCATTGTCCAAGTGTTTCTTGAACTGTGTCAGGCTTGGTACTGGGACCTGTGGAGGTCCCTTTGGAGCCTGTTCCAGTGCCCAACCTCTGGGTGAAGAACCTTTTCCTGATATCCAGCCTAAACCTCCCCTGGCATAACTCAGGCCATTCCCTCAGGTCCTGTCACTGGGCACCACAGAGAAGAGATCAGTGCCTGCCCCTCCTCTTCCCCTCATGAGGAAGTTGTGACTGCAATGAGGTCTCCCCTCAGTCTCCTCTTCTCCAGGCTGAACAGCCAAAGTGACCTCAGCCACTCCTCATATGGCTTCCCTTCCAGACCCTTCAGCATCTTCATAGCCCTCCTTTGGGATCAGAGCCTGATGTGAAGTCCAGCCTCCAGCCTTTATTTCTCTTGTGCATCACTGTTTCCCTGGTGATCTCCACCACCTTCACTTAGATTGTTCTTTCTCAGCCTGCTCCACTGCCCTACTCAGAATCACAGAATCACAGAATCACTAGGTTGGAAGAGACCTTCAAGATCATCGAGTCCAACCCATGCCCTAACCTCAACTAAACCATGGCACCAAGCGCCGCATCCAATCTCTTTTTGAACACATCCAGGGATGGTGACTCCACCACCTCCCCGGGTAGACCACTCCAGTACCTTACCACTCTTTCTGTCAAAAACTTTCTCCTAATATCCAACCTATATTTTCCTTGCTGCAGCTTAAGACTGTGTTCTCTCGTTCTGTCAGTTGCTGTCCGGAGAAAGGGACTCCAGGAGCTCAGTGAACAAATGAGGCTCAGAGATGCACCTCAGTTCTTAGCATTAAGCAAGTGGTTTCCTAGGAAGCAAAAGATACCACTGATCCCATAGAAAACTGCAGCCATTGTTGCCAGGGAAACTCCTAGTCTCTAGACTTACTGTGAAATATTTGGGGTTTTTACTTGCTTCCTTTTGGTTGGTTGGTTTCTTTAAGCCACTGCAGCACCAGTGGGATCACTTGCTGCTTAGCTTGCCATTTACCATTAATAATTTGGGGGTCATGTTTGTCTTTGCTGTTTAATGAAGTAGAAGGATCTGGATAGCTGAAGACCTGGAAAGAAATGGACAGGTTTCCTTAGCCCAAAGGAGGGCTAAGAGTGAGAGGTCCAGATTTCCTGAACATACCAAAGGTAAAAACATGGAGGAGGAAGGCACGTGTGGAGAAAGGAAGAGCTATGTAAACTCTGTCCCAAGATAAAACAAATGATTTATGTCAGGAAATGAGGAAAAGCTACACAGGTTTAAGGAAAGTATTTTAATACAGTTTTTTACTCTTTAGAAGTCATTTAAAGTTATCTTGGTAATCTTTTTGAAGAGGAGGGCTGATTTTTGTTTTTATTCTGTTTGATGCAATGTTTTTCTTTATAACTACCTGAATTTGAGCATCTTGTGTGTAAAAAGTTGGTTTGAAAGTTTGGGCCTGAAAGCTGCAGCTTAAGAAAAGTGATTGTGAGTGTGTGTGTGTTGGTGAGAGGAATGAGTACAGACAACACAGGTGTAACAGGGTTTCTTAGTCAAAGCCATTCCCTTACCTTCGTGTTACCCAGAGCTGCGTAACATTTCATTGTGACTCTCTCTCAGAATCTGTGCTGATCCATCAGCCTCATTTACTCCAGCTCTTGCTGCTAGGGTGAAAAGTGGTCCCTTTTCATGATCCCGAGATGGCTGCTAGGAGTCTAGGCAAAGGGTGAGCCTGAAGCAACCTGCAGGTGTTTGTTTTTCAGGGATGTTGGTACTTTCCTGTTAGCAGAGTGATATTGCTGCTGTGGCCATTCCGGTTCAGAGCAGGAGCTGCGGTGAGTTCCCTGCTTGCAGAGAGCCAGGATGTCCCAGCCTGCTCCCAACAGGAGTTTTGTTGCCAGTGAAGTTTACTGCAGCTGAAGACACAGAATATTTGAACTGTTTTAGTCAGTTGTAATTCATGTCCAACGATTCACAGAGAGAAGCAGCCTCTGTTGTTCGGTGAAGTGATCCTGTAATTACATACATGTTTAGATCACCATAGCTGGATTTATGGCCTTAAAATGAAAGGAATTTGCTTTCCTCCTGCAAGAAATTGGCCTTTAAGGGCTTACCCTTTTTACACCTTTTTAGGTTTCTGTATAGTTCTGTGATTCCTTCCAGTACCTTTTAATAGGGAAGGCTTGACATTTTTCTGCATGAGAATAGCTGTCAAATGTCTTGTAAAGCCCTGGCTGCACACAAATAGGCGCACAGGGGGATCTTTTAGATGTTTTGCTGTTAGCTTTTTCAGGAAAAAATGGGAGAAAGGGGTTTGATTTTTCCTGTGGCTTTACCTGAGTTTGCCATGGTTTGCCAAATTGCAGAACCTCTGTTTCAGCGAGGCATTTCATCTCTCATGTATTTAGAAATTCTTTTAAATGCATGAAATCATCTCTGCAGGATGAAATCTTCTTTGCATAGTCTTCTCTGGTGGACGCTTTTTCATTTGTCAGCAGCTACATTTTTTTAATGAAATTTTATCCTAAACTGTCAAGGTTTTATCTGCAGCTGTGAAGGGATAACAGATTCTGTCAGCCACTGCTTTTTCTGTGGCATGGCTCCAGCAACCATCTGTTACCTTTCTGCTTCTGCATGATTTACACACCAGAATCTCCCCTCATAAAAAAAAAACCAAACCAAAACAAAAAAAAAAAAAACAAAACAAAAAACNAAAACAAAAAACCAAGCCAAACCAAAAAACCAACCAACCAAAAAAAAAAAAAAACCCCGAAAACAAAACAGTAGAGAAGTGCTGCACAAAAGCTTCATTTGAAGTATATAAGATTATATAAATGGTTTCAGTAAACATGAGGGATCAGTTCTTGTGTCTGATTAGAGAGACTTTAGAGCAATTTGGTTATGTTGCATAGGAGGAAGGGACTGCCTTTTCACAGGGGGAGGTAGCCTGCATGAAATTTTCTCATTGGGAAGTGTGTGTGCATGACTTTCACAGAGAAATTCAGGAGAAATGCACACTGCACACCTCAATACCTTTTCCTTTCCAGTTATGAGTTCAAGCTGATCAATTTTCAAGCCAGCTAGGTGGAAATACTTTCATTGAGAAGTCTGTTTATCACCCCCTATATGCCTGTAATCATATCAGTTGTACACATGGGTGCAGTGAAACCGAGCCTAATAGTTCCTAATCTGCTGTAGGTTTATTACTAAGCCAGATTTGCCTCATAATAATAATGCAGACAGCTTCTGAGAATAACTTGCAGTGTGAATGCAGAAGCCTTATTCCTGTTTCATTTCATATTCATCAACATAAAGCTGTCTGATACTGAACTTACATCTTCTTTGCTTTTGTTGTTTTTAAATAAAATCAGACTTTGGCTTAGATTTTATTATTTATTAATATTAAACATAACTAAGTTTCATTCTGTTTCAATGTTTGTATTGTGGGGTTTTTTTGTTAATTTTTTTTTTGTAATTAGCAGTAAGAATGGGGTAGAAGTCACCAGCTTCTCAGCTGTTTTCCAAGAACCTGTCATTAGAAAAAGTCTGCACTTCGTTGCTAAAAGGGAAAAAAAATAAGGTGTTTTGAAAGGGTAAAGGGAAGAACTGATGGAGCTGTTTTCCTTCAAAAGAAAGTTTCTTGGGAAAAAAAATCAGGAAAACTATCTATGCATCAATCTCACTAAAATTTATTTCAGAGCACTATTTATTTATTTTGCCTCTCTACAGTTAAGAATAGGATGGATGGCAGAGAAATGATAGAGCTGGTAGGTGACAGCTGAGACATGCAGAATAGTGAAGGTAGCCTGTTACACTTTTATTGAGAATTTCAGCATAGCCTGAAGGATAATTAAATGCACAAAGTAGTTTTCAGAAACATTTTAAAGAAAAACTTTTTATTAATTCACTTCTCTAGCATTTTAAACTTCTTTGGAAAGTGCAATTCTCTGCATGTGGTGTTGATTTAGTTCCTTGCTGTTGCAGGCTCCTTGGGAAAGCTAAAACTTATGGTGCTCCCAGTTGTGCTGAATATAAGCAGTATAAGCTAAATCCTGCAGTCTTTTCAAAGAGTAAATTCCATTTACTTTGTAACATGAATTTGGATGGAGTAAGTGCAACAATTCAAAGAAACTTCTATTCTATTGGAATTTTGACTGTTAGTTTTGATCATCGGTGGTTAAGAGGCAAATTTTTAGTTTTGGATAAAAAATTAAGAGGATAAGAGGATAAAACTCTAATATGACATTGTATTAGATTACAGTGAAAACTAGTGAGTTTCAAGAATTTGGTGGTGATAGTTTGAAGTTCAGCATTTGTTCACTGTCCAAGCAGAGTCTGGAGTTTTATCAGTATATTTTTCTCCTCTTCGTGAGACTTGTATGTGGGGGAGAAAATGTTTAAAAGGCACTGTTGTCAAGTTCACAAAATATGTGCAATGAGAAATATGTGGAGAAAACATTTTCAGCCTGTTTCCTCTAAAATGGTCTTGTGGTTTCCTTGTACCTTTCTTATATGCAACAGCTGAGTCTCTCAGCAAGTTCGCAACAACTAGAAGCAGTTCAGGGATAGAGGTTTTTTTGTGTTTTCAAACAAATAGAGCTGTTTGATTCAAACAAGAAAATAACGTTTCTTGGATAATAGTTGTCTAATAACTTATCACTCAAATGGTAGGATGTCTTTGTAACAAGAGAAATAGTTTTTACTGTCAGCATCTCTGTAGAGTAAGAATTTTGTTTCAGTTGAGATGTCATGGATCCTACTTTAAAACTGTAATTAAACTTTTGGAGAGCCATGTTTTAGATTTTTCTTGTAAGACGTAAAGTTTGAACTCATGTCTCGGTGTTAAAAAAGTAAAGCAAATAAACTTTTAATAGAGCAAGTAGGATTTTCGTATGCTGGTGTTTGGTTTTGTTTAGTAAATTCAGAAGAAAAAAAGAATGCTCTTTTGAAATAAAAGCCAGGAAAAAAAAGAATAAAAGTTAAACCAAGTAAATGTAGCTTTTGAAAATTCTGGGAATTTAAAGAGTGATTGAGTGTTTAGAAAGTTCAGAGGGAAGAGAGATGGCTGCTTTCACATGAGTGTTGTCATATTGTAAAAAATATGGTCTCTGGCTTTGTTTCTTTTACCTTAGGGAAAGAACATTTTGGCAAAGAACATTTGCTTCCTCATTCTCCCCAAACCCATGTAAAATTTAGGCTCTGTAATACTGAAGTCTCTTAGGATCCCATTGAAAAGGAGACTGGTGTGAAGATTTATGTATGTCTCTTTCTCAATATGGGCCCGTGATAGTGACAATGATGCAACTCCCTTGAGAAGATGCAAGTTGGAATGGAGGCTATGAAAAGTGGCTGGAGAATTACTGGCCAGCATCCCCTTTAAATGTGCAAACCAAAAGTAAAAATATGGATTGATGCTGCTGTTGCTGCACATCTTGCAAGCATTTAAATGGTCCAGTGGTTTCATTTTGCTGTACATGTTCAGTTCCAAAAAGCTCATGTTCAATTTGAAATGAGATGTGAAAAGCTGGACTGACGAAAAACAAGAGAAAGAAAGGCAGGGTTTAAAAGAAAAGCAGTTAAATTACTTAGTTATTCCAACGATTAAGAATGGGTAGTTTCTTTCTGGACAGGTCTGCTGTGAAAGCCTGTAGGAAGGATGCCATGCGAAAATTGCAAAAATCTTTTTGGAAGATATGGGCAAATATGTGCTCAAGGTTGTTGTTAAAGGAGCTTTTCAAAGAGTGCAGTGAAGGGCAGAACCCTGAAGGACCTTGGACATCTGTGTAAACTATGTGGAAAATCTAGCCAACTATACTCAATAGTCTCATGATATCATCTTGTAAAAATCAAAATTGCTTTGAAAGCTTGGTTGCTGGAATAAAAAAGCCCACATCTTTGAAATAGGCTAGCAATTTAACTGCACAACTGTGAAGTCTGGTTAACTAACTCAGGAAAAAGAAATCTGTTTTCTTTACTACTCCTCAAGTGGCATTTGCTAAGCTTAGCTTATTATATATACATATATGTTTGTGTGTATATCCATATGTAGTATTAAGTAGGGCTTTTAGCCCAAGCACATGCTGGCCATGGAATGTCTTGAAAAGAGAAAGCACCGAGCAGAGGATTTTTAACAACAACAGGACAGTGGAACACCTCCTGTGGAAACTTCAGTTTTTCTGTATATAGAATAAATACAATTTATATGTGTAGTATGTATGCATATGTAGAAACCATAATCCGTATTTACCTGGTGTGAATTTGTATGCTGACAGCATATGTGTGTAGGTGGGGATATGGAGCACAGGAGCAGGGTGTGATTTTTATTCAAAGACATGTGAGATTACTTTGGTTTATAAGAAACAGTAGGATAGGTACAGCGTGAGTGCAGCTCCTTGGCTGCTGCTGAAATTCCTTGTGTAAATCAAACTGAAAGAGAGTACGTTTAGCTTAGATATTAGGAAGAAATTATTCACTCTGAGGGTGGTGAGGCACTGGAGCAGGTTGTCCAGAGAAGCTGGGGATGCCCCATCCCTGAAAGTGTTCAAGGCTGGATTGGATGGGGCTCTGAGCAACGTGGTCTAGTTAAAGGTCACAGCCCGTGGTCATGGGGCAGTGGAACGGGAGGATCTAAGGTCCCTTCTAACCCAAACCATTCAGTGATGCTATGATTCTGTGAAGTGCTGGTAAGCACTTGGCCTGAGTAGACCCCAGCTTCTCCAGCACTTTTCACATAAAAACCTCATGTTCAAAGGACATGGTCTGTCCTATGTCACCTTCAGAAAAGATACATGTTAGTTGTGTCCTCTGCTTAAAGTAGATTCATTGCCCATGTCCTTTATGGTCTTTGTACTGGTCTGTCCAAAGTATCTTCTCTGTTCATCTCTGAAATTAACAAGCTCAGGAGCTGCAAATTTTACATATGCAAATTCAATTGCAGCAGCTAATTTTATTTATGCCATTGGGATTTCCTCAATTATAAAGCGGAAACTGCAGTATGATTTTAGTTGGGTTGTATTTGGGATGGTTTTCGCTGACAGACAGCTCAAGGAACAGTCCTGGTCATTTTCAGTGTTTAAGTTACAGAGAATCTCTTTTATTTCCATGGTTTCAAATACAGAGTAAATATGGATGCTTTGTCAAAAGCAAATGAAAATAATCTGAGTATTCAAAAAATAATAGTGTATTGCTTGTGTTTCACATTAATGAGTTGCTGTAGCTTAATACTTTACCTTGGATAGTAGCACAAATCTAGTTCAGTGATTAACCAGACTGACACATGCTGCACCAAATTACCTTCACAGGCATATTATATAAAGAACCAAAATATGTGACAAGGTAGTGTAATCCTGAAGTGACAAGAGTTCTGACTTGGTTTGTATCAGGCTGGTGTCTTACTAGGGGGGTGATATTTGGAAGCTCTCCCCCAGTAGAGCTGATCTGTGAGACTGAAGTTCTCTATCTTTGTTTCATGACTAAGTTTATGATGGAAAGAAGCTTTCCAGTTCAAAAGAGGTAAAGGAATAAGTAGGATTTGGTAAAGTCCTACCTAATTTGCTTGCTAGGAGTTGTTGCTCTTCTGGAAGACCTATGACTGAGACCTGGATTTGCCTAAACTTTCAAGAGTATTAATACTTTTTAAGGGTATTAGTTATTAAAGAGTAATAATAATCTTCATATTAAATAAATATATGTATTTATTGCATATTTCACATATATGTGACCAAATTCTTTGTTGTAAAAAGATAAGTTTGCCATATAGGACAGCAAAGTTACTAGTTTTCAAATGAGATTTAATTATTGGCTGATATTGTACTGGTTTTTGTTTGTTTGGTTGGGTTTTTTTATTAATTTTTCTATAAAGACATCTATCCCTGAATAGTATTTTAATTTTTAGACTCAAAGTGCCATTTTTTGACGACCTGTAGAATAATTAAAAATGATTGTATGTTATATTGAAGAAGATGCTTCCTTCTTTTGGGTAGGAAGCAGATTCTCTATGTGCTTAATGGAGATTTATGTTTTAGAGCCTATTACATAAGACTACTCTCCATGGAAACTCAAGAAATTAGGGAAAGTAATACATTTTCTGTGGGGTTTTCTTTTTGTATCTCTGGGGAGTCTCAGAAACATTGCAAGAATACAAACCTAGTAAGAGTCAAGTGAAAAATCCCCCTCGTGTTACCTCACTTCCAAACCAAAGACTTGAGTCTCTGAAGCCCTTAGAATAGATACTTTCTTCCTTTCCTGTTCTCCTGTTTGACACTTTAACTAGACATAGCTGAACAAGGAACTAAAAATATGTAGGAGAGTGACAGATATAAAACTAGTATGAATTAAAATGGTCAGAAGATTCACATGGAAAAGTTTCTTCTAAATTTGTCAAAGGGTAAAGCAGAAAAACTTTTAAGACCTATGGTAAAGTAGACTTGCTTGTGAACTCCAAGAGCAATATTCCTAGTTGCAAATTTGCTTCCTGCTTATTTTCATCCTAGGAGGCATTTCTGGTTCCTAGGCTTCTGAACCTTCAAATTTGAAGTATGACATGTAGGACATCGTTCAGGATTTCCTCTCTTAATGTTTTTGGGAACGGTAGCGTGCATGTGTCTTGTCAAATAACTGTTCCTTGGAATGGCAGTTGGTCTCTTCCTTTATTTCACCTTTTTTTAAAATCATTTTTAGAGCCTCTAGTGATGCTCTGTGTGCCAGGGTGTGCAGCTGTCTCATCTTATGTGGGTTTTGACTCTAAAGTGGTCCCTGATGCAGGTGGGGATTCTGTCCCCTTGTTTCATGCTCACACTTTTTTTTTACTCTCACAGAGCAGGATGCTGGCCAATTTTTTATTGGGATAACTACTAACTTCTCTGCTGAAAGAGGAAGAATTCAGAGCAGAATTTTATTATGGTTACAGAAAGTGTTGTGAGTAGCTGAGAGAGTGAAGCTGAGCTCTTATTTGTTTACATGCAAGGAAAGGTAGAAGAGGCAGCATGGTGATACTTCAGCTGTGAAGTGTAAGGCTTTAATGCCTCATCATTCAGAATAGCTCATAGGGCAAATTACAACTTAAATTTGGTGGTGGAAGAGACATACTCACCGAGGGGCTTATTCCTTGCTATACTATACACAATATGCCTAGGCTATATCAATTTTGGTCTATGACTTAGTGTTTAGTATTTGAATTTTCATTATTGGCAGTTTTCTGGCTGGCAGTGTCTGAGGCTTTATGAACAGGTCTACTAAGCACAACCATGCTGGAGTTGGTAGAAGAAGCTCTGAGTGTTGATAGAAAGCTGCTGCTGAGAAATCATATATGAAGTAGTTAATGGTAGGATCCTTTTATGTGTATCAGACTTCCAGAAACAACACTGGAAATCAGGTCTGGATTTCATTTTTCAAAGTTACTGGACATGTATTATATAATTGAAAAACTTATCCTCTTGGTTTTTGAGCTGGTTGGGGGCACTTAGAGGAGGGTGCCTTTTCTGCCTTCCTCCATGGCCCTGTCTCCTCCACAAATTGTAGTTAGGCTGGAGCAGTGCAATTTATGGTGTGCCATATGGAAAGCCATATGAGGGGGGAAGCAAGGATCAAGAATCTTCTGTCATGGGTAGCTAATGAATATTTTCAGAATTAAGGCTGACCTGAAAGCTGTGACTTGATGTTGCACTTGCTTGCAGATTATATCAATGTTCTCAGTAGCTCTGCAGCAAGAAAACAAGAAGAAGTCTGCCTTTCTCCACAGAAAAGGCTGAGGGGTCTGAGGGTTCTCACTCCAACACATTAGTAAAGTTGAAGATAATACAAACTTGTGAAGTAATAAAATACGGCATTACTGAATGTTTGCTGGCTTAAAGTTATTTTAATGTGTTTTTATGTGAATTGTCTTTGTCTTCATTCTAAATTATTTCAGACAAATTTCAAATTTTTCTGTATTTTGCCTTTTTATGTGGTTGAAGAAGCACATAGATGCCTTCAGTGAGGAAAGTGCCCTTCTCGAGCCTTTTATTGATGAAGGAGATGTAAAATTGCATTTCAGTCTTCGCATTCTAAGATACAAAGTTATGCTTTCAAATACATGAATTAAGTTTTTGTTTAATAGAATTTGAGCGTAGAATTGAGTATCAGAGGAGTATCTGGAGTATAAAATACTGAGAGGAGGAAATTTTTCAATGCACTCACATGAAACTGCTTTCTTCATTTTATTTACAAAATTCACCTTTTTTGCTTGAACGCCTGGTCTTAACTAGTCTCTAACAGAAGGTACAGTATCTGATTCACAATAAATGTTCTAAAACACACTGTTTGCAGCCCCTTTTAAGGTATTAGTGTTGAAGGTGATGCCACTTGTCTCTAAAGGTGTATGTGCAGTGCTCTTAGTGTTACGCAGGCTGCATAAATAATATATTACGAACCTGAGCCAGGCAACCTGGGTATTGGTAACAATGTGCAGAACCAAGATTGTTCTGCAAAGCAATCCGAAAAATGAGGCTATCAGTTGCTATCTCAGTGAGTAGGTGAGGCAGCTATAACTGAAAACTGAACTTGAATTGTCAGCATAAACTCTGTCTAGCTTGTGCATACACTGAAATTACTGAACTCTCCAACAAAAATTGTCACAGGTTGTCAAGAAAATCTGTTTGCTGATGTGAAAGAAAGATACCTGTCTCCGGGACTTCCAAAGGAGGGTATTTGAATGCATGACAGCGTTTACAGAGTACATAATTTCTAGCTTGGGTTGGTTCTGATTCTGCAAGTTTTATCCGCCTTACTGTCCACTGTCATCTTCAGCAGAAGGCAGATTGTCCTAAGGGATGTGATGTGTGTGTAGGTGCGTGTGTATCACAGAAACAGGCTTAATCTCTTAAAGCCCCATGAAGGGTGTGATGAATGGTTGTTACAGAGGAGGAAAATTGGGAATGAAAAAGGCATGTGACACCCCTTATCTTTCATTTACACTGTCTAGTACAGAACTCAGCCTGTGTCATGTCACAGGATGGCTGTCACAGTGGCTGTGTAGCTCCTGCATATATTGGTCCGGTTTGGCTTGTGGAAACAGCCATGATTTAGTACGTAATAGTTTTTGTTTAGGTATTTTCTTGTTTCAGCCTTACCCATGAAGCAAAATGCTGCTTTTCTGATAGTTACAAACACTACTTTTTGACACAGATTATAGTTTTGTTTCCCACTACTTCGAGAGAAGTCGGGTTTCTTACATGATCCCTTTCATGTGTTCTTGGTAGCTGTTCTGCAGTCATGCATGCAAAGCTGTGATCCACATTTATTGTGTTGCCACCAATTGCTTCAGGCCCAGAGATAGCTACCTACTCTCCTTAATCCCCTTATCTGCTAATTGAAAAAATCCTTGGAAATTTCTTGAGGTACTATTATCCTAAGTCATTCTAACAGGTAGTAAGTTGTATTATTTCATACTTCAGGGTCATGTACAGAACTTTAACTAGAGAGTAAAGGATGAACTCATCCTGTAGTTGTGTAGATAGTGTTTAGGGAAGTGGGATAAGGGGTTGACCTGGAGTATTTTGTTTGGGGTTTATTTTCACTGGTTGAACATGCCTTCTTAAAGGTTTTTTCTTAGTGGGTTTTTTTGTGTTTGGTTAGGTTTTTGGAGTTTTCTAGATTACTTGATGGAGTTTGATTATCAGCTGTGTCTGCTTGGCTTTATGGTGACTAAATACCTGCTTTATGTCTCCATAAAGGTTTGGGAATAGCGATACCGTCTTTTTTGCAAATGAGTTGTGAGTAGCCTTCCAAATTGTTACATTGTTCAGCCATGTGTGATTATAGGATCATCTGGTGAAAAGGCAACTGTAATGCATATGAAGTCTTCTTGCCCAGCTGTCACAAAAACCTTCTTGGATTCATACTAGGATATTCCTGTCATTTTGACCACAGGTTAAATGTAGACATGCAGGTAGTGTATTACTACTAAAAACCAATTTTAAGCATAAAAAAACTGAACACTGTGATTTGAATAAAAAAAAAATAGAACTAAACCACAACCTAAACTAGCAGTTTAAGCTGTTTTCCTGTTACATGCTTGAGAACATTTTCTGTATAGCAGGGGAATATAATCTCATTTGAAAAGTAGCCATCACGACACTTACAGATTTGTCATATAGCACATTGGAAATTATCCATGAGAGTTGTAGTGCTAATTTTTACTGCTACACATATCTCTCCATATATTAAGAAAGATGAACTAGACTTGAGATGAAAAAAAGTGTTGCCATACTTTTTCAGATACATAATTGACTTCATATTATTAAACTGGAAAACCTGTGGGATGCTAGAGCTTATCTTGAATAACAGCTCCTTGGTGGCCATCTGGGCTTTTAGATGATAAAACAATGTACTTATTTTTCTTAACACTGTAATATTTTAGAGTACAGTGCAAGATCTGTATTAAAATCAACTTCCCTAGGGGGGGCTTCCCCATCATCTATTTTTTTGCACCCTCCCACCACAGTATTTTTTGTGCTCTGCTTACAGACTTCACTTACATAAAATCCAAAAGAGAAACAGCTTGTGTCGATTCTGAGCATGTCTTACCTTATATAGGTTAAAGTAGTTTATAAACTTCATAAACCTCAGTTATTTTTATTACACTTTACAACCTGGAAAGTGGGTTTTAGACTGATAGTGCTTAGGAAACTTGTTAGCTATGTGGCCTCCTCTCTTTTTATTACAAAATGTTGCTAGAAAATCCTTTTTAAAGTTACTTCAGTTTTTCTAATATGTCATTTATATCTAGATTGCCTATCTCGGTTTCATCATTCAATAGCAATGAAAAACATAATTCTTTAGGCCAAACACTCTTGAGGATGTTTTTGTCTCTAAAATTGTGACTGTCCTTTATTTGATTTAGCCAGTTAAAATATAAGAGTGAAATAATGGCGTAACGTATTTTGTTCAAAGTCCAAAACACTCCTTGTCCTAGGGAGTTCAGCTGCAGCCAGGAATGCCACTGCCACTGAAGAAAAAAGTCTGGTCAAGAAATGCTGGATGTTGCAACTTGTTGAAGCCTAGGTTTGTTAAACACTATTAAAAATAAAGGAAAATGAAAGAAATTAGTGCTTCAAAGCATTTGCTTTATGTCTGTTTTTCCAGAGTCACAGTATCTGTTGTTTGTTAGAGTTCAGGGAAACAGAGGTAGTTGAACTAGATACGCAGTTTTTATGCAAAGGCAGACGCCCCTGTACTTTTGTAGCTGAGTGAAGGAAGGATATTACTGATTGAAGAGAAAATTATGTAGCAATACATGAGATGAGCCTGTCCTTGCAGGCTGATAGTCTGTTTGAAGCAAGGTCACATCGTCAGCTACCTTAAGGTGGCTAAATGCCCACTTAAGGGGTAACTGTTCTTCAAGGGAGACTCCTCAATGGAGGTATGTCAGCCTGTTTTCTGCTCTGAAGTCACCATGCTTTTTGGTTTATTAATACCACTATTAAGCATGCAGGGGAGATAAATAATTTTTCCCCTCCTATCAAATTCCTGTAGAAAGCAACAAAACTTAAGGATTGTGATTCTAAGTTAGCTAAAAAGGCTGTTGAGTCCTGTGTCCCCTCTGACAGAGGCCAGCACCCAGAGAAGAGGACAGAACAAGCCTGCTGTTACTATGCAAAATTTTTTGCAGTGTAAATCAGGAACATGGCAGCTTTACATTAATATTCCTTTATAGACTTGTCATTCCTGAACATGTCTAATCTCTCTTGGAATGAATGTAAGCTTTTGCATCCATATTGTGTTCAAGGAGTTTTTCAGCTTATATGCACCTTCTTTGAAGATCTCTTGAGAAACTTCCACTTGATATTTTAATTAGATGTCTGTCAGTTCTTGTACTAAACACAGCTTTAAAAAATAGATCCATATTCCTCTTCTCCATGGCAATCATAATTGTGTAGATCTCAACCACACATCCTGTAGCATATTTCTTTTATAGGTTGAAGCATTCTCTTTATATTTAGAAGTAGGTATTATGGAAGCTGTACCTTAACTATTAGTGTTCCCTTTCAGCCTTCTCTATTTTCATTAAGGTTTACTTAATTATTTTTGCAAGAGGTAGATTAGAGCCAGGCATTCCAGGTACAGGTGTGTACCATAGATTTGTATGTAAAGATAATGACAGTGGTGCCTTTGTCTTATATTGTTTTCCTAATCACATATTGATTTCACAGATGTTTCACGGTATGAAGCTGATACTTTCCTAGAACTGTTATAATCCAAGTTTTTTGCATTTTTTGAAAAATAATGCACTCCTTGGCTTCTCCACAAGCTTCCAGGGGCTTGTGTGGTTGCATGTGCTCATTAACTCAGTTTTTAAAAATAATTTCTAAAAATTTGGCCAGGTTTTTACAAGTCTGTGGTTCCCCAAATATTCCCTGCAGCACTGTTATTTTTTAATTAGCATTCCTCTATCTGCCCCCCAGTTACTTAATACACATACAGTTTTAAGCAGGAGGTTGCACACTCTAGCTAGAAGTTCTCTTATTTCATTCTTGCATTTTTTTCATTGTGCAAATGAATCATAGAATAGTTTGAGTTGGAAGGAACCTTTAAAGGCCATCTAGTCCCCTTCCCCTGCAATGAGCAGGGATCTTCAACTAGACCAGGTTGATCAGAGCCCTGTCCAACCTGACCTTGAATGTTTCCAGGGATGGGGCGTCTGTCTGGGCAGCCTCTTCCAGTGTTTCACCATCCTCATAATTAAAAAGTGTCTTCCTCTCATCTTGTCTCAGACTACCCTCCTTCAGTTTAAAACAATTCCCCATGTTCTCTTGCCACAGATGCCACTAAAAACTTTGACCCCAGCTTTCTAAGACATTCCCATTAAGTATTGCAAGACCACAATAAGAGGTCCTCAACTCAATTCTCTCAGCCTTTCCTCATAAGAGAAGTGATCCAGCTCTCTCATCATTTCTGTGGCCCTTGTCTGGACTCACTCCAACAGGTCCCTGTCCCTTGTATGCTGGGACCCCAGAGCTGGATGCAGCACTCCAGGTGGGGTCTCACCAGAGCAGAGCAGAGAGGCAGAATCCCCTCCCTCGTCCTGCTGGCCACGCTGCTTTGGATGCAGCCCAGGATACAGTTGGCCTTCTGGGCTGGGAGTACACGTTGCTGGCTCATGTCCAGCCTTTTATCCAGCAGAATCCCCAAGTCCGTCTTGGCAGGGCTGCTCTCAATTCCTTCATCCTCTAGTCTGTATCAGTACTGGGGGTTGCCCCAACCCATGGTCAACACCTCTTGCACTTGGCTTTGTTAAACCTCATGAGGTTCCCATGGGAGCACTATTCAAGCTTGTCTAGGTCCCTCTGGATGGCATCTGTGGTGTGTCAACTGCCCCACTCAGCTTAGTGTCATCTGCAAGCTTGCTAAGGGTGCAGTTGATTCCACTGTCTGTGTCATTCATGAAGATATTAATCAGGACTGGTCTCAAGATGGACCCCTGAAGGACACCACTCATCACTGATCTCCATTTGGATATCAGGCTGTTGACCACTACCATCTGGAGGCAACCATCCAGCCAATTCTTCATCCACCAAATAGTCCATTGATCAAATCTGTATCTCTCCAACTTAAAGAAGAGGATGTTGTGGTGGACCACATCATAAACCTTAGAATAGTTGAGATAAATGACATCTGGAACCCTTTCCTTGTCCATGAATGTAGCCGCTCCATCATAAAAGGCGGTTAGATTGGTCAGGTAAGTCTTGCCCTTGGCAAAGCCATGCCGGTTTTCTCAAATCATCTCTCTGTCCTCAATTTGCCTTAGCATAGTTTCTAGGAGGATCTGTTCCATGATTTTCCCATACACAGAAGTGTGACTGACAGTTCAGTAGTTCCCAAGGGCCTCCTTTCTACCCTTTTTTTCGAATGGGTGTAATGTTTCCCTTTTTCCAGTCACCTGGGACATCACCTAACTGCCATGACTCTTCAAACATCATGGAGACTGGCTTGGCAACTACGTAAGCCATTCCTTCACATACTTCTCAGGAGTGCTTTCAAATCTTGATATGTACTTGAAAAAAGCATTTATCATTGGCTTTTATATGTGTGAAGGTACTTCTTCACCTACTGATTTGGCCATTCCTTTGACCTACCTAATTTTCAACATTTCACCTGTTATTTCATGTGTCATGTAAAAAGAGATTTTCTCAAGCCCTTTGTGTTTGATCAGTCTGTCAGCACCCCAGGAAAGCCAAGACCCTTGTGCCCAACCAGTCTGTCAATATCCCATTATGGGGACCCTTCAGTGAACAGTCCCACTGGATCGGAGGGCGGTTCAAATGTCTTGTTCAGGGACACACACCAACAGCGTAAGAGAAACCCTCTCCCTGGTCTCCACAGTTGAGTATCTTACCTGTAACTGGGCGCTGCTGGCACCCTTGAAGGATTCACACCAACAGTTTACAGAATACCACTCTATATAATAGAAAATTGTGACAGCTTAAGATTTGAAGATTGACAGTGATAATACCTGTCTGCCAAAACTTATTCAAAGCAATATACAGATAAGCTCTAATTCCTAACAAAAAAGTACCTTGAGATAATCAATCAGTGCACATAAACTACTGGCTCTTATCCAGTAGACGTTCCTATGGAAAAGAGTTAGGGAAGACTTCAGTTAGGATGGAGTCTTCCCTAATTTCTCCCCACTCTCAAGTTACTTTTATACTATTACTTTACATTTTAGGTGGAGCTTGAGTGACTCTAGTTGTAGATAACTTTGTCACTGATTGGTGTAAATTCTAAGGCATAGTCAATGAAATATAGAGCACATGCTCTATGAGGGGTTGTGGTACTTTGGAGGCAGATAGCATTGGGATGGGGTATTACATCTGGGATCAGGCCTTGGTTGCTGTTTCAACAGCAAGACATCTTTTTTTTTCCCGTGGCTGACAGCTGCTATGTGAATTATCATGTACCAGGTGCCACCGAGTTCCCTCCATTGCAAGGATTTCCACAGAGCCTGGCCATGGTATCTCCACTCCACCCGTCATTTCCTTCCCTATGGCATGGACTGTGTGTGGGAAGTCAGGCATGCTGTCTGCATCCCATCCAGGGATTAAAAAATGCATTTCACCCTGTAATGTCTGTATTATTATAACCTCTGTTAGAATGTGAATATAACTTCCCAGGTTTTTTCTAACTTACCCCGTCATTTTCCCGTATCAGTATACTTTAGTTTCCTCATTTAAGCACAATCCCAAGTTTTCTGAAAACTTTTTTCTTTATTTCCAATTATGCCCTTTCTGCTGCTCTTTAGCCACGGTAACTTCTTTTTAGGGTTTATTAGTTTTTCTCAAACTTAAGTGTAGTGTACTAAGTAGTGCTAGATCTTGACAGATGGTAGAGAGACCATTTAGCTGCTCTTCCTAACTTCCTTTTAGTAAGCTGCTTCATTCTAATGTGGTTTCTCTCCTTGAAATCAAAGACAACTGTAGTGCTTTCTTTGGGGTTTTGCTCCAACAAAGGTGTTTTATCTGCATATACTTTATCATTTCTTGGAGGTGGTTTATTGTCTGCAGTGTTGGGAACTAGGCCTTTGCACAAGTGAGAACCAACACAGGCATTACACTCCTTGCATGGATTAGCAAAGATTAGAGCCCTTCCATGCAGTAACTGTGCCAATGTCTAAATCTAATTAGTAACAGTGGATTTATTTGGGATGAGTGTTCACCACACAGAATATCCATTGACATCAGAAATATTGATTTCTTTTTATTTTTATGATTAGCAATGTTTAAAATTTATGTACCTATGGAGTTAATTAAATGGAACTATAAAGTGAATGTCCAGTGTAGTGAGTCTTTCTGGTATAAGTTAATGGGCATGTGAAAGAAAAGATTATTGGAAACAGTCACCATAGATTTACTTAACGGTGAGTTATGCCTGACCAGCCCAGTTGGCTTCTCTGATGAACTGACTAGATTTCAGGATGTGAGAATAGCAGCTCATGTAATTGTCTTTAGCAAGGCTTTACTCCCACAGTATTCTTTTGTCCACATTAGAACATTATGGTTTTGATGGGACAAGAGCTCAGTGTGTAGAAAAGTGGGTTTATGATCACACTCTGAGGCTGATTGAAGGACATCCTATACCTGAAGGCTAGTAGCAGGTGGAATATCCTGAGACCTGTCCTGCTTAATGTCTTTATCAATAACCTGATAGAAGTAATAAAGAACACTATATTCAAATTTGTAGATGACGCCAGATTGGGGTGACCAGTTGATAACCTTGAGGGCAAGGCCACCATCCAGAGACCTAGAGAGGCTGTGGAAATGGGTCAGCAGAAGAACTTTATGAAAATTAAGGTGGACAGATGCCAAGTCCTGCATCTGACAAGGAATAAAGCCATGCAGTGACTCAGGCTGGTGCCTGACAGGTTGGGAGCAGCTCTGCAGCAAGGGACATGGGACCTTGGCAGGCACAAGCTGGGCAGGAGCCAGCGCTGTGTCCTGACTTCAGGGACAGCCAGCTGCACCCTGGGCTGTGTCACCAGGGGCACAGCCAGGACAGCAGGGGAAGTAATGATCTGTCTCTGGCCAGTCCTTGTTTTGTCATGTGTAAATGACTGTGCACATCCCCTCCACCTGATAGAGGAGAGACATCAACAAACCAAAGCAGCTTCAGTGAAGGGACCCCTGAAGATGAGCAGGGAGCTAAACATAAATCCCCTGAGGAGAGCCTGAGAGAATGGAGCTTATGGAGAAGACTTTGGTCATGTCTTTTCTGGTGCCTAGGAGGATGTTACTGAGAAGAATTTTCACAGTGTTGCATGGTAGAAGGACAGGAAGAAGGCAAAGGTTGAAACAGGAGAGGTGTAGACGTCATATAGAAAAATTTTTATTACCACATGGAGTCTCAGCCTGGGAAGGGGTTGCTCTCAGCGGTGCTGTGGTTTCCATCTTTGAGATTTTCAAGATGTGAAACATGGCAAGTTTAAGCCCTGGGCAATCTAGTCTGAAGCTTACCCTGCTCTGAACAGGAGATGGGAGGAGGTGATCTTCTGATGTCACTTCCAACCTAAATTTTCTGATTTTGCTTACGAACTCATCCAAGGATGACTCCATTTATTCTTGCCAGCTGTTTGACTGGACCTGTATACTTCAGAAAAAATTTACCAGTTTGTCTGTGTGTGTGTGTGTATATGCAGACACATACATACTTACATGCATACATACATACATACATACATGAAGAATTTGAGATGAATTAATCAATGTTTTTTTAGAGTTTAGGAGTGAAGGTGGTGTGGATGATGTGAAATAAACCAGTTTGTTGTGGGTATTGCAGTCTGTTGCTAAAAAGTGGTTACTAACGTAGTGTTCCATGACCAAAGGTATCTTTGCTGTATTCTGTATTCTTACATGGAGTACTGAAAGCCATGGCAGATTTTCTTAAAAAGAACAAGATGGAAAGCTAGGGAGTAACATAGTATCAAGCAGTGGGCAAATGTACCAAGAGCTCATTTAGAACATCAGTAGCTGTCGTTTGATCCCTGTGCAGTTACTGGTTCTGTCATTATTCTTTGTGAAAGCACTCCGTTCCTCACTGGATCATCATCTTTCAATACTCTAAAAATACTTTCTGAATTCCCTATTTATATCCATTGTTTTTTTTTTAATTTGCTGGAGCTTAAACCAGTTTAAATTTCAGGTGACTTTGAACGCACCTTGCTGCAGTCTGAACCCAACTCATTGTTAGGAAGGCTGGCACAGGAAGATGAATAGTCCCTGAGGCAGAGTCAGATCTGATACTTTACAATGCTTTCCCTGGAAGAAAATGTTGCCCAAAGCTACTAAGGTTTTGATGGAATTTGTTATGATTTACTAGGTTTAAAACTCAATTCAGGTGTATAGAATTCCTAATATGCCTGCTAAGAAATCAAGTAAGCCTAACACAAGTGCTGGTATATACGAACAGCACTTTTTTGTTCTGCTTGCCTTAAGGTTGTTGAGCACTTTTTCCCTAATGTGTCTGTTTCATTTAGGCTGGGCTGCTTGTGTTTCTCCCAAGGAATTAGTGTTGAATACATCCATCAGTGTAGCACCTCAGTTTAAAAATATTACTAGAACACAGCATTGAAAATTAAATTACAGATCTTACAACTATAGCTTGGACTTAAAGGAAACGAACTCTTACTTCATGAAACATTTTAGAATTAAAAGTATGATTTAAATTGTGTACACTTCCACAATGACAGATAAAATAAAACCTTCCATTGTTAAACTAGACTGAAGATTATTAACCAAACTGAGTTGCAGACCTCTTATAGGTATGACAGTGAATGAGCTCAGCATAATCTTTTTTCAGGACACCATTTGGACCTAGGGTGTATGTGCTCTTCCTTTTTTTTGCATGTAACTGATGCTCCGCATTCAGGGTGCAAAGAAGGAAGTGTAGGTAGTAGCTCACTTTGAGGACAGAAAGGAGCATATTTACAATCTCTATCCATGTGTGTGTTTCCTGTTAACATTCCTGTCAACATCCTTTTATCTTGGGGAAAAGAGCATGGATTCTGGGATTGTAGCAGCAATATACGAGGCAGTTGTTAGACATTTGGTTTTCTAAAAGCTAAGAAAAGACTCAAGCTCTTAAAATAGAATGGTGCTTTTCAGCACTTTTCTCGTGGTGACCACCTAGAAATACCCCCTGTAGGTAACAAAAGATCCATTTTTTTCCTCTACGAGATAGTAATTAGCTTTAGACATTCTTTTGTAAGGAGAAGCAGTGAAAATAATGAGAGCTTAAATGGTTTATCGTAACTAACCAGAAATTGTCCCTTGAAATGGGGCAACAGGAGAATGGGGAGCAGTGAGATCCAAATGAGGAGACAGGGAGACAGGTGCCCTTCTGCCACCCTTATCCATGGCAGCAGACTTGTCTCGGTGACCTGAGGCTCCAATTCCTTGGCCCTTTGAGAGGCCGGTCAAGACTCTACCAGATACTATTGCACCAGGAGGCAATATTAAGGCAAGATCACAGAGAAATGTTGCCTTACCCCTACTGGAAATTTTACTTGAGCTACTTTTTTGTCCAGTCTCTTCCTAGTTCAGGCAGTAGCTAAGGGAAACCCTTTTTCATACCTTTCCATACCTTCCATACCTTTTCCATTCCTTCTGGAGGAATAAAGGGAGCAAGGAAAAACTCCAGTTGACAGAGAAAGCATCGAGCTAGAAGCAGGGAGTCAATAGATACTTTTATAGAGAGGTTAAAGGGCTACACACTATAAATTGTGAAGGTGCGACAGGAGGTCTCAAAATTGATATATTTAGGAGCAGTTTAGTTATCTGTAAAATTTGTTTACAGTTGCCATCTGAACCATCTGTTGCCTTTCCTTGCATTCTAGCCAGTTGGGGTAGATGATATTCTGTAATAGATGAAAGGTTTTTTAAAAGTATGGTTTATGTCTCTACATATACATTTATAGAGTACATCTTCTAACGAGGCCTAGATCCCATCGGTGCTATTTGGGGATGCCACTGTAGTAACAATGATATATTACATGCTGTTAATGCTGTGTTTGCAAAGCATTTCCAATTAAAGTCGTTATGCAAATGAAAGTTGTCTCCTTTCTCCATCTGGTTGTTTGCATACAGGCTATGGCATGCTTTTCAGTGAAATAGTTTTTGGTGTTATATTTCTAAAAGTTTATCTTTATTGTTGGCAGTGGTAGGGGAGGACTTCCCCCATACGGGGTCGTAGTGTCCCATGACAGGAATTGCCACCAGTGCGTGGACTTGTTGGATGTACAGCTTGTTGGATGTACAGCGTGAGCGTTTGAGCTGATGGGGAATTGACTGCGGCAGTTTTATGTTCTACCCTCTCTTGCTCATTAGGGCATGGAGACTGCTGCGCAATGTCAGGAATCACAGCCGCTTTCCAAGGGATCAGGTAGTATTAGGAGCCTAGAATAGGTGTTCTGTTCCAGACACAATGTTGCAGTGCTCTCCAGGGTGATGGACAGGAAAACATGCAAGAGGTGACTGGATCTGGTTTCTGAACTGCCCACTGAGCCGTAGATTTGGTTCCTCCAGGTCATGTTTGGGAGACCAGAGGCAGCTTTTTCCCCTGCATCTTAGTGAGAATGTCACCATGCGGGCTTGCCGCTCAGATGCTTGTCAAAGGGGCTGCAGGATGACCAAAAGAGGTGGGAATCAGCTGTCATTTTTTGAGAATGAAAGGTAAATTCCACTCTGTGCTGGCATTAACATCAGTTGAAAAAGCAAAATCTCCATTAGGATTCCACAGAATTAACTGAGATTTGATGTTTACAGATGACATTTACAGATGTCTTTATTTCACTGCAGGTTTTGCCAGGATTTTTCAGTCTCATATGTAGTCAGGACCAATCTATTTGAGAGCCCATTCTGAGTATGTATCTAATAGTTTGTATGGCACTTATTTCACAACATAGTATTCACTTCAGAGAAATTGCACCTTCTAGTTTAACTTCAGCAAAGGATTTGGAGTTTAACATCTGTGGAGGAATGTGTGGATATGTGGCTCACAGTTTTCCTTTAGTAGAAGGAGTATGACTATGGATCAAATAATGCTGAATCAGAGGTTGGGTGGTCCCCCCTGAACAAAATAGCAAACAAAACATTTCTGCCAGCATTAATAACTATTTCCTGTACCGTTTAGTCTTGTAGGAGATAACCCAATTTTTGTTGTCCAACCTAAATGACTCTTGTGTGTTTGATGCAAGACAAGTCCCAGCAGCTGTGATCAGTACTTCAAACAAAGATACAGTAAACCTTTCTGCTGTTTCAGCTAGAGATGTATTACCTTCCTCTAGGATCACAATATGTGGTTTTCCTTAGAAATGAGGCTTTTAATTCAGTGCTAGCTTAATCTGATTGTGGGGCCAAATCACAGCAAGTTTCAAAAGCTGGTGTATGCTCTGGACTCAGTATCAAAATGCATTTCTTTCCTCATAGAAGGCTTGGGTTTTTTCCCCCTCTATTTGTGGACTGTGGTAGATAATGATCACCTGTTAAACACCTTGTATTTATAAGAACTCTACAGAACTCATTTAGTGTATGAATTGTAATGGCATATGAAAGGAAAGGGATCAAGTCGAGCAACCCGGTTTTTGCGTATCAAAAGAGTACACAGATGCATAAATACCACAGGGTGTGATGACTCTTCTTCTCTTAATACAAAGTACTGGAAGAAGTTGTATATATTTATGTATGTGTATACGTAGATGCATATATTAGCATATAGTTGAATACATGTATTTTAATATACATACAGTTATGTATTTGTGTATACATACATAATTATACGTAGGATATATGTTTTTCCTAGAGAAACTGATGCTGTGAAGTTAGTATTCACATTTGGCAAAGAACTCAAGGAATCGGTACTGCAATCCTTTCATTGATGTTTGCTTTACCATTTCTAGCTGTTTATTCTGAAATACTATTTTTTTTAGGGATTAAAGGGATGAAGAGAGGCAAATTTTCTTTAAAGTAAACTTTTAGCAACAAAATGCAGTGCTGCTGAAAGGGCCCTTGGGATCCTGGTTGATGGCAAGTTGAATCTGTGCCAGCAGTGCCCTGGCAGCCAGGAGGGCCAACCCTGTCCTAGGGTGCATCAGGCACAGCATCACCAGCCAGGCAAGGGAGGGGATTGTCCTGCTCTGCTCTGCACTGGGGCAGCCTCACCTCGAGTGCTGGGGGCAGTTTTGGGTGCCACAATTTAAGAATGTCATTGAGCTGTTAGAGGTGTCCAGAGGAAGGTCACAAGGATGGTGAAGAATCTGGAGGGGAAGACTTAAGAGGAGCTGCTGAGATCACTTTGACTGTTCAGCCTGGAAGAGGCTGAGGGGAGACCTCATTGCAGTCTGCAACTTCCTTGTGAGGGGAAGTGGAAGGGCAGACACTGATCTCTTCACTCTTGACCAGTGACAGGACTTGAGGAAATGACATGAAGCTGCATCAGGGAAGGTTTGGGATGAATATCAGGAGAACGTTCTTCACCCAGAGGGTGGTTGGGCACTGGAACAGCTCCCCAGGGAAGTGGTCAGAGCACCAAGCCTGACACAGTTCAAGAAGCATTTGGACAATGCTCTCATTGGGGTGTCATGCGTAGCACCAGGAGTTGGCCTCAATGATCCTTGTAGGCCTTTTCCAACTCAGCATATTCTGTAAATCTACAAGACTGCAAATCCTTGATAATCTTTTTATCTCTAGGGAGCAAACTAGGGAAAACATGTAAGGCACATAGTAAAAACTAGTTGTTTCTGTAGCTAGCTGTCAGCCCCAGACCTGTTTGTCAGATGGTGGCATTTCATAATTCACATCCTATTCCTTCATCATCCATGAATGATAAAGTTGGTCACAGAGTTTTGACATAAAAATTTGTACACTGTTTAGAAAACGATATTGGATTCTTTCTTATTGCAACAATGTAGGACAGAGGCTAGAGAGAAAAGAAATCAGAATTAAGTTGAAGAATACTATGGTAATATTTCATAATCGTTTATATGTTCAAAGCACTTTGGTAACTTCTGTAATTGTATAAATGTCTAACATAAAGCTGCTCAGTATCTTATAGGGGATTTAGTAGTTAAATAGTAAATATCATAAAAAGAATTAATGGTTTACCATTTAAAGAGTAATTTTAAGGATGAACACTAATAAGTATAAATTTTAAATTAGAGTATTGTATGTATCTCTATCTCTAAAACCCCATGTTTTAGCCTCAGGAGCTAAAAACCTGTAGCTCTGTTGTGTGAAACCTCTGAATAATCTTCCAGTTACATGAAAAAAAAAAGATAAATAGTAATCAGTTTGCATTGTTTATTTGAGTTAATATTTAATGTGCATTATGAGTTTCTAAAATAAACTGCTTGCAATAATTCATTGTGGAAAGATAATTGGTTTATAATTTTATTGTGTCCTGTATGTTCATGCTGGCACTAATCAAAGAAAAATTATAATAAGAATTTTGCTCTGATTTGAAACAAAATTTTCATGTTGGTATTTTTTTCCCTCAGACATCATAAATACAGGTTGTTTTATGAATACTTCAGAACTTAAGTATTCCTAATGAAAGACTTAAGCATCTTATGCATCTTGTTTTTCTTCCTATCTACGTCAGAATAGGCAAGTATTAATCACTGCTGAAATTTTTTTAAGAGGTCAGAGAATCCTTAAAAGAGGAGTACTTGTTATGGCACAAAGATTTTTAAACTACGTAATGTTTTCATTTGCCCCTCTAATCCCTTGGAACAGGTCACTTTAGTGGTATGAGTAGTTGCAATTGCAGGGAGTTTCTGAGTAGCTTTGTTGTTTAAGGTGGTTGGATTGTTAAAATAGTTTTTAGTATGAAGAAACAGTTTGTGTTGCTTAGCCTGTAGCTTAACTAAAAAAAAGAAATTCAAATTAAGTCTTTGCCTGTTCAGTCATCTTATAAAGAAACAATAAACAGACTTTTTAAGGCATAATATTTGAGATGGGAAGTATTTGGTGTTCCTTTCTTATGTGAAAAGTCCTTTCTTAGACAAGTAGTCATTATCAATTCAAGAAATTTGCTTCTGCTAAGACTCGTTAATAATGATTTTGGAAGTGGTGCACATATTTCTCTGAAATTCAGGGTAAATGAAACACATTTGATGAGTTTTATTTCTGTATCAGTGCTGGCCAAGAAAGTAGAAGCGTACATATGGTTACATTGTGATATGGTTACACAGACCATCTACAGTAAGAAAATCTTCCATTATCTCTCATAGAAAAAAAAGTTCTTTTGTATCTGTCTCATTGAGCAGAAAAAATGGCATTATTCCCACCATGTTTACATCCAAAGGATGAAGAGCTGTATTTGCTACTTGCATGTTGCTGTAGAAGTTATGCACCATCATAGAAAGAAGTAAATGTTTTCTATCTCATGAAGTAAACATTATTAAATTCTTGAATCATTAAAGTGGAAACAACTTAGAACTGTTTTGATAAATCTGCAGTGTATGAGCACTAAGACTGTTTGTAAATCCAATGTAAATTCTAACTAGGAAAACATTATATAAGCCAAATAGAAGATGGCTATGCCACCAGTGGTGATTTTTTATTGTTGTGGATTGGTTTGGTTTAGTTTGGTTTGGTTTGGTTTGGTTTGGTTTGGTTTGGTTTGGTTTGGTTTGGTTTGGTTTGGTTTGGGGAGGGCAGGGGGATGAGGGTAGGGTGTTTGTTCTTTGTTTTTAATTGCCAGGTTAGCACTTTCCTGAAAAGAGCTAGTTAGAATTGTAGAAACTCTCACCCTGGAACCTCTTGGGAAATCTTGATCCAGTGGTCTTCTGAGTACAAAGTCAACAATGAATTTAGACCAGGTTGCTGAAGGCTTTGTCTAGGTGCGCCTTGAGAACCTCCAAGAACAGAGATTATGCTGCCTCCCTAGGCAATGTTTTATAGTGCTCAATTCTCCGGATTTTGAACATTTCTTTCTTGATGCCAAGTCAGAGCCTCCCTCATTTTAATTTTTGACTGTGGTCTTTTATGCTTCAGGCATGGGTCTCAGTAAAGAGCTTAGGTCAACCTTCAGTATAACCTCCTCTTACATAAGGGAAGGTTGCTGTTAGGTCCTGCTCCCCAGACAGTTACTTCCCACCCTGTACCATTGCAGGTGTTTATTCCTAGAAACAGAACTTTGCATTTGTCCATTTTGTATGTCATGAGGTTCCTGCTGGTCTGTTCCTCCAGTCTGACCTCAAGTTTGTCTACGCAGCTCTCAAAGTTGCCTCCAGATAGGATAAGAGGCAGCAGATACTAGTTGGAACAGAGGAATTTTGGATCAAGTGCAAAGATTTATGTTTCTGATCCATGTGCCTAGAAGTGGCTTTCAAGACAGCTTACTCCATGATTTTTCCAGGTGCCAAAGAAAGACTTAATGTCCTATCACCTTTGCAATTTTTTAAATACCAGTGAAGTATTTTTTTTTCTCTGTTATTGAGGGTCTTAGCCAATCTCCATGCCATGCCAAATGGCAGACTTCCAGTTTCACCAGCAGGCTCTTGGCACCATCACATGCATCAGATTTGTCAAGACTTTCGCTATTTGCAAACTGTTTGCTGCCAGTGTCTCTCCTCCTTGAACTCTCCAGACATAAAACCCTAGGAGACCCTGTTGGGGAAGACTAACACAGAAGGCGTCAGGTACCTTGATCTTGTCCATGCCTGTGACAACTGATTTAGCAATGAATTTGTGGTTTCATTATTCATCTTCTGTTACTAATGTAGCGATAGAAGCTGTTTTCATTGCCTTTGACATTGCTTGCACATCTCAACTCAAGCTCATTTTTAGCTTTCCTAACGGCAGCCATGTGTGTCCAGGTAGTATTTCTGCTTTCCTCTTTCCACATCCTGTCCTCACTTCCATCCCATGTACCCGTCCTTGCTACACTGGAGCTCAGTGGTGAGTTCCTCAAACTTTTTACTTGGTATGCTAAGATAAATAATCTTGGCTTGTGTTCTGTTCGGTATTAAAACTTGAAGATTTTTTTCTGATTGATGCAACCTTTGTCCTGTGACAAAAGCTGAGGATAAAATGCTAAAAATAAATCAGTTAATTAGCCTTAATTTTCTTAGTTTGAATTAGTTTTACAAATAAATCAGTATTTAAAACTTATGTCTGGAATTTTCTGAGAAGCTTCGGCTAGGTTTCTGGTGATAAATGAAACTCATCCATGCTTTGTGTAAAATTAATGCAAGTAAGATTGATTTACTGCAAAATTGAAGACTTTCAATGTACTCTTTAATCCTGAGAAAAATTAGAAAAATATGGCCTATCTGGAAGAAATTAGATAGAGGAGATGTAGCCTTTGTGTCTATGTCTAACAGTTGATACTGTATGTCATGAATTCAGAGCAGCTGAAGTAAAAGCTGGATCTCATAAGGAAAAATAAGCTAAACACTGTTTAGAAGATAAGACAGCGATGTACGGATAGACAGCAAAGCATATGGTGCCAGGAGCTTGATGCTGGGAACAGTCCCACTCTCTATCTTCATTATTAATTTGGAAAGAATGCAAACATATGTTAACTTTTATTTTATATTTTTCTTTGCATAAATGGAACCTTATGAATTGAAGAATCTTGTACTTTACCAGTCAGGACAGAGGACAATGTGATTTGGCACAATTATTTTTTTATTGGGGAAAAAAAAAAGGCAGAATCGTATTTAACTTGGAAATGACAAACTAATGTAATTAAGGGGAAATGAGGCCAATTTATTTATTTAAAGACAGAGACACTCATGTAGGAAATAATGGTACTACAAGAGACCCTTGCCATTCCTTCTCCCTGGCAGCAGGATGGGAGTGCAGACAGCTGTGTTCCAAAGGACTCCACTCATGAATGAGGGGAGAAGGAGCTACCCTTTCCTGCAACGATGCATTGCTGTTTGGCAGAGAGGAGAAAAACAGGTCAAATTGGGATTTAAGGAAAACTACTAAAATCTGTGACAGTACTGAGCAAGTGTAGACTTCTTGCTTTTAGTGATTTTTAATCAGTAAACTGAGTAATCTGTTCTGCACTTAAGCAAATCACAGGTTGAGGGCTGGGTTAAAACTTCACAGGGAGAAAAAGAAAACTGGCACATTCCTTAATCTGTCACTAGTGTAAGGATGTTCTGGAAAGCTGGGACCATGGTTAAAATATTATGAATTCTTAGGCAGAACAGAGGCTACAGGCAGCCATTGAATTTGGCCACTTTGCAGTGTGAAAATGCCTTCTGAATACATTCAAAACCGTGAACAGTTATCAGGAAAACAGAAAGATCCGTCATGCAGCAGTTCATCAGCACAAGCACAGGAGCAACCTAACTGGAGTTGTTTTACGGCAGCTCAGAATGCCAAGGGTATTTCTTGCGCTGATACTCTTCCAGGCATCAAGTACTTGCCTGCCAGCACTGTGGTGAATGAATCTGGGGGATAGAAAAGAAACCAGCATTTCTCTTATGTCTGCTGTCTGGGAAGGGCTGTGTTTCAGCAACAGGTATCTTTGTGCCTAACAGTATGACTTTCTTCCTTATTGCTTTCATTCTATGTGGAACAGTGGTTTGGGTTTTATCCTTAAAAAAACAATGAAGAAGAGAAAAAGTAGAATTATTTCAGAGCTGATACGCTGAGATTTACTTTCTTCACCTGTTATTTCATGTATTTCTTTTAAAATTTCTGTTCAAACAGTCTCACAAAAGTAGAGAATATTTAAATAATGTTCTCTGCTGCATATGGGATTATGCTTGACATTTGCTTGATATTTGCTAGTATATCTTGCTGGTTTTAGTCTTTATAGCATCTTAAAACTTTGCTTTTATAATATATATTGAAAAAGTACTTCTTAGCATTTAGCAAGTAATGTTAGCTTTATATTTTATAAATATGAATTCACTAAATGTTAAATTAATTATAATAAATACAAATTCAGAAAATGAAGATATAATGCCATTGTTGATACCAAATTGTTTTTATTATTTTTAGTGAATCCTGCAGGAAAATTCCACAGTCATTACATACTGTGTTCCTGTTACAGTTTCTTCTGAAGATTTTTTTTCAAGAAACAGTGACTGCTCAGTAAACTGGACAGATGTTTACATAGTATATGTAACATAGCATTTATTTTAGTCACTTCATAGAGGGATTGCTCTGGAATAATAACCATTCACTTAAGAAATTAATTCACAATATATGCAATTACATGTTCAGGAGTGTATGTCTAAGAAAACACATTCAAATTACAGATTTAATAATAAATTTCTGATGTGATTTCGTTTTCTGCTACATACAGGCTTGCATTGCTCGCAATTATGGAGCTGCTCTTTGAGGAGCTGTTGCTTGGCATCTTAAAACATCTTGCTGTCTTTGTATCTAAGTGGGGGTAATACATGAACAGGTTGGAAAATGTACTTAAAAAACTAGCATTATAGTAAATAAGTGAAAGAAATTGATCAGCTGTAATAACAATTGGCAAATAATTATTGGAAAGGCAAGCTTCATATGCATTGATTAATGAAGATGATTGTCTTTATTTTGAAACATTATCCAGATAATCTTGAGATTTCTCTCAGTTAGTTTTACAGTTTTTGAGGTTAGCTTAAAAAAATTCTTTTTCTCCAGTCAGATTAAGAAACTTGTTTGGTACAATGCTTGTTTTCAGTCTCTTATTTTGACTTTTTCTATAATCGCTTTAGTTGTCTTGCAAAAAGCCTCAAGCCAGTACTGCTCAGTCACTATGAAAATGTTAAAGTATCAGTAAGATTTTTGCCCTTCAGGATGAGAATATCCAGACAGTTCAAAGAGTAGCAGGAACCCAGAGTGCTCTCTAGTATTGTTACGGGTGAATTTCTGTACCTCGATATTTTCTCTGGAGTCACCAAGAGTCTCCTCTCCACATTTTCCATGGTTGGACATCAGATCACACCAGCTTGATTCAACAGGAAAGTAATAATGACAGTCCAAGCAATGACCCAGGTTAGAATTACTTCTCTGATTTCTATGTGTTGTGATTTACTTGCGGTAAAAATAAAAATGTACTAAGCTGTGGTTTCACCCAAACTGGCAACCAAGCATCATGCAGCCGTGGTGCTTGCGTGCAATAGAAAGTCTTCAATATTGAGCTTGGATTTAGTTGTTTAAGTACGTGTAGGTAATTTCCAAATACTTCACTGAAGTAGACTAAAATACAGAAGATCAAGTGCTACCATATCAAAAAGGTCGAAGTTTTTTGAATCAATGAGGCTTTTGTACTCCAGAAGTGTGTGCCAGCTCTGTAGTGAGGGTTCCAGGTATTGCCTAACTTAACTGAGCTGCAGTACAAGAGATGGCACTCATGTTTCAAGATCACTCATAATGATCTTGATGTCTTTTGTCTTGCTGTGAATTGATGTTGGTGAACATCAACTTGATAGAGGTGTCATCAGTGCTGGAAATCCACAAAAATGGCTCAGTAATTTGCCTGGAGGCATATGTTTAAGTTTCACAAAGTATATGGGTATGATTTCAATAAAAATTAGTTACTAGAGGGTTGAAAAAGCTAAAATACTATTGCTACTAGTCATTGATGGTGGTCAGTAGACATTCGTTTCAGCTGTCTTTTTCTAAGTTATATTCACTAAATCACATATTCCAGTGATCTCATTGTACTAAATGCAGTCACTAGTTATAATAAACTCAATTAAAGTTTTTTAGTGTTTCAAGCTATTTTTAAACAGATTTAGATGAATTTAGGTACTGGCTCTTGGCCATAAGACTTCTGAGTAACAAGAGACATTTTGACTATTGAACTGTTTAGTTCAGTAGTCTAATGATCATGCAAGTCGTTCAAAATCTCTAAAGGGAAAGCATCCAGAGGCTAAATTCCCTAACTGACTTATTACTTTAGAGTTTCTTGTTATTCTTTTAGTTTCCCATATTTGTCCCTTTCCTCTTGGCTTTTTCACAGCAGTACTTTTTTTCAAAGGTTTTATAATATTCAGCTTTTGTAAATAATTTCTTTGTAAAGATTTGACAATTGCTGCTTTGGTAGCAAATAGCAAGTATTCTTTAATCACTGTCCGGAGTGTTGTTCTCTATTTATCCTTATGCAACAAAGATTAGAAAATGATGATTAGTTCAGCAGAGTTCTTAATGTGCCTCTCACTTTAACTTGTAGTATTGCTTCCTCTTCCTCCCGGCTTGTGCTTCCATCTCTTCAGATTTTGTCACTTTTGCAGGCATGTGTCAGAAGCATGTTCAGATACAGCCTTAGAATGATGCTGGGAAGGCAACAGGTGAGGATTGCTTTGCCTTTTGAGTCAGCTTTGGAGCCCAGAGTGATGGTAGGGGAGTGCCAGCAAAGAGAGAGAATATCCAAAGGCTTGACTCTTTCCTCATTGGCAGAGTGTAGTTTTATTTGTTCCTTCTGTGAGATAATTAGCTAGCTCCTGTTCTAGCCTTACACTGGAATAATGATATGCTCTTTCTGAGCATTTGGAAACTGTGTTAGGTAACTGTTAAGTCCCAGTCCAGATGTGACTTCATTCTTAAACCAGGCATTTTATCCATCTCAGTGAATTGATTTTTATTTTTGGCTCTTGGGATGAAAAATGAGAACAGCACAAAAATTGTTCGAGTTCTCCATTCATAGATTCTTTTTGACCTTGCACATTGCAAAATAGTCTAAATACTACATTGCTGTTATCCTTGACCTCTCTGCAAATGATTCTTCCATTACTGACACATCTCATGGGTGTGATGCAATCAGTGTAGATAGAACAGCATCATTTCACAATGCCTGTAGTGAGCTGAAGATCTAAGCCTGCTCTTGATTCATCTTCATTCTTCGACTTCACTGGCTTGTGTTTTCAAAGATCTCAGAAGCACGTCTTAAAAATGAACTTTCCTCATCTTTTTTGGTCATTTTTCCCTTTCCTCAGGCTCCTTTTGATAGGTGGTTCACGCTACTATAGTCCTTTCCTTAGGGTGTTGTGAGGGAGCATTGATACTGCATTAAGTATCTTCACTACCCCTTTTATGAAGACAGTCTTTTCTTTCTTCATAGCTCCCTTCTCTGAAGTTCACTGAGGCTGGAGGATATTGTGGCCTTCATGTTTCACGTAGGGATGTTGAACCAAAGAACATTCTAGTCACTTGTGGAATGGATCTTCAGTTGCAAGAGCTCAAACAAGAGCTTGCACGCCATCAGAGGCAAGAGTTGCACTTTCTGTTACGGACTCCTTGAGCAGGAGTTTTACTGTTTGTCTTCATCAGTAGAAGACCCACCCTACACCATGTGCTATTCCGTACCCTCCGTATTTTACCCTTGCTGCCACCAGTCCCCACTAACGAGTAAGACACTCGTTCATGACCTTCTGGATTGGAAATGCTAACAGGTTGATTCCCTTAAGATTCAAATGAGCTTCTTGTGTCTAGCTTCCAATGTCTCGTACAAAGGAGTCTCCACTCCATATTGAATATGAAACCTCACTTTTTAGCCCGGCATCCTTGCACATCTGTCCATTTGCAGTCCTGTATGGTATACAAGTACATAATTACATGAAAGACCTTGACTCCAGCTTCCCTTGTAGGGTCCTAGATTTTCTCTCTAAAATCTTTCTCTTGCTTTTTCCCTGGGCTGCTGGCAGCCGTGGAAAGCAGACATGCACGCTTCTCAGACCCAGTGCTTCTTCCCTGGTGATCCACAACCTTTGTGCCCTTCATATGACCTTTGCCTTCAGCAAGTGATTGTGTGGTGGTATCTGGTCTTGAAAAGCCCTAGTTCCTTAGTGCCAATCCCACTTTTCCCTTCATCGTAGGGCCCTGGTTCCAGGACAGAAGGAGAAGTGGTGTTTGGATAGAAAAGCCTCAGCATGGCCATCAGTGGTCCATTGCCATGTCCTCCTGCCATGTGATGGCATGGGCGATAGCCTGCACTTGGATCTTGTTTCCTGAACTTCCTGAAAATATTTGCTCCGGGCTGATCATTCTCTTTCTTAGAGGACTTGGTTTCTGTGTTTGGAGAGCAGATTGCTCACCAGTGTCTCTGTAAATACTGCCTCTAACCCATGGACTGTATTTCTCTTGAGTTCCTTTGGTCCAGCCCCCTCAGAAAAGCTCCCAGAGATACTGTCTTCATCATCGTGCATCAAGGCTGCTTTCCTGCGGTTCAGGTGTTTGTACACGAGATGTTTAACAGACATCTACTTGCTGCAGCTCTCTTTTTATTTTTCGTTCTGGATGGGTAACAGCAATTCTTTAAGATGGTTTTTGTATCACAATGGTTCACCTGACTGACAGATTTCCAGATTTTGCCAAATTGCCCCTGGATCCAAACATCCATTTATCTTTTCAGCTCACTTCCTCTGATGTTTCCGGGAGCTCTCCTCACTCTGTAGTAGGACTCATGTTACCTTCAGCAAGGGGCCCATTTCTAATTTCAGGTTTTCAGCTGCATCTTCCTTCCCTTCCTTCTTCCTGCCACACCCAGTGCATTACTGAGTAAATATCTGCTCTTGATCTTACTCACAAAAATCAGAGATTTGACTGATTGCTTATTAATGCAAGAGGGACAAAACAAATACATGTAAATATTTTTGCACAAAGCAATATATTCACATAACATATTATAAATTACTGGAGAAAAAACTAGATTCTGTCTTTGAAAAATAGGAAGAGCATTAAACAATATGCCATGGTCAAAACAGAATTTCTGAGAGTTTTTATTTCAATTTAAACAAGCAATTTACTGGAGGGAATTGTATTAGGGACTTGTCTTCAAGCGTTAATTATAAAATACACAAAATAGCAAAATATGGAAAATTTTCCATAGATCATTTGTTTTCTGTAGGAAAATAGATCATGACTTTCCTGGTTTAGAGAAATTAGACCAAAACTAGCTACATCCTCTGATCAAGAATCAGTCACACTCAAGGGAGAGTCAGGCCACAGCTTGAGGTTACCTTGCCGCCCTTATCCATAACGTGCGTATTGCTACATGATCACCCCGTTTTTTGAGGGCTTTCTTGGAGTTGGCTAGGCTTGGGCATGTCCACGTTCTTTAGGTACATTTCCCATTTAGCCATTTCCCATTATTTTACCTGAACTGACACCAGAATTCTTAAATAAGTTTTTAGCAAGAGCATCATGTTGTTGATTATACCAGTGCCAACAAAAATCCAAACAAAATGTCCCTGTATTAGCTCTGTGTGTGGACAGTGAATTGATCCCAGAAATGGTGAACTCAGTCTCATTGGGCTGAATAACTTTAACTACTTAGGACCACTGGAGCAGAAGTTCATCATCCTCAACAAAAATAAGCAAAATGAATGCACACTTTGTTATTCCAAGAAATTCCCAGTTTAACTAAAGTCAGTTCTGTGAGTTCCTTCTGCAACTGACTTGAAGCATCCTAATCTGTGAGGAGCTAATGTGGTCCTTCAGGCATTTCACAGAAACTGCTTCTGATCTTACATCGCCTTATTTTGTTTTCCATTGCTGTGGCTACATCTCTGTGTTTGGTTGCAGTATAAAAATACATTATTCTGTTCTCTTCTGTGCAGGATAGATGACTTGTGTTTTCAGAGACACTTTGTGTCAGAATGAGCTTTGCGTAAGGGAGGATACGTAGCTGCTGAGCACTGAATGATTCAGCAGTGTTCCAAGAGAACAGACTTTGACATATAGATGTGTAAATGGCACGAGCTTTTCCAGTATACAAGACTTACAGCATTGATTCATTTGCTTTTCCCTATTTTCTCTTGCTGTATTTATTCTTTTGTCACCTGGATGTTTTCCTAAAGGACTGTTTCAGACTTCAATTACGAGTTTCCAGCAATCATAAATCTTCTATGACTATTGTTTCATTACAATTGTCCTATTATTTCTTTGTACTATAGAAAACTGAATAGACATCTGTAATTTTGGTGTTTCTTATTGCAATTTTAATTAGTATTTGGAGGATTTTATATATTTACATGAAATCTATTAGGATTTAGGTTTGCATTTTATACTGAGTCACATGAAATGTGGCTCAAGTTAATTCACGTATTTTCAGCTTGAATGTTGTCATCTGTTCCAAAAGCTTGTTAAAGGCTTTAGATTTGTCATGTTTATTAAAGCTTGTGGCTTAGGTTGTGGAAAAATGTATATTTTTTGAAATAATATCTGTGTCTGATCATTCTAAATGAGATGTCTACATTAAAAAAGCCAGAGAGGGAGTGAGGAAGCATAACAGTTCCATAAGTAGTTCTTTGCAAGCCTGCCTTGCAATACCTTAGGAGAATGGGGAAACATGAAAGACCTAGAAACGTCAGTAAGTAAAATCCTTGTATTTACATTCAAACTGATAATGTGTTTGAAAAAAGATTGTGAAGAAAAATTTATGAAGAATGACAGTGGATGGCAAATCAGATATTTTAGAGGTATGATGTTTGAGATACAGTAGTTTACAAGACTCTTTCTATGGTCAAGTGCAAAAAATTTTACGACTGGAAAGCTAACCAGGATAACATGCAAGAAGGTGTTATTCAGAATTAGTCAGAAGATGGACAGGCACCTGTGTTAAATTTAACACAGGAAAGCAAAAGCTAATTAAAATTTTCTATATGGGTTGCTGTTTGCAAGAATTTTGCTATTCCTTTGGGTATGCGGAGTGTAATTGTTTTCTAGTTCATCTGAGAAGCATTTGCTGAAAGAATGTAAATAATTGTGTTTATCTAAATCAAATTTTTACTCTTCATTGAAGAAGCAAATTGCAAAATCTGAAAATAATGAAGAAGCAGATCACATAATGTTCATTGCTGTGAAAAAGAAATTTATGAAGTTTCCCATTAACTTAAAATTAATATTAAAATATGTAATTGGAATTACATTTGTAATTCGTCTTGTCACAATCCAGTTTATGACATCTTTTCAATGAAAAGACAAAAGCAGGAAAAACAAAGCCTAAGTTCAATGTATTATAGTCAACTACTGCTGAACAGAGATGATCAATACATTGGAAGGGAATTGCATTCCAGAAGTGCCACATGCTTGCCCAGCTCAATAGTGAGACAGTAGCTCCTCTGAAAATAAGATACCTTTTCTTTTTCTTTTAATACATTGTTCCAGAAACTTGTAGTCTTATACTTGTGTTCTTTTAGCTAGTTCTTTTTCTCATCTTGTGGTTAATCCAAATTATACCTGCTGTCAGGGTAGATCTGCTTCTTATTAATACAGCAATGTTTGCCAAGACTTACATGCTGAATTTGATCTGTGTCTGCATGATTCCTTGAGGAGACAGAAGAACGTGGAAAGCTGAGAGTGCCTCAATCCAACTTGCACATTTTTTCCTCCTCCCTGTAATTATTACAACTTTTATGTGAAAAAGCACAAGAAGTAGGAAGGTTAGTATGGAGTTCTGGCTTAGTAAGAAGTTCTGATTTGTAGTGTTTAGAATTTAAAGTTTTACTATCTAACCATTAACCTTAATTTTGTTTTAAATTTTTCATTTAAAATGTTGATAAATTTAGTTTTTGAGACACTGCATTAAATTTGATATGTTTTTCTTTGATATTCACTGTACTGTGAATGAAATTGCTTTTCTTACGTCAAGGATTGTCCAAAATACAATGTGCTAAACCTGCTGGATTCAGTGAGTCTGATGTGGGGTTTTACATCCTACCATCCCTAATGCAATATGAAAGTTTCCAAGCCTACTCACAGCATCTGCCAATCGCTTGTTTTACTCCTTTTCTCATGATGAAGACTGACAGGGTAATCTTGGTCTGTAAGACTTCCAGGTTTCCCCTTCTCTCATATGCTGTGATCTGCAAAGAAAATTTCCAGATTTCCTCTGCTGCTTAAGAGATGATGAGACATTTGGTCATGTAGCTTTGAGACACATCTTTAAGTGCTACCTGTTGACCTCCTTGCTCCCTTAGCCCGCACTGCCTCGGATTTGATTCCCGCAATTCTTAAGGGCATAGATATATACACCCATTCCCGATCAACGGCCAGCTTTTAACCTGGAGAACTACCCCTTGTCATCACGTAAAAGGATGCAAGTTTCTGGAGTCAGACATTCTGAAGGCAAGGTAGGCAAAGCGTAGAAATGACAAGAGCTTGCAGGGGATCAAGAAGAACGTAATGAAACAGTTCAGTGAAAATGCCCTTGGTGTCAGATTGCTTGTGCAGACTTTGCCAATAGTTCGTTCAGCCTGTGAATCACAGTGTTTGTTACACTAGAGGAACATTTATTTCTTCCTGAATTTCCCTGCCAGCACTTGCTCACTGAAGAGCAAGTGAAAAGCTTTTGCTTTCTCTCCTCCTGAGAAGCGTTTCTGAGAGAAGAGAAAAAGAACTTATTATAGGAAGTATCTCAAAATGTGTCAGTGGCAAAATTGGGGAACAAATACTAAATTAGGAATAACAGATTGCCAGGACTAGATAATGTTCATCCAAGTGTAGCAAGAGCACTCAGAAACAAAAGAGCCAAACTGAAGGCTATAGCATTTCTCTTTTAGCCCCCACAAAATGTCTCATAGGACGCCTGTGTTCCAGATGGGCTTCCAAGTAGGTCTGGGCAGCTTGGATCTGTATCACATTTGCATCAGGCTAATAGAAAAGGCAATCAAGAACAGAACTGATTAGCTCACATATTAATACAATGGGGTGTGAGAGAAAAAACATGGAGTTTTTAAGAAAGAAATTGTGATGCCACACGGAAATCAGTTAAAATTGATTTTGGGTGAGTGTGAAGTGATGAATATGGAAAAGTTGTGACTTCACATAGACATGTGATGCTTGTAAGCCAGTGTGGGACATGAAGAGGGCCTTGTGGTGATAACAGGATCATTCCATCAAAATAGTTGTTTAGTGATCAGTAACAAGATGCTGAGAAGAAGTGCCTGAGATGACCTGGTAGCCCAACCCGGAATGGCTTTTCCTACTTTGTAACATATAACTCAGAGTGGCATTTTTGACAACTTTGGTTTAGCTTTGCAGGTTCCTTACCATTTGAGATAGTCAGTCCTGAATTGCTTCCCAAATTTTCCAGTAGCATCTGCCTGTTTCAGATCTGTTTAGCTTCATCAGACCTTCCTGCTGAAAACTTTCAAAGAATAAGCAGTTAGAGATCAGGCCAAAAAGCCAGATGACAACAATTTAATAATTCAAAACATGATGTGGGTTGATACTACCATTTTTAAGTAGCATAAGCAGAGAATTAATTATGCATTCTATACTATTTTTTAGATAAAAATAAAAATGGTGGTTTCACATAATGCATCAAGAATCAGAGTGCCCATTCTTCTGCTACAGTTGTCAAAACTACTGTAAACCCTAATTTCTGGTGGAGTAAAAAGTTTTAGTCCACATGCGATTCTTCAGTCTTCTTAAAATCTACCCCACGAGTGAGATACATTTTTTTACTTTTTAGTATCTTTCCTCCAACTCATAGAATTACACCTTTTTTATTAAGTGTAATTATCCAGATTTACCACATGCTGTCCTTTCTTCTGTGGAAGTGCTAGCCCTACATCTGTCATCTTTTGCTTTGTGAGTCGTAAATGATGTTGAGAAGTGTGTCCAAAACAGACTTTCAGATCACGTCTGTGGTTCTCCACGACCAACTGCCATTTTCCATTCTGTCCCAACAGTGCCAGTCTAATGTAAAACATACAATTTATTAACAAATACAGTGACTCAGCTACATGATCCAAAGCACTGTTCAAAAATTAAAACTGTGGCAAAACCTGAAGATTTTGGAAGAACATAATTTCTTAGAAAAAAATGTATATTTGTACAGTGCCCCATGCCCACCCAAACAGCAAAACAACAACAACAAAAACACGAAAAAGAAAAGGAAAAAAAAAACCAAACCTACTAGAAAATCTAAATACTCATTCATGCTGTTTGTGGTAGAGATGTATTTTAATGTCTTCACACTCCAGAGCAGCAAAAAAATCCATTAGCACACAGATTCTCACAGTCATTGACTGTGTGGGAAGATACAGATGGGTTTTTTTTCTTCATTGCAACAATATCACTAACAGCAGGAGCTGAAACATACTATGTCATGTCAACCTGAAACAAATTAGGATTTAAGAATCTAATAACGTTGAGATTGCTCAGTGGTGCAGTTTGCTGACAGAATGTCATTGTGCACGAATGGCATGTGCTCAGAGTTGAGTCGCTCTGGCAGTTAAAATACCCCTGTTTCCCTATTAAGCCAGAATGCCAGCAGCTACCCCACTGGGGGCTTCAGTGTATTACAGTACACTGATCCCAACTTTTCTGTGGCATTGGGTGGCCAGAGAGCTGTATGGCCAAACAGCTGAACTGAAGAAAATGAAGAAAAATAGCTGGTAACCTGTCAGAAGCTTAAAATCTGCTGAGTTCAGTGGTTGCCTCACTGTGACTAATTGATGCTATCTCACAGATTCAAATAAATATGTTGATATATTCTGTACTATACTTAATGACAATGTTTTTAAAAACCTTAAAAGTTGGTTTTTGGTTGTTTGTTTTTTTTTTCCTAAAGAGCAAAAGTATTAATTGTATCAGTTTTCTATATTCCTTCTGTTACAGTGAGAAGGAAAGCAAAAGTTTCATGGGCGGACTTCTCATTTTATTACCAAGAACTGCAAATGTTTGCAGGTTTTTGCTTCATATATAGCTAGGGCTAAGAAACATTTTGGAGCTAAATAGCTCCTTGTGCAAGTTTCTTAAAGCTGATTTGAAATCATGGCCACAGCAATATATGTACAATCTAAAAGAAAAGCTTGCACATGGAGATGTTAATTGCATGCAATGTCCATCTTGTTTTACCTGTGATAAAAAAAAACCCACGTAAGCACGTGTTGTATCAACAACAGGCAGTTGATATATTCCAAATTCAGAATACTCTCTAATAGATAGTGCAAATACAAGGCTGTGCTATCCTTCCAAAAATTGGCTGTTCTTAGCTCACTTGTTTTGTGAAGCAGGACACAGCTCACTTGTTCCCAAGTGTCAACAGCCCATGTTAGAAGGCTTTGTATGGACATGGCTCTCCAGTGCAAGGTCAGCTTGACCTCCTTCCAATTGCAAAGATATTTTTTAAACTGCCATGTTTGAAAATGTAAAGATTATTGTCTGTGTTAGCTGCTAGTTTTTCAACCACTTCAGAGAATTCTCTGTTCTTGAATTAGCTTAAAAATATGCAAAGTATTTGAACATCAGTATAATATATAAACTAAATGAAATGTTTAATTTTCTTTTTCTCTAAGATAGAAAAGGTATGTCAAATATATGTTAGAAAACTTATGATTTTCAGGGTCCAATTGAATGGTGCAGAAAGACATCTTCTGGTTTTGTACTTCTTTTGCTTAAGCCCCAGTGTACATATTTGTGCATTTTTAAAGCTAATTGATAGTAAAGCTGGTGATCCTGTATTTTTTCCCCTATTTCTGTGTCTGACTAGACAGCTGGACCTCATTATCTTCTAGTGCATTCCACAAAACTTAGCACTATTAATTGTCAGTTTGAATGTGCATGGAGAAATTTTAGAAAGAAAAAAGTGTCTGTAACTTGTAAGGATTTCTGTATCTGTACCTAGGATCAATCACTATTTAAAGGAGGAGAAAACTCATCCCTGCTACTTTCACATCTTTTACTGAAATAGTAGCAGATCTTCTATATGGAAAGTGAATATTCTGTTTAAAGACTAAAAGCTAGAGTAGAAGGTCATAGGGAAATGCAGAAATCCTAGTGATTAACTGAACAAACCTTTGAGCAGCACACATTTTCAAGGCTGACTGCACATTTCAGTGCTCCTTGCGGGTGTTTTATGGCACCACTTTCTTGTGTCTTAGGAGCTGCTGGTACAGCCTTGGCATCCTCTGCCTGTGTGGCTCAGAAAGCTGTCCCTCGACTGCAGTGTTCCACATCTAATTGCTATTTCTCTCGCTGGATCTTGCTGCGTTTAAATCTGGTTACTCCCTGCTCTGTACTGATGGATTGTTACCTTTTCCATGTCTTTTCATCTACCAGTGGTAGGACAACATTCTTAGACCAGATAGTAACATAAAGGTTTTGCTTTCTCTTAGGGAAGAGAGAATAGCTGGGGGTTCTTTTGTCTACTTACCATGTCTGTGCACACCTTTGAAATGGAAATTGAGATATCAGCAGATACTTGAAGGCCAGTTTGCTCTGATTATGCCTTAAACCAAGCCTTTACGGAAAGCAAGTCATTATTTAGTTTTTCTGTATATTCCTTTGGCTAGTCCTTAGCTTCCAGCGCTGTCAAATGAATCTCAGAGAACCATAAGGTTTTTTTAAGCTGTATCACTGTTCTTGTCACTGAGCTGTGTGCTGGATGATCTTACTTCTGAGGCCCCATCTGAATTTCAGAAATAGTGAGCCTTAGAATATCATTATTAATTCTTGTTCAAAATGGATCACATGGAAATATTGATAATTATTGCTTTGTACTCTACCTCCATTACAGCTCTAGGAAGTGTTTGAATTATCATGGACTTTTTAACTTCTGGGATTTCATTACAAACATTAAAAATACATTACTTTTTAAAAATCCATGAGCTGTTACTTCTACAAAGTGAGATTTGCTGAAACAGCTGTGGTCATTTCAGCAGCTACTTTGGTCAGTGCATTTCCAAGGGCTGGACACCCCGATCCGGTCACAATCCAGGTTTACAGATACAGGTTTTACCAAAGGAATGCTGAGCAGCTTGGACAGGCTCCTGGCTCAGTGGTCCTCTTCTCTGGGGCTCACATGGCATGTGGTTGTCATGGAGGGTAATTTATCTTACTGTTGCCTGCTCAGAAGTTCAAAGAGGGCTTCAGAGTATTTAGATTATGCTGAATCGTCACAATGAAATGTAGTATAGTTCTTAGATTTAACACTTGGATGTGTAAGAAACTGCCTGTCAATTAATTCAGTCGTACCTGGAGATCATGGGCATTTGTCTGCCTACCAAGGAAGCAGCCAGTGGGTAGGTTTTACATGGGCAAGGCTCATTACTTCACCTCACAACAGGCATTTTAGAGCAGCTTTTCCTTAAAAGTCCTTATTCTGAAATGTGTAGAAGTCAGGAAGAAAGTAGGTCTGCAGTATGTCAATAAACTCTTAAAGTTAGAGAAACATTTGCCTCATGAGTTTTACCATGCACTGAAGATAGTCTTGGAAAGACATAGAAGGTTTAATGTGGTAATAAATGTGTTCTTAACGATTACTCAACACAACTGCAAATAAAAAGTTGAAAGTGGCTTGATTAGTTCAGTTACCTATTTCCTGGGTGAGTGTTACCTCTTGACTGATACCCTATGGCACTTTTACAAAAACTTCTGTCCTCCTTCCAGGATCAGTTAATTGCTTGTGAAATAGTCACACAGCTTATTTGATCTCCAACTCTCAAAAGTCTTCTCCAGGATAATGGAAAATTGCGTGTCAGGTTCCTGGTTCTCTCATTCGCGTTTGACTTTCCTCGTGAAGCAGCCCCCCTGAGAGTCTGATGCTGTGCTTTGTACGGTTGTAGATACCATTTATGAGAAAAAGAGCATTGGATAAAATGCAATGTCAAACTATTAAAATATAAACTGCAAATAATAAAATACACAGCAGTGAATTTCAATTAACAAAGAAACTATCTGATAATTTTATTTTGCTATCACTTAAAATGGAGTAAAGCATGCCATCTAAATATGTGGCTACAATATAAAAATTAAAATGTCTGACAAGAAAATCTAGTGCTGAGCAATCATGTCGATAAGTAAAATTTTGACTCTTCAAAATGTTATCCCTTTTTGACCCAGAAGGAAATAAGTTCTAAGGCCAGCAGCATTCTCTAGAAATGTAAGCTTCTTATCTGGTTATAGTGGATGATGAAAGTATTTTTAAGGAAGATGGTGGGAGTGGTATTTAGATGTTTACCAGCTGGTAAACGATTGAGACTGCTGAACAGATGGCAGAAAAGGCTGATAGGTATTGGTGAGTCTGGTGATTCGTATCACATAAATACTCAGCTATACTGTGTGCGCATCCCAGGTCTATTCAAGATTTGTCATTAAATTGCTCTTGAGTGTATGTAAAGCAAAACCCAAGTTTTCAGCCAGCTGAGTCTTCCTTTTGACATCTCCGTATTGCTGAGTCATTCCATTATCACAGGAAAAACCAAGAGCAAGTCTGACTTGCTAAAAGTTATCATGAAACCACCCAGTTTCAAGTGTTCAGCTGTGAGAGTCATTCATGTCATTTATCAACAATGTGGTAACAGATCAGGTAAAATGTGACTTAAGGTGTCATTTTATTAAGGGCTATCCTCAGTGAGCATGTGACCATTTTTGCAGCTGCATACGCTGGGATTTTTAAGAAGGTGAGGAGTTTTTTCTTAAGCCTCTCTTCAGGTACGTCTTGTGCCTATATTCACCAATAAGCATCAGTTCTCAGAACTGGGATGTGAAGAATCTACTCCAAGGAAATTTGACTTTTAGGGCAAAACACCTGACAACGTAAAGAAAAAACAGAACCTCTTTAGGCTTGTGAAACAAATTGCCTTTTACTAAGCTTCTCTCATTTTCTTTTTGCACAGTGCTTGCTTAACAAATGGTAGTCAATAATCTGCCTCCTGATGGGTTTTTTTTGCCTTAGATCTTTGCCCTCTTTAAAACCATTTGATCTGGGAGACTACTCTGCACTTCTGTGGCAGCATTGATAATAACATTTTGCCCTGCAGTTGGTGATTTTTACAGCAAGGTCTCAAAACTCTTTCAGAAGGGCCTTTCAGAAGGGCTTTTTTTAATAGGTAGCAAATCAGATGTATAGAGAGATGAAATGACGTGGAAAAAATAACAATATATTTATGCCTCCCATTTCCTTGTCTCTTGCTGTGCTTACTCTGAGTGATCTCTGCCTGACCTACAGGGGTTTTCTTCGTAGTTTAATTCATGGAGTTTGTGGCTCTGAGTATATTGCTTTGCTTTTATCTCATGTCTTCAAGACATAACTCTTTATCTCCTAACTCAAAGCTGCAGGACTGAAGGCAAAGCTGATTTGCTTTCTTCTTTTCTTAGTGCTCTGATGTTCTGCAAGGAAAATTTGGCAGAGGTAAATAACTGTCAAAGAGAAAGAACAAGACAAACCTAGCAGATCAAGGTTTTCAAAATTGGCTAGTAATTCTAGGTGCATTCATTTTGGGTGCACAGTTGACAAACAAAGACTCACAGCCAGGCTCTTGTAGTTTGGCAGCCAAAATCATTAGCATCTTTTAATAAACTTGGCTATCATGCTGTCTTTCTAGATAACCTGATTTTAAACAGCTGGCTAAAGTAAAATTTTATTAGCAAAGGTAGTTCAGTCTGTTGAAAAATATGTCTATTTTTTTGTGTGTGTATTCTAGTCTTAATTATAACAAGAAAAGTTTACCTTCAAAAAAAGGTTAATACTTGTCTTCTGGCAAGCTACCTTTTAATTTCTGCTGTATGTAACTCCAGTTCAAAGGGGCGGCTTTAAACAAAAATCTCAGCTGTTGTTGGCTTTGCATTGCAGACTGATGGGAGCTGCACAGCTGTGGCTGTAAGCAAACCTGTCTGGTGCTGGGTTAGACCAGGTGACAAGCTGCCTGTCCCAGGAGCATCTTCCTAAGTAGCCCTGGGCCTTAAGGTCAGGCAGGTTTTGCAGGTGTGGAACTAGTGAGCCATGGTCTCACTCCCTTCCTCCCTGCTTCTGCCAAAGCAGGGGCTCCCTCAGTACTGGATTTCATCACTTCTGAGATGCGGCAGCGGAGCAGCTTCCCAGGGCATCTCCAGTTTTCCTTGTGCTTTTGAAACCTGTTGAACTGGCTGTGTTTATATAGTCTCGAGACAGTAGTTGATGCATCATTTATATGTCTGAATAAAAATTCTTTTAGAACCTAATTTAGGATGTATTTCCTTATCTTAAATTCTAATCAGGCGGAACTTGCCTAGTTGTATGTATTCCTAAGAAAGCAGTAAGTTGAAAGAGGTATTGCTGATTTGTTTTTCTCCAAGACCTGTTTTATCAGTTGCTCTGAATTTTTGTTGAATTTCTAGAACATCTCCTCCTATGTTACGTTGCAGCAGCAGGAGTCCATGACTGATTAGTATGCAGAGATCACTTTGGTCCTGGTCTGGCCTAATAGTACTAACCTCAAAATAAAAAGTTAATTAGAGCAAATGAAGTTATTAAAAGTGCCTGTGATTTAAAAGCTGAAGTCTATGTTTTTGGGAGAGTCTTAAGCATTTTGGAAACCTGATTGAATTAAAATCCTTTATGAGGTTACATGAAAATAGAACTTCAGCTTTAAATCACCTTGCTGATTTTGATAATCTTATTCAGTGTCTTTCATCGTCTCACACAATAAATGGTAGTCCTTCACAGGTGAAATTCACCACTCGTAGCTATGGAGGAGTACAAGGACATCCTCACCGACAGCATATTTTTAGTCAAAATCTTTCACAGAACCCAAGAGCACTTCAGATAACAGTTCATTTTAAATGATCATTATTTAGAAACGGTTACGTTAAGACACAGGGAAGTTCTTTTGTGTGTTTTTGGTGGTTTTGGGGTTTTTTTAGTTCTTTACTGTAAGGGGAGACTTGTGACTGTTACGGTTGAGGTTACATTTCATAGCCCAGATGTACAACTCTGATACGCTCTGACACCCAGCACATCATAGGCTTTGGCAGGAGAAGAACAAGCTGAATCAGAGGGTTGCTGAGGGAGGCAGAGCCTCTCCTCCAGACTCACTGTTAATATCAAGCACAGCAGTACTCAGGTGCCATTGTCCACATATGTTCACATACACATTGTCCACATTGGCCAAAGAAAACTAGTTTGGTGTGGTAGTGCCAGGGAAATAGGTGTCCATAAGAGTCCCGGTTGCTAAATCCTCACTAGCAAACCAAAGACTAAATGAGCCTGGAGACTGATCTGTGTTTTCACCTACAGTGACTCTCTTCAGTGGGAATTGACTGCCTGTCCTTAATTAGCGTAAGAAATGCAAGACCATGTACATTTTCTTTCTGAAGGAAACTAATACACAGAGTGGGAGAATAATAATCTGCAGGCTGCCCTTGGTGTGGAAGATGAAATGCAGTGACAGGGGAGGCAGGAGCTGCAAAGGATGTGAAACCACTTCTAGTGAAGTGGACAAGAGACATCTCAAATCCTTTAAGTATTTTGCTTATCTTTAGCAAAGGCATCTTGCGATGCTTGTGATGGTACAGATAGTGTTGAATTTATACTCTTGTTTTATGTGTACTATCTTGGTAACATAATAGGTGTTTAATGCAGCTCTGCCTGTCTCCCTTTTTCTACTTGTCTAGAATATCCTTGGTGTTTAAGAACAACCCTTATGTCAGCTTCTTTATTAAAGAATGTGCTGCGGAAATTATGCTAATTAAGCTGGAGTGTAATTATGGGCTAGAAAGATTATTTCACAGTCAGAATCGAATTGTTGTAGATAAATGTGCATTAACTTAATAGTGTGCAGCTAATTAGTTTTGCTATTTACTCGTAAAAATTAAAAAAAGAGATATAATCAGTTATACAAAAGCTTGAGAAGTGAATATATTGCAAAGCCAATGAGGAGCATACTCCAATCTCTCTTTAATTATTGTTTTGCTGGAGTTTTTTCTTAGTTTTCCTATTCTGAACTTGCAATGGACACAAGTAGCTAATTAACATACTTAACTTTATTCCTACTTAAAGTATATATTATGGAAATAAAACATGTGGTTGCCAGTTTGACAGTTACATATCTGTATTTCATACTAAAGCAATTACAGCATCAGAGTGTCTTGTACTCTCCACGAAAGTTAAATTGCTTTGGCTCTCATTGTGTAGCAAATTAAGATAGAGACTTTATTTTCTGTGCATATCTAACTTTATCTTCTATGTTTGTCAGCCAGCTGACATTTGTCATTAGCATGGCTTAAGGAAGGAAAGAACTAAGTACTTTCATGCTCAGATACATCCACTAAATACCTTTTAGAGTATTACAGTGATGCAAAAACCAAACCTGAGAACCAAAGAACACAGAATTTTAGACCGCCATCTAAAAGACTGAAAGCCTTGAAGTGTTTGCCAGCAAACATGTAATTTTGTATGTTCCAAAAATACCCATAATAGCTCTATGTCTCGGGCATTTACAAGTGTGAAAGGAAGGCTGCAGAACATTCTCCTTAATGTACGTTAGTATCAGCTTCTGGGAAAATCTAATACAGTAATTTGATTTGTGCATATAAATTCCTATATAGAAATTTTTGTAAGCCACCTCTGAGCATAATATGCCTTCCACTGACTTCAGGGTGAAAGAGATTCCAGTATAAATTAAAGTAGTGATTAAAAAGTGCGGTCTCAAACTGAAGTCTGCTGTGCTCTGAACTTCATGTGCAGTGTTGCCTACAGGGCTTTACTGTATGATCATCTTTCTTTATGCTGAAATGAAAAAACGTAGAAGAGGGACATATTTTTATGAAACAGAGAAAAATAATTTCAATAGCCTATATAGTGATTTCTCCCCTAATAAATAAATAACACCAGATATAATATCCTCTGTTGCAGAACAGTTCCATGGCTTTTCCACAGTGAGTTTTAATGAAATTGGATATCAGTTTCATTTTTATCAAGTTATATCAAGCTCCTATGTGAATTTGTATTTGCCATTAGAAGAAAACTTATGAACAGCAAATATTGACACAAACCTAAAAAATCTCAGACTTTTCCCACTTCCAGCCTCTCTTGTGCAAACAACACAGCTGAAAATCTGTGGACTTTGTCACGTTTGAAATTGACTTTGGAATTCACAACAAGAATTTGGAATATGAATTTCAAAATCATACGTATTTTTCCTAACATGACCAAAAATGTCAAATAAGGATGTGTAAAAAACATAACTTTTTTTCTCTCCTTCGGAGGATTTTATAGCTGGAGTTGATGCTATCAGTTGAGCACAGAGAGAACAGTTTCAAAGTTTGAGGGAGTGGTGTTGTCCTTTTAGTTTCAGTAAGGAAATGTGGGGGGAAAGATTACTAAAGTCTGAAAAGAAATTAGCTCTGAGGTGAAAAGGGAAAGGTACAATTCACTGTCTGTACTTATTGCTGCTGACAAAATATATCGCAGGGTGTCACTCACCAACTAAATTCTTGGATCAGTGAAAGTAGTGGGCACTGGAATTCAGTAGATCAGATGAAAAATCCACCCGGAACATGTTGCATGGAAATAAGTACCGTACAAGTAGTAACTAAGTACAAATAGCTCATTCTTTTTCTGTCAATAGCTGTACTTCCGCTGGCTGAGGAAAGATTTTTGATAGATTGAGACACATATTTTCCTTTAATATATTCAAGTTTCAAAAACCTCTTTAAGATATTGATTCTGATTTCCAAATGACAGATCCTTGGCAGTATTTCTGTCATTCATTAATAAGGGCAATTGCCCTGAGTCAGTACCATGATTGTTGTCTCCAGTGGATTTATTAGATACATGCAGTGTTTCACAGTTCAGCTGGAAACGTTTCTGCAGAAGTGTTGTGCAGCACAGTCTGCGGCCTCATTCTTCTACTCAAGAATAGAAAAGTTATGTCCCCATTGTGTCCTGACAGGATGGCAATTAAGGGAGGAGCTAGTTTTCCCCATTCAAAGGATGTTTTTCTGTGAGTTGGGATTTACTCGGGTAGAACTATCAAATACACATGTGAGATGTTTATTTTAGGTTTATTTTAAAGATACAGCCTACTTCACTAAACTCTGAATGTATTTTTTTTTTCTGGTTCAGCTTTTGTATTAGTTTTAGTAAGACACTGCCTGGTTTCAGCTGGGATTCACTGTTTTTGTTCTGCTTTTGTTGCTGATACATCATTTGAGGGTTGTGGATTTCCTTGGCATTGAAGAGCACTTGGTAGTACTTTAACCACTGACAAACTTATAATTCTTCTGCTGGCTTTTGAGTCGTTGTGAAGACTCTCTAGGTTATCCTGTGGCCCAAATAGAGAACAGACAGTTCCATGCTAGATAGCCAGCTAGAAACCATCCTTTCTCCATTTACTTCCCCCTGCAAGTGCTGAAGTACAACCTTGTTTTCTTAGTATTCTGAAAAGTGGGATACGTGCTATGTTTGTTGATGCTTTGAGTAGGATAGGACGAAATTGAAATACCCAGTCAGAATCAGCAATACCAATAACAAAAAAGCACTTCTTCTGAAAGAATGTGTGACAAATCTTTTTTTATTATTGTTATTATTTATAAAATGAAACTGTTGTTAGTTTATATCAACGGAATACGAGATTGATTTAAATTCAAGCCAGTTGTTGGCTACAAGAAGTCATCTTTAGCTTGAGCAATGGATGTGGCAGCATCCATGCCAAATAGCAGGAGGGTCACAGTGAAAAATTGGCTTTGGAAGCCCAGAAGGTCTTTGCATGTCCTGTACTGCCCTGAAATGCTGTCCAAATTCTCTGCATTTTTTATATTCTTGAAAACCTTTTGCAGTCAGCTAATGGTGAATCAGTCTCTCTGAGTTCCGGGAGTTGAAAACCAGGGCTGAGGATTTAACAGTGGCCCTTTTAACTTTTGCCAATTTTTTTTTTTTTTCCTCTAGTAGAGAGAGTAATGTAAGCACTGTCTCTCTTTATCCATGCCTGGCATGAAGATGATGATATCTATGTACTGCGTTAGGAGAGTTCCCTAGAATTTCTGCAGTGCTTTTAAGAAGATGAAAAGCATGTGATGGGAAGTAGCGATAGTATTTGGGTATCACTGCTCGTTGCTGTTGGATATTTTTTCTTCCATCCAACAGCTTTTATTTGAGCAATCTTTTAACATTTGAACTCTCTTGTTATTGACTCCGTGAACTTTCTGTCTCATGAGTGTCAAGTGTGTCTTGCATTATTGCGTTGTTTCGGTTGTTGTACACTGAGATACATCAAGCCAGCATGCAGGAGATCAGTTTTTCCATGCTTAATGAAAACTGAAATAAAGGCAGCACAGGAAAACGATTGGTCTGTATTTCCCTTTGACAAGAAGATCAATTTCAAGTGCATTTACAGAATTGTACAGCTTGCAACTTTAGTGAACAGAATTAGTTCCTCAATTTTTCCAAAAGACTGAATAGGAGTCTAGTTGTAAGAAAAGGAAGTGAATGCTGTTTATTGTTTGGCTTTCTAAAATTCAGTATTAGAAATTTATGTAAGCTTTTTTCTTGGCTTCCCAGAGTTGGTGTTTCTGGAAAAATTCTGGACTTATCAATTTGTATTGTTTTTATGAGTTACTGTTAAGTTTTATTGTTTAATATTCATTATTAAGCATCAAATAAATGCCTGTTATGAAGAGTTTGCTGTGCTCAGGAAGAGTGCTGGAAAGTGTTGCAAAGATAAGAATGATGCCTGGTATGGATGTGTGGGGATGAGATGAGAGCTTCTGCTGTGCAGCAAGAAAATAAGGAAATAGTGCACTCAGTGGAGTAATCATTAAGGACTGACATAACACAGGATATTTACAATTAAGACTTTCTGATAGTTTTAGATTAATACCTTTTCCTGACGCCCCACCCCAACTCTAAAAAATGTTTCTGCAGCTTGTGCTAAACTGTATGCTCTGTTTGAATTTCCTATTTTCTGCTATTCGCACACATAAAAAATACCCAGTTTCTAGTGTTGGTGATCACTGCTTTCCTGCGGCAGTCTCCAGGTTACCCAGGCAGTGGTAGATCCAAGCTTTACATTTGAGAACAGGAGAGAAACATCCAGTTTCATTGTTTCTTGATTTGCCTAAACCTTAGGAAGCTTGACTCTCAGTCTTCCCTTCTGGAAAAGGTAGAAGCAGTTCTCCTGCCATCCAGCTTGAGATCTGGAGCCAGAAGCTTGATCAGGCAAAGAGAGCAGCAGGAAGAGACAAACCATGTGTTATCACATCCCTTATTGTGAAAGTCACTCTGCTTAATAGCGCAACATTGAGAAGCTTTGACTGGACGGAGGTGAAATGCCTCAAAACCTTTTGAGAACTCTTCATGGTTCTGGTTATTTCAAAAAACAATGTGGATGCTTTGAGCCTTTCAGGGAATATTATGTGTGCCAGCTTCCCCTCCCGCAGATGAGTGTGGTTTAAATCATTAACATTGGTGCTGTTAGGCTAATGTTTAAGTGCTCCTGCTGCTTTTTTCACTTTCTTTTTTCATAGCTGCAATGTTTAGGTGTTTGGGAAAATAAAATAAGTATCTTCCTCTCTAAAGTTGTTCTCCCATTTTCCTAGGGAAGTCAGGGGTTTGTGGAGTAACATTTGTTCTTTAGAAAGGATAGCCAGATAGAAGCAGAGTCTCAAAAGTCTTTTTTCTCCTGTTGTTGAAATATGGAAGGGTTTAGGAGCCTCTGAATGGGAACAGTAGTTCTAGGAAAGGAGACAACTTTGATTTATGGATCTCTGGAGATGGAAAACCTCTCAAAGCTCAGAGAAAGGCATTAAAGTAAATAATTCTGTCTGACAATGTAAGTCAATGACAGAGTCAAGGCTGGAATCCCCTAGGTCTATGTACTGTTCTAATCTCCTGTCTACGTTTCCGTTTTTCTGATCTATGAGGAAAGCATATCTGCATCTGTAACAGCGGTTCTGCCAGTGAATAACATTTCACAATCTCTTGAAATCTGCCCTGTGATGTGTGAATTCCTGTAGATGGAGGGAGGCCAAGTGTAAGCTGGTCTCTCAGGGAAGGGTTAATTTGGCATATTTTCACAGCTGCGATGTATTAAGCTACTGTAAGGCCCTTCTGTAGTAGGAGGTCAGAAAAATGTTATGCATCACAGGGAAAAAGAAGATAAATTAGGCAGCTTAAAGACATCTTGATAGCTTAGCTAATTTGCCTCTTACTTGCTTTTGCAGAAGCAGTTCCTGTATATGCAAATACCCGCAGAGGAACAGATAAAACAAGTTTTTCAAGACTTTTGGCTCAACAGCCCCAAAAGACATATATCACTTTCTAACTGAAACAAACAAACTAAACAAACCGAATAATACAAATGGCAAAGTTAGAGATAGTCTAAAGCACTGAAGTCCCTGCTCCAAACACACAGTCTAGAGGAGAGATAACAGGTACCAAGGGCATGGCTACCTCACAGTACAGGCAACATTTTCATAAAAATAAGAAATGCAAGCTCCCTCACAGGGTGCGAGAGAATTAATATATAGATCAGTACCAATACAGAGTGAAAAAATATTTCATAAAAGTTCATAAAAGCATTTTCATTAAAAAGACATTTGTAAATGAAGTGAGGGTAACCTTGAGCAGATAATACTTATACCTTCAAATATAATCATGTTGTATTGAAGGCAGTAACCCGGAGCTGTAAATAGTAACACATGGTCCAGTGTCATTAGATAATCTTTACTCAACTGTGTCATCTTTAAAATCTTTTCCTCTTAGATGAAATGTTCACGAAATGTAAAGACGGTTCAGCTCCAGGCCATTTTTGTTACATTGAAGTAGTTCTCATCTTGCCTCTTCACATGCTCACCTCTTAGGGTTTTTTCATTCTAAAATCTAAATAACAGAAGAGTGGTGCCTTATGAGAGAAAATGTAAAGGATACAAAAGCAGAACTGCAGGAAGGTGTATTTGCCATTGTACAAGTCAGTTTTAGCCCTTTGCTGTATTCAAGATGTAATTTTTTGAAGTACTGGATTAACCCTGAGACCCCAGGTTTATGGTTGTGTTAAAGACCTGGGACATGCTGAGCATCTCCATCGCTGCTTGGCAGAGCTGGACAAGAATCCTGTGCATCTGGTACATCACATCCTTCTCTGCACCTCATTAGCAGACACAAATACATTGTAAAAACCACATTCTGCTGAATCTGTGTAAGCACTACTGCATGGTAGTTTAAGTTTTGGCCACATGGAAACATGAACCAAGGAAAATGTCATAGCCCAAGAGCAACATCCAGGTTTTTAGCAGGAGTGCCAAATACTTCTGCAGCTGTTTTACATACAGTTATGTTAAATTTGAAAAGCTCTAACAAGAGCAGCTTTTCAGAAAGTGTAAAGAATTCCTTTAGAGGAAGAAAAAATGGTGAAGATTTGCAAGATTCCAGAATCACAGGTTTGGTGAGATGTTTACATTTACTCTGTATGATGTTGGATACCTGTGCATCAGCCTTAGGGAGCACCCCACACAGGCTACAGTTTTCAGGTTGCAATAAACAGTAACATATTTCTTTGTTTCATAAGAACTTAACATTTTTATTCATAGAAGGTACATCTTCACTGCCTTTTCTCTGTCGTCCTTCTGGTGCTTCTGAATTAAGACTAAACTATGTCAGATTATTTTGTTCCTTACTTTTCCAGTAATCTGAGTTTGGCTTATCTAATTTGAAAGGACAAAAGGAGAAGCTCAGGGAGCTGTCTGCTGATAAGGGTTCATTTGTGTCCTAAGGGGTTTGCATTAGGCCCAAAAGGGCTGTTACTACATCTTGTGGTTGGTTATGTGTTGTTTGTATCACCATGGGTCTGTGGATGATGATCAATTGCTTGGTGTTGTACACTCATCTGACCAAGTTTGACTGGAGAAGAGAGTGTGCTGAAGGGTTTTGAGGGTTTCCCAAGGTGAGGGGAACAGAGATTGACATATTTATTTTATTTCCTAAAATTGTGTGCTGAAGTTACCCAGTATTCCTGTGTTCCATTTTCAAAGCAAATACAGTAGATCTGCCTCCTCTTAAACTGTAGCAGATCATTCAGAGTGGGCTGGCAATCTCTGCATATGTGTGTGCGTATATATGGAGAAGTATGTTTGAAAAAGAGAGAGTACTTCAAGGAAGCACTTCAAATTTAACTCACAATAAATTAAGTGTAATAAGTCTGTGTTCTGTTTGGCCAACTGTCAGAGAAGCACAGAAAGAAAATAAGGAAATGAGCTGTTAGGTGGCTTCTTCCTCTTAATATCACATTTCTTGTCTGTGGATTAAGTATTCTTGATTTCTTTTTCTACTTAGGTTTAACATCTTATCTTTGCTCTTTTTAAATGTACCAAGAAAAGTCTTTAGAGAGAGATTCTTGTAGTATTGGTATATTGCCTTCCAAATATTTTAATAGAAGTTAATTTCTCCCTTTAAACACAGGAGCTAGTTCTTTGATCTTCTCTTGGCTTTTGATTAGTTCTCCTTGTGTTTGATCCTGAGCTACATGTAGTTTGTTTTCTTTTAGTCCTACCAGAAAACCATTTTCACAGCTCTGCTTTCTGAAATGGGGGAAAAGAGGGTTTCAGACTTTATTTATTGAATTGAGGGAGGAAGCAAGCAGAAGGGTCTGTGTCTGTAGGCATAAATTCAGCAGAAAGTCTTTTAGACTGGCATTAGCAATGCCATAATGTATATGAGGTAAAAATTGAGGAAATATCCTTAGCTCGGATTGAATTGCCTTTGCCTTTGGGCACTACTTCATGTATGAAAACCTTCCCTTCACCTGTTTAAGACTGTTTCGTATGCATATTAAGACAGCCAGGAATACACAGACAGGTTTGGTTTAAACAGTCTTGTAATAAAAAAAATGTGCATTCTCTTTCTTTGATAAATGCTTGGTGGTAGTTCAGTCTTTGTCAAGCATATGGTTCTTTATAGCAGGCGTCTTCACAGCACTGCCTTTGGGGAATGCTGCGGAGACAGGAATAGCTCTGGGTGTCAGTGCTTGCCTGTGCCAACTGCCTGATCAGATGTGAACGTTCTGCTCTAATAATGTAAATCAGAAATAAGAACCCCAGCTCTCGTGAGATTCACTGTGACCAATGGCTGGAGACTAGACAGAGCCATCACACCTGCTTCTCCAATGCTTTGTAGAAGCAATCAGTATCCTTGGTTACCAGCTGGACACCTGTGTTTTAAAAACTCATTTAGTAGCCTTTTTTAAATCAGTGCAGATATATATGTAACGGGATTTTTAGTTTTGCTTTTCTTTTTCTTCTTGGTTTTTTGCTTCTCTGAAATGCCATCAGCATTTTCAGTAGCTGAAGAAGAAAATTCTGGCATAATTAAAGCAAATATTCGGATGCAGTACATCTTCTGTGCTCAGCAGCACCTCTAAATGAACCCACAGAGCCAATGCACTCAGCTGTGTTACAAACCATCTCTTTTAAGTTTGCATCTCTTTTCCTTTCTGGTACTTGTATATGATAGGATAGCAGGAGCAGGACCTGTTTTCAGTGCATTACTTGCACTACCCAAGTCAGCCTGGATTTCTAGGTGCTACTGCTTCTATGTCAGAGTTGTTGTGTCTCTTGTAGAACTCCTTGTTGATTCTCTTCAGTTGTTCATAATAAGATGTAGCCTTTTGTGGTAACTCTAGGTGTATATATATAGCCAGTTTACATATTGCTTAGTGTTCCCCTTTGGGTCCTCTTCCACTCCTGAAGCAGTCTGCTGTCACCCATGGAACATCTGCCTTAGTCACCACTTCAAGCTAAAACCTTCTGCAGGATTCAAAATGAGATCAATCCTACAATCCTAGAGCACAGTTTCCGTCAAAGAAAGAAGGTTGGAATACCTTGGTGTGTTCCAGTCTCCTCAGATGAGGATGCTTCCTAGAAAAAAATGCACTTTTACAACCTGCCAAAATATTTGGAGTTCACGGCAAGTGCTGCTTTCCAGACAAACTGTGAAGTTCTTGCACAGCTGGGATTCTCTTGTGGAAAAACTCACACTGCCACCAGAAGCCTTTGGCTGACCTAAACGGATTAGTGTTCTTATTCCAAGAAAATCATGGGCAAGTAGCAGATTAGTAAAAGATCTTGCATGTACAGCTACTACCTTACTCTTCATTTTTGGATCAACCACACAGATACTTTGTTAGCATTCTCAAAATGCCACGCACCTCCTCAGATTTACTCCAGCCTTCTGGCTTGTTTCACCATCTGTGTGGAGTGCCTCACTCAGATTTTGTAAGCATGGAGATGTTTTAATAAGCGACACAGGCTTAGCTAGTGTTTGTTTAGGATGTTCGCTATGATTTTGAATTTTGCCTAATTCTACTTTATAATTTTACTAAGGATTAGATCTTCATATGTTGCAAGTTTTGCCAATTTGCATGTGGCACAATATCAGATGTTTCGCAGAAGTCAAGGTAGATTGGATTTTTGTTGTCCTTCTACTTTCCTTTAATCTGACACTTACCTCTGTCAAATACCAACCCTACTACTTTTTGTTGGTAGGCAGTAAAAGATCAGTTAGTTCCAGCTCTCTCCTACAAGTTGTTTTCTCTTACTTTTTGTTTGGCTCTCTATTTGAATACATATTTTTTGTCATTTAGGCATGTGTGCTTGGAGGAATGGCCTGGATTTTCCCCCACATCTATGCAAAATGTTCCACATATATTTTGTACCTTTGTCTTTAAGGAATACCAGTCCTTCTTCCTTCTCCACACCTCTGCCAGATGACTTCATTAAGCAGCCTTTCTAACTTTTCATAATTAAGCTAAATTTTTAAAAATAAACCCACATTTAATTTTTTAAAATAAATGTTAATAGAGCTGCAAACTTGCTGTTCTTAAAAAAATCCTCTTTCTCATTCTCACTTTTTTTTCCACCTATAAAAGATTTACATAAAACAAATGAAAAATTTAAACCCCTTGAAACTAGTGTTTCTTGGCCTCAAGGCTGCTAAAATTATCACAATTATTCAAGCAGCCCTAACTGTTGACAGAAATTTTTGTTTGTTTTATATAGCTACTGTATTTCATTTAGAAACTACTAAAAATACAATCATCTTAGAGACCATCTGCTTAAAATGACAGTGCATACTAGGGCTAAATTTTTAAACTTTTTTTCCTGCTTTGTTCATTGTCTCTCCAAAAACTGGTTACATAACAAACTCAGTATTCATTGCTAAAGGTTTCTTTTCTGAATTGATTTTCTACTTACATCCAATGTGCAACAAGTATTCATACCTCAGTCATATGCTGACTTTTTTGGGAAATCAGAGGGTAAAAGAAGGGAGAGCCTTGCTTTTGTATGTAAATACCATGTAAACACTGCAGGTTCCTCAGAACAATTAACAGTTCCTTTGATGAAGGAACCTTTCCCCTTTTGCCCCCTCATTGCCTGTTCTGTTCTGGATTCCAGGACATGAGGAAGAAGAACCTGAGCTGTTAGTTAGAGCCCATAATGTATTGCTGAACATAATGGTCCTTTTGTTTAGTTGGGTTTTGGTTGGATTAAGTAATGGTGGATACTCAAGTTATGAAGGAGGAAAGTTCATTTTGGAGATGATTTGTTGGTAGAAGTTCCCACACTTCAACATTTGCTGTAAAACAACTCATTTCAAATGTTCCCCCTTGTTCTATTGTCATACAACTGTTTTCTTCTGGTATTTTGTATCCTTTCCAAAATACCAACGCCTGCACTTGGCATCTAGGGTTGAAAATGAGAATAAATTAGAAGTGGAGGTAGGATAATTAATTTGTCCTCAGTAAGGTTATAGTATTTTGCTTTCATTTCTTATTTTTATTTGAAGAAAAAATCTGGAAGATGTCTTTGGTTTGTTCAGAGCCATTTCTATAGAATGCAAGTCTAATAGGTTTGAAGAACCTTGTTAGCTGAAAGAAAGCAAATACAAGAGGAAGCTAACCTGTTGGATAACATTGTTTCCATGACCTCTGGCAATTTAAACATAAAAAAAAAGTGCAATTAACCAGTGAATCCCTTCCTTTTCAACTGTTAACAGAGTCATGGTAAGCTGGAAACGTGATGTTTGCAATCTCCGGCTATTGAAGTTTTTAGCCTTCCCTGATACATTTTACAATGTTCTCTGACTTTTCAAAATATCAATTAAATGTTAAAATCTTTTTGAACCTATGCAGATGTCTCTTGCAGAGGTTTCCAACAGTCTATAACATCTAAAAATTCATTGAAATAGTCCATATGTGATTTATTACTACATCTTTATGGTTTCTTTGTATTAAATGTTTAATGTGAATTCTAATATTCATGAGTTAACTTACATTTGGTCAGAAGAGAAATAACCAATGAAATTCTGAGTGTATTTTTTAGATCTCATATTCATATTCTGAATCTCCATAAAGATACAATTCTAATGACAGCTCTCAATCTGGGAATCGTCACATATTGAGAAGAGAACAGATAATCACTCTGTTCTGTAGCAATTCGTTATTACTGTAAAATGAGTCTTCCTTCCCTTAAATGTTGTGGAGAACTGTTGTATTTAAAGTGTGCTTGGGACAGATTGCAGAGATGCTGTGAATTCCCCTAGTGACATATACTTGGCCTCAGTGCAAAAAAATCCATTTAATTTAGGAAGGAGACTAACAATCAGGATTATTTTTTCCAAATATTATAGCTGGACTCTGCAACAGGTCTACCAGGGTTTTTTTTGGCAGTGAGGCCCCAGGTGATCATGGTAGCTGCAACAGAGAACTTTTTTACAAGTTACCTTTTTTTCCTGATTTCCCTCTGTTAGCTTAAATGTGTACCTCTAGATGGAAGATGGTCAAAATCTTTATATGGCACAAAAAAAAAGCTCGTGGGGAAAAGGCATGTGATAACTAAATATATCACGCAGGGAGGCTGCGTGTATCTCTGGTTTTTGGGACACAGAGTCCAAAGCTATTTCCATGAATGATTTTACCCATAAACACAGCGTGGAAAAATTCACCTGAAGTGACGGATTGATTTTAAGTTCAGGTCTGGAAGCTGCACAATACCTACTGGGACTTGTTCAGCATACTTGGATTCAGTTCTTTTATGTGATGCTAATGGCGTTTCATGTTTTGTAGGATTGAACTGAAGTGCAAAGACTTGAGTGCTCAAGTAGGGCCAGAAATGTGTGAGAGTTTTACATTGACTACCTGAAAAAACAAACCCAGACAAAAGACAAAATTGGTCATTGTTTTCTATGTAAGATAGCGATTGGTATTTCATAGAGATAGCAGTAAGTAAAAAGGACTATTTTACAAATTAGTGTTCCGTAGCAAACTATTTGTGGTGGTATGAGCATGTATTCTCTTTCTTTTCTTATATTAAGATCTCATATAGCCTTTTTATTTATGAAAGTTTATCAGTTAGAGAACTCATTCCACAAAGTTACTTCTTTTAGTTATACTTTCTATAATTCTTTCTCCAGAGAAGTACAGTTTAAAATGAAAAATAACTTCAGATTTGATTTTAATGTTTGCTTTGATAATAACGGGGGAAAAAAGATTTTATTTACACATTTCTGTCTTCTTTGTTGACCTAACTGTTGCCACATTTATCCACTACTAGCTGAATTTTTGATGAATCTTTTGTATTTGCTTTCGCACAGAGAGTTTGGATGGCGGGATCCAGAGCTTCCAGAAGTTATACAGATGTTACAGCATCAATTTCCCTCAGTACAGTCGAATGCTGCAGCCTACTTACAACACCTCTGTTTCGGAGACAATAAAATAAAAGCAGAGGTAAGATTTATAAACCCTTTTCCCAGCAGTGCTGCTGTCTGCTATTTATCATCAACAATTATTTATGTGTGCTTTAAAAAGACTTACAAGAGACATCATGGATATATGCCTGGACCCATTTTACTAAAGCTTTCACTTAAGTCATTTGTTACTGTTAGAAAATGTGAAAAATGCATAAAATATTGTTGTAACTCATGTTTTGTTTTCTTTGGAATATTTTGATTGATTGCATACCATTTAAACACTGTATCATAGTTGTTCAGTAATCAGCTAGTGGTGATTGATCTCGCTGAAACATATGGGCATTTCCTTAGGGTTTTCCAAGAGGCATCTAGACACTAAATACAAACACAGAATATGAAAATTAAGCAAAAAGGTTCTAAATCAAAGCATCCTTTAATGCATAATTGTGTGAATCGGTTTAATTTCACTGGGTTTGCAGCTTGACTGGTGCTCGCTGGTCTATGATCTTGGAATTCAGTGTGGATCGTATCTAAAATGTAATTCAGACATCAATATAGAGCTTGTTCTGTACCTGTAGCTGACAGGTACTTCTTGCTTGTTTGTTCCCTGTGGTTAATGGGACCAGCACAGCTTTTGGCACAAGTTAAACAGAAGGAAGGCAGCTCTGAGGGATCTGACAAACACACAGCAGTCAATTAAAATTGAATGAGTGAAGCTGTTACCAGCCCCAGCTGCTTCCCCCAGCCCTCTGAGAGACGCTGCTAATCAGGGACATGCGGTGTGCACATAGATCTGTGCCTGTACTGGCACCTTTTAGCCTGGCATGTAAACGTAAACTGAGATCAAGATGTGCCACTGCTTATTTGTCAGAAGTGTGCAGTGACACCTGGCTTGCCAGTGCTTCATCTTCCTCACCCTCAGCACAAACCACTCTGTGGATCTGTCCCACTATAGAGCTTTCCCTTCCAGGCTCTTTCATGCTGAGGAAATGCCTTAGTGAGTAAGCAATGTAGTCTGCTGGCATTGGCAGAACTGCACTGGTTGCATACATCGCCTCAAACATCTTAGAAATAGTAATAAAAACATATTTACATGGATGTTAAAGTGAGGAATGTTTGTGCACTGGAGAAGAGAACTCTGGTACAGGTATCACTGAAAATTTTAACTGCCTTCTCTCTCTGTACTCGACTCTCATCCTTATTCAGAAATTAGTTTTTCAGTAAAAGAATTGATTAACCTCTGAAAAGGCAGTTAAATTATTAGAGCAATTTACTCATTGCACAATCTCTGCTGCCTCCTGTTAGCCATAGATTGAGAGCCCTCAAGTAGCTGTCCCATTTGAGGGAAGCAGACTGTTTAATTTCTGTTGCTAACCATTTAGGAAAAAAGGTGTCTGATCATTGTTGATCTCACCCATCCCAGCAGGACATCAGTCTTTGTAAGCTTCAGGCTTGTGAGCTGGAAGGGCAAAGATAAGTAAATAAAACAGTAGAGCACTAGGCAGCGTTGTGAGCTTCTTCTGTGCGAAAGGATAGCAGATAAAACAAGGATTCCCCCACTTCATTTGTTATTATTCAGGACTGTTATATACTACTCACCACGTAATACATAAACTGCTATGGAAACAGCCAAAATACCTTTCTTAAAACAGTTCATCTGAGAACATGCTTTCAAACTTCGGGTACTTCGGACTTTTGTAAGACAACAAAATAATGGGATGTACTGCATACTTTTCTAATGCTTTGTGGAGCTTTTCAGGCTAAAGCACCCAACATTATCAAACTATTTTATCTCTCTCTGTGTCTATCTATGTACCAACCTCTATTATTTAATGGTAAGTCCTGTTGTGTTTAGGTCATGACTCAGCAGAGCACTTGAAACAGTTTCTGTGTTAGCTTGTTGGGATCAGGGTCTACCCAAATGGCTTGGTAGTGTGCCTAGGGCCTGCTTGACCTTCCACTGATCTCAAGGAACCTTTTGTGTGAGAGTTCAAAATCCCGTTGATAACAGGATATCACAACAGATACCCCTGCTTCTTCCTAGGTTTAGACCCAGACAGAGGAACTTGAGTGGTCCTGTCAAATCTGCCTGGGTCAACTCCCGTGATAACTCTTAAGGATGTGTCTGAATTATGAGTTGAACTAACACCTGAATAATAGAAACTGATATCAAAATTCTCTTTTCTGTGAAGTATTTGTGTTGTAATTGTGTATTTTGGCCAGTTCCCCTCTGTCTGAGAATGACCACATTTAATATCTAATTCCTTCTTCATGGGTAGCAGCATTCCAGTCATGCTGCACATGGTTGCAGGGAATCCTGCCAGCTCTGACACAAGATAAAAAGCACCAGGATACAGCATATTTTCCTTGCAATCACTACTGAGATTACTGAGCAAAAAATTTCCAAAAAATTCTTCTGAAGCAGAGAAAACTGCTTTTTGATGAAATACCTAGCTTTAATAGAGCAAAGGACTTGGACTAAAGAGAAGAAACTCTCTTGGTGGTCTTTCAAATCCTAGAGAAAGGACAAACATAGATATGTGTAAGTAATGAATGCTGCTGCTATTTTGTGTGCCTGACAGGCACTGAGGAAAAAGCAAATGGAATTCACTAAATAATTTGTTAAGTGTTAATCTTTAATGTACACTTGAACATGCATGCACAGAAAGAGTAATATTATACAACAATTTAATTTATTTACCTGGCTGTATTGAATTTGAAATGTAATGTAGTTGTTAAAGTTTCAACTCCTGAGTTATCTGACAGGGAAAAAAAGTTCTCTTACCTTTATCACTATTGAGCATCAAATTGTCACACTGCAATTAATGGCTATTTCATCCAGAGTTTCTGGAAATAACTGTTCTGAAATACTTTTTTTAATTATTCTTTTAAGCGTGATTTATACTGTATCACCTGCCCAAAAAGATGATTAATGATCTGTCCTCTGAACCTGACCATTCTTTCAGTCTTCCATTTTTTTTTTTTAGTATAGTGGCAGACTTGTCCTACTCTCATAAATGAGTGGGATATGTATAAAATTTCTCCTCATATACTTGGTAGGACAAAGGCCTACCTTATATTCCTTTTGTGGAAGAGTGTCACCTAAAATTTAGACAGAAACAGGAAACAGCACCTGTGACTATATGCATTTCTGAGATTCCTGGTATCTTTTATGGTTTTACCGTTATGTTTTTATCTTCTAAAATATTTCAATTTCTGTGGCTGAAGTGTGGAACACTACCCCTTGCTTCCTCTGAACCCCCTCGCCTCAAGAAAAGGAAGTGGAAATGCTCTCCAGAAAACAACCGAGAAAAATATAGTCAAAAATGTTTGATACATGGCTGGTGAAACTAGAGCTATTTTTCCCTTCATGACCATGTTCTTTATGGTAGGTGTTATTTCTAAAGCACTTTGATCACAGATGTGCTCATGAATGTGGTGATGTCACTGGAAATGTGCCTTTATTGCTGCATCAGCCTAAATGTCCCGCTCAGTCTTAGCAATGAGGTCTGCAATTCCCCTTCTCTATCTTAAAGAACTTTCAAACAAAATTGGTAACTGTTTATGTGAAGATGTCCCAGGCTGGATGCTGAGGTATCAGAAGTAATTTTCTTTCTCAAAGAATAAACCCAACTTCTGGAGTGAATTAGGTTTTATATTTCTGGAAGAATTTGTATTTTTCCCCTTCCAGCCCTGATCACAGCAGAACAGCAATAGGTAAATGCAATAAACACTGGCCATTGATAAAGATGGTGGTGTTATTTCTTGCAGGTGCTGCCACTTCTATGTTGCTCAAAACCATTCAGTGCAAGTCTTTATTTCGAAGTACAATTGTAACTGCTGCTCTAATCTGAAAGTTTTTCACAAATGCTGCTCCTGAGTCTCCTTAAGTCTTGCTGACTGCAAGGCAGGTGCTATACATGCTCTCAGTAGTGCTTCTCATTCTCTGCCTTTATTCCCTGTGCTGGGTGCTTATGTGGTGCAGCAGACATTAGAATGAAGAAATTGGATTATTTTTGCTAATGTTTGATAGTTAGATTTTTCATCTCCTTCTGAGTAGTGACCAATCGTCACTGAAGGTCTCCTGTATGTAGAAGGGGACATAGGGATGCAGTAGTCTAAAAATTGTAAAAATTACCAGGCAGCCCACTACAGTTAGGCGTAATAATTCTGAAATTCAGAATCTCAGAATACTTCAGTAATTTCTTATATAAATTATTCTTTCACTGGTGACAGTGAAGAATGTAACTAAAAGGCAAAAGGGAAGGAGGGAAGAAGTTTTGATCAGATATTTGACGGCAAATGAAAAGCTGATCAGGCAGAAGTGCACAAGAAGACCCTTTCAGATGGCATTTTCTCCTCAGGAGAGGCTCTTACACCAACAATGGTGAGATTGTGAGCAGAGCCAGAGGAGCTGCTCCTGGATGCCAAGAAGGAACAGACAGGGGATATAGGAAAAGAGAAGCATTTTAAAATACTCAGCAGAGAACATTTCTTTAAAAGAACACATTCTATTAAACACAGGATTCATTCTTCCGCAGCATTTTTTTCTTCCTATAATGACATTTTCCTCCTTTGTATGAGGTCACCATATAAAAAGATTGAATTGTGCAGTTTCACACACCAGCACCATTTTGCTCTCATGGAATATGGCAGCCTGCCATCAGCTGCAAAGGTGTAACAGGTCACTCAGGGGTTTTGGCACCAATGATTCCCTTCCTCAAGCTAGGAAATTAATTTTTGCCAGCAGAGTCACAACACTTGAGATTCTCATCTCAGGAAAATATTTCAAAGATGCCAGATAAAAGAACTGCAACTGCTAAACTGTTCTGCCTGAAGCCTTCTCTTGCATCCTTAATAAATATTGCTGAATTGGGCAGTGTCCTCTTTATCTTGGAGAGCATTTCCATAGACTCCCTTCGGAAGAAAAGTACGAGTCCAGACACTATCACATGGAGTTCTAAAAACTTGAGTGACTGCACGCTGAAAGCATCTATTTTCCCAGCTCGCTGAAGCCCATAATTCACATTCATTTTGCCATTAAACTAAAGGTGTTTCTACATCTTCTTCTGTGAGTTCTTCAGAGTGTGCCCATCACCCTTTCAACACAGTACCCTGCTTATTCACATGTCAGGCAGTGGACATAAACTCCATTAGCCTCTTGTTTATCTTCTTTGTAATACACGTAGTTGCAGTGTTGTCGTAACTTCGATGCCATCCATTGCCCTGCTAGATTCCTGATGGTCAAGGATACATACATGCCTGTTTCTAGCATGGTTTTCTCCCAGGGAATACTGCACTTAGTATGGGGTGATGGAGAAACTGTCCATAATGTTGCTTTTAGACAGGCTGACTGACAGAAATCTTCATATTTGAAGGATCTAGAAGGGGGATTGGAAGTGCTCACATCATCCTCAGAGAGTATCTTGGTTTGATTTCTACAGTGTTCTGCAAGATTCCCCTGTGTTTCCATAAGGATAGTCAGAGAAAACAGAATAACTTACCATGCTGCAGGCTTGGGGAAGAAAATTACTGAAAAACCTGGAATGCTGCCCAGAAGCAAACGACCTATATACCTGGTGCTGGTCGACAGCCAGCTGAACATGATCCAGCATGTGCCCAGGTGGCCAAGAAGGCCAATGGCATCCTGGCCTGTGTCAGCAATAGTGTGGCCAGCAGGACCAGGGCAGGGATTGTCCCCCTGTACTCGATGCTGGTGAAGGCACACCTCAAATGCTGTGTTTGGTTCTGGGCCACTCCCTGCAAGACTGACACTGAAGTGCTGGAATGTGTCCAGAGAAGGGCAACAGAGCTGGTGAAGGAGAGACATAGTTTAGTGATGGACTTGGCATTGCTGGGTTAATGGCTGGACTCGATGATCTTTGAGGTCTTTTCTTATCCTGATGACTTTATGTTCTTTTTTTTCCCTATGTGTTTGAAGAAGAATTATAGTTCTGGACTCACTTTCCCATATATAGCCTTGCTTTTCTCCTCCTACCTCTAAAACCTCTTCAGTTAAAGGCTGGAATTGAGCTTGTACACTGATGATACTGTCAGTTTTCCATTAAAGACATGAGAACTCCTCTAATCTCTGCATGCAAGAAGATATAGACATAGTATTTAATTTAAATGAAAGAAGTATCTCACAGGTGATACTGAAAAGTAATGAAATAATTGCAGAGAGTCTCTACAGCATTTGTTGAGAGTGCATTTTAGTGCAGTCAACACCTGCATACCTTTGGAGAAATTATACTTCCCTGTTTGGTTATAAACATTTTGTTAGTACTTTGATAACTGTAATTTTGATATGTTAAAACAACTCTATGGGTAAAATCTCACAATTTGAGAAATATTTCCCTCAATGGCTTCACAAGGAATTTCGTATTGTAATGATGATTTTTTATATGAAGAGGTGCTTTCCTGTACTTGATTCCTATAATGAACATTGAGATGTTCATGCTTTTGCTTACCTGTGTTTAGATTACTGTGGTGCAGTTTGGGTCTATGCCTCCATCACCCTGGGCAGCTGTATTCATCTCTGCAGGTAGATGTCAAGCAGTCCATTTTCAATACCCTTTCTGTGTAGTTTTTCCTGGTAGAAATTACTTAAATGAAGTAAAGCAGCGCCCAGTGGCATACCCAGAAACAGCCTTTATGTAAGAATTTTTTTTTTTTTTTTAATTTTCTAAAGCCTCATTGATGAAGATTTTACAAGACTTACCTTTCAGGTTCTTACTGATCTCTAGTTTGTTTTCTAAGAAGTCAATCAACAGATGGTGTATTGTTTTGCAGTAAAGGTTCGGAGTTTTTATTGATGGGTTATTTACTGTCAAATATTTGAAGACAAAATGCTGTTTGTTTGGGGGTTTTTATACTTTACTCTCAAAGTATTTTTGGAAATGATCCTTTGATTTGTCTTTTGTAAACTGTCTTAGTTGCATTGTTGAAATAGTTTCTGCAACAAGGCTTTCTACTCTTAGCATCTTGTTATTCAAGGATATGATTTTACACTGAAAGTTAGGTGTAAACTTCCACACAGAACCATCAATAACACAGAGAGTCTCACTCTTCACAGTAAGACAAGGAAGACAAGGCATACAAGTAGATACATGATTACTTCTTATCCCACTACTTTTGAGATGTTTGTTCTTTAGCATGGGGAATGCCATTTTTCATTCCACCTCAAAATTTATTTATATTTTAATGTTAGTTTTCCAAAGAGCTTTTGAACTACTTAAAGAGTGTATTTCAATCAAGGGAGGCTACACTGCTACAGTATTTCTGGTGTACTGCATATACCTTACATGAAAAATAACTGCAAAGTGTAAAAAAACTGACCTGTAATTACTAAATGACATTTGGTCAGTGGGGGGATCAGTAATGACAAAACCAAACTGTGACAGGAACAATTAATTTGATCAATCTGAGTATCCATTGTTGCAGCTTTCTATAGCATTCCTATTACTTAAATACACTCTTATCATGCTCTGACACACAAAAAAAGACATATTTACATTTCATTATCGTCAGACAGAGAAGAGAGAGGGGTAAATATGTGAGGGTGTCACAAATGATGAACATGTTAAGTAAAAGCTGTACACATGAATGTACTTGAAATAAAACGGGTTAAGTACTGAAAGCACTTCACTAAGTTTCAAGCCCTTAGTCCATTTTTAGCTGTGCATGACAATGGGCACTCCTGTAAATGGAGATGTTAATTTTTTTTTTTTTAAATTATTTCCTTTTATTCTTCTTAAGGGTGATAAGTTGGCAACAACCTGTCAATATCAACTCCTACGTGGCCTCAGGTTGAAAACATTTGTGAGGGCTGTTCCTCTGTCATGGTTTGACCCAACCAGCAGCTAAACCCCACGCAGCCATTTGCTCACTTCCCAACAGTGGGATGGAGGAGAAAAATGGAAGAGTAAAAGTAAAAAAACTCAAGGGATGAGATAAAGACAGTTAATAAGGAAAGCAAGAGCACACACACAAGGAAAGAAAACCAAGGAATTAATTTGCCACAGCAAAACAAGGAATTTTCTATTCCACCACTTTGTATGGGCAGGCAGTTTGCCTGGCATCATGCATCTTGTGGCATTCTTGCAGTCCTACTAATATGAAGTGGGATATGGGGGCTGAAGGTATCTTTTCCCCTGTCGTATTGGAAGATCTCTAAAACACCCAGGACAGCTAAAAGACGAATCCTCTTTTTGTTTGAAATAGAAATTATGCCCTTTTTTACCCCCATGATCAAAATCCCATCACTTGGATATGCTAACTATGGCTTGTCTCACCTTCTTTCCACAGAATTTTTTTTTAAAGCTACCTTTGGGGTTTTTTTTGGTTTTTTTTGGATCCCATCTTCTGCACTGTGTAACTACTCGTGATCACTCTGCTGCCTTCCATTTTATTCATTCCAGAAGTCAGTAGCTTGAGTTCTCATTCTCTGTTAAGGCAGGCAGATGTAAATGATTCGCTTCTCCTGAGTAAAGCAATGGTATCTGCACTTCAAGCTCTTCTCTATTGATAGGTGTACAGGAGAGCTTATATGACAGCATTTCAGTAACTATGGTGCCAGTTTGAAGCGTCTCATATGTCTGCTCTGGATGTCCCTTTATGCCATCTCCATGATACCCTCTCTCCCCTCTCAGTTTGAATTGTGTGAATCAAAGAAGCGCTAGTTCATTGCATATAGTACAAGCCTGTGGCTGAACATTTTTCCTCGTTAATATTAACTAAAATAGGTGGGGTGGAAATGGCTACATTGGTTTTGACACATTAGTCTATGTTAACACTAAGACCACCTAAGTCTGAGTGGTCTTAATTACAATGGTAATAAAAACCCAGTTTCATTTACTTCACGTAAAGTATTGTAATTATGTTTATCAGTCTAGAGACCAACACTGAGTTACTAAATAATATGTATGAAAGTATATCACTCTATTTTTTTCTTGCTAATATATTGTCTTTACTTTGCTAATAACTTCCAGAAAAATGGATAAAGTGGTAGGCCTTTTCACTTTTTCATAGGAAAAAGCCATAATAGTGTACCTGCTTTCTGGTAATTAAATCTTATACTGACAGTCTTGCTTTCAAAAGCATTTGTGAATACATTTCTGTGTTTAGTTTTGCCATCTTACTTCTACAGTACCATTTTATGATATTTATCTCTTCTGATGAGAGGGTGCCTCTCTGTTTTGTGCACAGTCTTTATACTGATTCAGACTGAGTATTAATGAGTGTCACTGAGTGCCTTGCTGTGCTCCCATAATATGTGCTTTCTGTAGCACAGAAGTGGCATTTTACACTCTGGGATCCCTCTGGGATCATTTAACCACGGTTATTCTTGATTTCATCATCAAGATACTGTGCCTGAATTATAATAATGATTTACTGTGTACCTGGCATGTATTTCACTTGATTTAAGATTAGGAAAATGTTCCAGTTATTCAATAAATGAATTAATGACAAGCCCCACAGGAGTAACATTTGCTTGTAAGGGGGAAAGGGAGATTTAGGATATCAAGTTGGGATGTTAACTGAAGATTGCACAGCAAAGTAGTGGCAGATTGGTGGGGCCAGTTCTTGTCTTCTAATCCTCTGCTCTGCTAAGGATCTTGATGAATGCTTTGTGTTTATGGCATTCACATTTCAAAATAATTTCTCTTTGAAAAAAGCCTCAGTCATGTAAAGTGGCAGGATTTTAAAAATAAGTAACTAAGAGTGTATTATTTCATAAATGTAATGGAACATCTAGTTGTGGTTGAGGTTTTTTGACTTAATGCTAGATAAGCAAAAATTAGACACTTTTCTTGCCTTCCTGTTTTCAGTTGTTTTGTAACATATCATACCATACCATTCTTTCTCATCTTGAAAAGAGACTGAATCAAAGAAATTTACAAGGTGACTTAAAACGTTGTTTTACAAAATTGTGGGCTTAATATTGAGAATATATGCTGGTATTTTCGACTCGACATGAAGGACAGTATTCTTCCCAGTTTTCTGAGAAGTTTCTCTCTAAGGTTTTTCTATGATAGTAATAGTCGGCAACAATTATTTAGAGTGAAAGTGAGCCAAAATTTTGGGGTTTTTTTGGTAGTGATAGTAGTTAACAAATGTCCATGTTTCATTTGGATAATTGCAACTTTGCTCTTTGAACTATGCTGTTTATTCACTACAGTGGAAGCTGTTAGCAGTGTTCACAAACATCTTTGGTGTGCCGAATTTGACCTGTGTTCTGCTGCTGTTTAGGGTCCTGGCTCTGGTCTTCTTGCAGGCTGAAGGGAGTGAGTGAGGGCTTGAACAAGAACCTGTCTAGACCTCCGGTTTATCTGGGTTTAGCACTCACTCCTACAGTGTCTGCCTCACTAGAGATAGGAATACTGGCTAAAGGTTTCTATCTTTTTCTTCTCTGGGCAGTCAGAATAAGCACCGAGAAGAGAATTTCAGGCAATAAATTCAATAAGCAAAAAAAATCAGATGTGAATATCTGGTTATAATGCCTTTCATGCAGTTAGGAGAAGAGAAAAAATGCAGTATTATGTGTGCAAGATGAATGCCTTTGTGCTACTTTCTGTGGTATGCAGCAGACACAGGAAGAACATTGCACTGTACTGTTCCTCTCTCCTGGTCTGAGGAAAGCATACTGTAGTTGTATCAAAACATTTGCAAAAGCTTTATCTTTTGTATTTGAAAATATTGGGTGGTAGGGAAGGAAGGGTAATACACTGAAAGACAGTGTCATTTGACATAGGTAGTATGACGTTTTGAATGGGTAATAAATATATTTGCAGCTTTTTCAAGCAGTATAGTGCTCTACTGTATATGCCATGGATTTCTTTCTATTCATAACTCTCCTGCCAATTGCTTCTCTGATTTATTAGGCTGATGTGTGAATGCAGAGGATCACTTTCCTATTGTAGAGCATATTTTTTATTACTGTTCTCATCTCCAGCAAGCCACAGTAAGACTTTGCACACTATATATAGGAAATAAAATAACCTAGATCAATATCAATATCTGTAATTCGATGCTTTCTCAACATATCTGTACTAAGAAGGTTGGCAGCAAAATGATTTCAATAAGGAAAATCATAGTCCTGATAAAAAGGACCTGCCAAATGAAACTTTTAAGGTAAAGACCATCAGTTGATCTTCAAAATGTGTTTAAAAATACAAAGAGATGGCTGTTACTAAGCTACTGAGAATGGTTGCAGCAGAAGGCACAGGTTTGTAGAGACATAAGAACACCTAAGGCTCTGAAACAGAAATGCCTGTCTTGAAACCAGTACATCTGTGGTGTGTGTTTATATATATATATATATAAAATTTTGCGTCTTGATCTGTGGATATTACAAAGTGTATTAGATATGAGGCAGTTGTTTACTTGTGCTGACTTTTACTTGATGTATAGAACGCACGTGAATGGGGAGATTGAGGAAAGATTCTGCAGTGCAGCTTTCTGCTGCACTGAAACTCCTCAACCACAGGTTATAGCCTGCCTTTGTGACCTTAGACAAAAATTTAAATTTTTTGTGCCTGAGTTTGAATTAGCAAAACCAAAGAGGGATGTTGTGAGAATGAGTTCATGAGCTTTTGAGGCAGTAGTTTTCTCCCCAAATACTTAATTCTCATGTGACTGAGAGATTCTTTGAAGGATAATATATAATTTCTAAGAAAAGAAATCGCAGTAGAGAATGTCCTGGGAGCAGAGGTCATCAGGTATGATGCTCAACGTAGTAAACTGTAAATGCATTTTTAATCTGAGAAGAGGCATGTTGTTTATTCTGTGAGGCGAACTGAGGTAGCTACAACAGCATTGAAAAGAACTTTTTGAATTTCCAATTAGAGCTGAAATGTCAGATAGAGTTGTTTTGTTGTTTGGGCTTAAATGGCTGAAAAAAATAATCTTCTATCGTCTTATTGGCGACTGTCTTGTTCCTAGATGGTATTTGTCTTCACATTGACTAAATCCCATTTATTATGTCCTTAACTGAATAGTGAACTACAGCTTCCGAAATTTTCGTATAACACTGAGGTGATGTTCTCTATTGCTGTTAAAATATTTGAAGTAGTGGCATACTGTTTTCTCTAAAAAACTTACTTTTGCTTTACATTAAAAAAAATTGAATTTTCTTTATCTTGTTTAACTTCACTAGGTATCTGGTTATAGGAATACCAGGATGGTTTTAGTTGAAGTATATATGCCAGTTCTTTTCACCAATAATAAATTCAAACCTTCATTCTCAAATAGATACTTAATTATTTTTAAATACCAGAAAGTAAATGATCCAAACCCTTGGTGTTAATCATCATTTTTCATTTAATATCAGACAGTACTAAATCAGTTGATTGGTTGAGTAATGCCAATGTCTATGCATCCTAAATTAATACTGCTATTGCACTGTCTATGAAGTGCACACTGCTGAACCGTCTTTAGCATTGTGCATTTTTTGAAAAACAAAGACCCCGAATCAATATCAAGTAGTTACAATACCTGCTGAGGGCTTTGGCTTGTGTGTATTTTATCATATCTATGTGTGTTCCTCAGTTTATAATGTAGGTCAGTGCCAATCTGTTAATTTTAGGAGATACTGCTTTTAACAGTGGGATTGAAAATTGCTTTTCTGATGCCTTCGCAGTCAGACAAGCACTGAAGGTCAGCTCTGTGCTTTCAGTTAGAAGTGTTATTTGGAAGATCCCACTAGTCCTTCATGATTAGAGTAGGATACTTTTTTTTGTCCTTCAAATGTAATGTTTTTTGAAAGTATTAGGGTAAAGTGCTTTACAATTATAGGTAACTCATGCCTACCCAGGGATTTTTTTTATTTTTTTGTGAAATCTAAAATCACACAAAAACTTTGATTTATGATAGGTATAGCTTTCCTACCAAGCATGACAAAATGTGTCACAGAGCAGAATACATTAAGGCTTACTGACTGAGAAAGCAGCACATTTATTCATACCTTCTCAGGGCAATTTTAGTACATGATTTTGAGTTTCCTCCTGTTCAGAAAATGGTTTTGACCCTCTGGCAACCTCACACATAGATCCCAAGGTCTAAAGAGGTCACTTAAGAGACATAGGGAAAAACAAATCTGTACTCAGTAACAGAAATAAGATACCCACTCCCGTAAAAAAAGCTCCTGAGTATTGACCCCAGGCTTTGCATCCTCGCGTCACACAACCTTTCCACCAAACACCCACCTGGTTTCTACAGACACAGAAAAAAGATCCCCATCCTTCTCCACGCAGTGCAGTTTAGCACAGAGGGAACAATTCTTATTTAAGCAGAACTTTGTATACATACTGGTAGTTGAGTTTATTTACATTATGCCTGTTCACAGCTTTATGTTACCTTTGTATCGGATCTAAAAAGTCCTAATAAGAAAGCCATTCTTAAATGGGACCTACATCCAAACCCCGATTTAGATTCCTTAAACAAATTAGACTTTGGAGTTAATGCAGCAATTTGCATAACATTCTGCTCTATTTTCAGCTAAAATTGCTCAGCACTTTTATAAACCTGTAGCAAATTACTTCGCTAATGAGGCTAAATTACCCTATGATGTTACAGGTAAATTTGTCTGTAATAAATCTCATGTGCGTTTGCAATGTACGGATTTTGCATTGTCTGCTTGCTGTTCCACAGGCACATCAGAAGAAATAATGGAGAGAACTTAAGGTTTGAACCAGTATATTTGTCTTAAGAGATGTGCTGCACTAAATATTATTCCCATATTCTGTTCTGATGAGTTGTTTTCTCCCCTTCACATCCATTTCAAGTTCTAGGAATCAGCCCTCTGAAACTAGCTATAGCAGTGGGGCTGCCCATCTTCCAAACCCTCCTCCAAAAAAAGAGTGTAGTTCTTTCCCTCTTAGATGGAAGTCATTTTAGTAAGGTAAACGAGGCAAAGGGAGATAGCTGAGAGAATTCGTAACTGCAGTAAAAACATGAAGAAATGTAATAATTTCATGGATGCTGTGTATAAACAGTCAGTGCAGTCAAATTGCAGTGCGGCCGTCTTGGCCCTTGCTGCAGTGCCCTGGTCCGTGTGGGCACGCCAGTCTGCTCACACAGTGAGCCAGGGAAGAACAGGGTGGCTCTAGTCAGAGTGTCACAAACACTACACTGCCTGCCACCATTTAAAAATTCTTGGGAATTTGGTTCGGCTCACTCGTAGCTTCTCCTTCCAGCACTGGTGGAACGGAGTTGCTCAAAATCCATTCACGTGTGAAATAGTTAGCACATGCCCTGCTGGTTAGAAAACCAGTTTCTAAGAACATTACAGCCAATTGTAACTAATTATTTCCAGAAGCAGACTTAAACTGAATTGTTCTTTTAATTTGGTGTTTATTGGATACATAACATCACCTGTGCTAGCAGTCAGTTATTTTTTAGTTCTGTTCTCTATGTAACACAGTGGCATTAAAAATAATTCCACGTGCTTAAATATGTGTATTTTGCTATATTAAAACACACTTTCTTAATAGCAGAAATGTCACAGAGTAAGTGGCAAATGATGCAGTGTGTTACATCAATTAAACTGGCAATTAATGTCTTTGATGGGTAGAAAGGATTGATTGTTGTTAGATTTCCTTCACCTCCTTTGGATGAAGAGTTACTCAGTAGTGATTATTAAGAAAAATGTAGAAAGTAAGCATCTAACCATGAATTAATCTTTGAATTAGGAATGTGGAGCTGTTAATAGTGGAACACTTAATGTCTTACTGGGAAGAGGAGATTGTGTTATTTTAACAGCATACTTTATCACTCTGTCAGTCTAACAGGTTTTTCTACCTATTCCTACTTCTCTCCTGTTTCCATTATATTTTACTTCGTAAGGCAGGGTGCTCAGAATTAAATGCAGAAAAGGATGTTTCAGTTATACCTACTGGAAAAACTTGAACAATATCTCAGATACCCACTTGCTGAGTATAAATAGAAGAGGAAGGGTGTTTCGGTTTCTGTCACAGAAGTATTTTTAGGCTGTTTTGGAATACTTCATTATCTAACAGTCTTTGGCTAAACAGTTTAAAACTTGAAGCTTCACTTTTCTTTCTTTTTGTATCTCTAGCTCTAGTTTTTGTAGCCTTCCAAGGGATGGAAGAGGCAATTTCCATTTCGCTGTGATTGAAAGAAAGGGTTTTGCTTCTTTTCTTTCCTGCTGGGAGGAATAGAATAATTTTCACTCCACAGGTTTCACAGAACATATTTCAAAATAGAGTTCAAAACCTTAGTGGTAGTCAAAACAGATAACATCTATTTGCTTTGACTTTGCTTCTGCTGTTGCAAAGCCATAAGCAACAGCCGGGTTCCAGAGCCAGATTTCTCATAGCTTGATATGAAAAGAGGTCACTCACCTATATTTTGTTCACTCTGGTCTCACCAGTAGCCATCCCTGAGATCCCCAGTGTCTCTGATAGCTCTTTCCCACATCTCCTGTTCTTCTCATCAGCTATTCCAGCTAAAGCTTCACTAGTGTTATGCCATTGTTAGCAGTTAGGATTAATAAGCAGATAAAATAGGATGCAGTGATCAAGTGAGGGGTGTGGCCAGACAAGCATACTGAAGCACAGCTTATTCAGGGATGACCCATCCCTTTCATCATGCCCTTCTTTATTTCCTCATGTTGTTCCTCCCCCATGCATTTGGAATGTCTCCTTTTTCCTATCTTTGCCCTTCTGCTAAACGTCCCATGAGTCTGGCACACTGCCACAATCCCACCAGCATGCTTTTTACTGTAGGACCCATGAGGACCTTTCCATTTGTTCCTCCCTGTGTGCCCACTTTAACCAGTTAACAAAGCTGAGGCTGAACCTCTTCAAGCCTTGGAGTGGTTCCTTCAGCAGCTCATGGAGCAGTGATCTCCCAGACCTGGTCTTTGGTGCTGTCTCTTGCTCTTCAGGGTTTGTGTACATCAGTGTGGTTTGTTACTTTTCCTGTCTTGTCTCTGTTCATACACTGGACAGCCATTGAGCAATGTCCTCACAAAACGGTGTCTGTACATTCCCAGTATCTACATACCCTTCACATCCTACATTTCATTTCCTTCCACAGATCCATCCAAACTGTTGTATTGAATTAGGAAAGCAAGCTATCAAGAATTCAGATGCTAAAATCTTACAGTAATCAAGTGTATGTATATATATATATATATATATAGTTTCAGACGTATTATCGATGTCTTATCAACTTGTTTTACCAGCACATATGCTTCAGTCTGATCATGTGTAACTCCTGGTAAATTAAGTATCCAACAGTCCACTGTTTGGTAAACACCATTGAGTCAAAGATAAGCCTTGAAACAGATAGATTAATTTCTCATAGGCTCTTGGCATGAGGTATATAAGCTGTCCTTTTTGGGAACATAATTGGCATCGTCACTGCCTCCAGCAGTGGCCTTAACCCCTCCTTGAGGCCAAATTTTATTTTCATAGTGTGGATACAAATACATATTCTCAGATGTAATGCACAAAAACTTCATATTATGCCAGAGAAGACTCTGTCATCAAGCTGACGTGAGTCCAGTTTTATCAATCTGTGTTGTAGAGATTCTGGCACCTTTTCCTGTCCTGTCTGCCTGTGTTGTGGCATCATGGGGCTGGTCAAGTGCTTCTGACCAGCAAGTAGACAGTGATATTAATGGCAGATAGCCAACTTTAAAGGAAAGTTTGAAAATATCCTGGTAAAAGAAAACACATGATTCCTCAGATGAAAGCAGCTCTGTGCATTCTTCCATGGAAATTATTTTTTTTCCAAAATTTATGTAATCTCTGTTCTTTCAGTTTTCACTTTGATTGGCATAGATTTCTAATCACAGCTCTGTATTTAGCAGCTCTCTAACAGCATCTTCCAAAGACGTACACAAAATATTTCCAGTGAGAAAAAGGAAGGAAAATAACTTTCAGAAATTAACGGTATCCATGGATTAAGAGAGTTGTGAGAAATAATGCAACACAGATTTACCCAGCACTGTTAATATTGTTAATATTGTTAATCCTTCTACTTTGATCCTCTTTCTTTTATTTTTGAGAAAAGATGGTGTAAAAAGGGAACAATGCATTCGAGACATGGGCAGATAAAACTGGGCATACTCAGTTGTGCTGGAGAGTTGAAGGTCATTCTTTTGAGTTCAGAAGTGGCTACTTTGTGGCTAGTTTGTGTGAGAATAGAGTTTTTCCCCTGTATCTCCTGACAAGTTGGTACTCCACTGTTTGTTTTTACTAGGCAAACAGACTCTGACATAATCTGTTTTCTTTTCCTCCTAGATGTAACAAGGCAGCAGCCACTGATATGTCAATAAATATTATATTAAGAAATGTTTTCTTCATCTTAAGTTAGGAAAGAGGCAGAAGTATCTATCAAAAGTCCTTTGGGGGACTGGGATTTGATGCCCCATTGGTGCAAATTGCTGCTTATCCATCCATCCCAGTGTTCTTGGCAAAGACATTTGGCAGTAGCACTGTTCAATTCACTGGAGCCATGACTAACTTAGCTGAGATTTGCCCCGGGAGACTAGGTCAGAATTGTCCTCCAGGCTGTGGCTCTTAGCTCCCTGAAGGACTTGAACAAATAATTTCATTTCCTTTGCCTCTATTGCCATACATTTAAATAGATCCTGATAGCATCCATCACAGTCTCACAATTTGTCAGGCAAACCTGGAGAGTATAGTTTTAAACATCTCTGTAGATGCTTGATAGAAACACAAAGATCGGGTGAGACTTGTGGTGAGTAAAGAGCTGTTGTAAAAAAACCCCAAAGCCAACAAAGCAAGAGAGTAGTCCAGCATCAGAAACTGAGCTCCCAGTTGTGAACTATCAGCTCCATCTCTCCCTGCATGGCACAGTTACTCTGCCAAATATCTGAGCTTGAAAATTCAAAGAAAGTTTCCAAAATAAATCCTTTCTTTCCCAGGTAAGAATAGGTTCTTTCTTCAGTAAAATTTAAGAAATTTTGTCAAGTTATGTAAAGTGTTATGTAACATCCGTTTCATTTCTGTTGTATTACCCTTTTTTTTCTGTGACAGAAATGCATTTTAGATTAATATTTAATACCCTTGCTTTTAAGAAACTATCTTTGAATCACTTCAGTCTGCTGCTGGCTTCAGGTTCCTGGGAGAGGAGGAGCTGCATGAGCTGAATACTAGTGTGCTGTCAGCTACCATGAGTGGAAAGGGAAGGTGCAGCTCAGGAATACTGGCTCAGTGTAGCAGAAACACACATTTCCCTTTAGAAATGAGCAGCAGATAGCAAAACCTGTCACCTGAGAGCATCCACAGAATAAACTGCTGAGGAACATGAGATGCCACTTGGTTGGGTGCAAAGAGAAGAGTGGGAAAAACAGCATAGGCACAGAGTCCCTCTGAATGGAGGCAGAGCCCTCTGAGTCTTTAGCTGAATCGTAGCACACAGAATGATTTTTGCTACAAAGTAATGCTTTTTCTCATTCTTACTCTTTTTCTTTAGCAGCAAAGCAATTAAAATATTCATTCAACATGTTGTGCTTTACAAATATAATTCACAAAGATCAGCAGGCATGTTTTCATTCTGTCGTTCCTGATATTACTCATTACACCAGGCAACTCATATATTTTTTAACTGTATTCTTTCTTCTATCAGATCTTGTTTCTTTTCAGAGGTTGAAGTGTGAAGCTCAGTGGTTGATTCACCTTTTGTAGAATTGATGCATAAATTTTTGTTCCTAGTCTGTTTAGTAAATGTCATCTGTTTTGTCATGTAGGTGGCTCTTTATGTAGTATGCTTGGTTTTGAAAATCTGGTTAGTAGGGGAAGAAAATGTATTTTTATATGAAGGTTAAATGGTAATGGATTGTAAAACCAAGCAAACAAAACAAGCAAGCTTCACCCCCCATCTCTCCCAGATAAACTTGGTAAAATTTTTCTGGCTCAGAAATGAGCTAATTCTTTAATTGCAGGTCATCCTGTTCACATGGAAAAGATTTGATGAGTGAGCTATTTTGTAGCACCTTTTGTCTTTGACCTGTTTTTCTCATTTCTAAACTGAAAGATGTCACAGTTTCTCTGAGCAGCAGAAGCATAAACTCTCAAAAAAACTGGTGAACTTTTCTGCCTGAAATTGATATATTTTACCAATGTCCATTCATATCTCTTCATGCATCATGTAGTACCAGCTGCTGTAGTCTTTGAGGTGACCTGCATATTGCTCAGAAAGTTGCACATGACATACTGATACAATGATTATTTAAGGGAAAATATCCTAGTTTATCTTTAAACACTATCACTTAGGCATTTAGACTAAAGCTGTGTGGTAACTGTATAGACATTAACACATCTTAATGTAATACTGTAATATCATGGTATAAATGCTTTTTGACTACACAGATGTTCTATTTTTTGGTTTTGCTGTTATTAAAAAAATAAGAATATGCCAGATAAATGTGAAGAAAGGGAGAACTTGTTTAGCAGTGAGTAATTTCATATAGCTCAGTTTTGGAACCTCAAAGCCTGAATCACTTTTCAGTCTTTATTTGAAGTGAATCATAGATTCATAGAATCATTTAGGTTGGAAGCAGTCAAGATCATCTAGTCCAACCATTAACTCAGCCTTGCAAATTCCACCACTAAGTGCCACATCTGCACACCTTTTAAATACCTTCAGGGACGGTGACTCCACCAATTGCCTGGGCAACCTGTTCCAGTGCTTGATAACCTTTTCAGTGAGGAATTTTTTCATAAGATCCAACCTAAAGCTCCCCTGACATAACATGAGGCCATTTCCTCTCATCTTACCGCCTGTTACTGGGAAGAAGAGACCGACCCCCACCTGGCAGCAGCCTCCTTTCAGGCAGTTGTAGAGAGCAATAAGGTCACCCCTGAAGCCTCCTTTTCTCCAGGCTGAACAACCCCAGCTCCCTCAGCTGCTGCTTATGGGACTTGTGCTCCAGACCCTTCACCATCTCCATCGCCTTTCTCTGGACTTGCTCCAGCACCTCAATGTCCTTCTTGTACTGAGGGGCCCAGAAATGAGCACAGGATCTGAGGTGTGGCCTCAGCAGTGCCGAGTACAGGGGGACAATCACTGTCCTGGTGCTGCTGGCCACACTGTTGCTGATACAGGCCAGGATGCCATTGGCCTTCTTGGCCATTGGGGCACCTGCTGGCTCATGTTCAGCTTGCTGTAGACAATTCCTTTTCCAATAGCCATCTTTCTAACCACTGCTCCCCAAGCCTGTAGCATTGCATGGGCTTGCTGGGACAGTAACACAGGACCCAGCACTTTGTCTTGTTCAAGCTTGTGTTAGATCCATGAAATGCCATAAATTGGTTCTACATAAAGATTTTAAGTTAAGTTGAATTCCTAATAGATGTTACTGTACTTTAACTGTTTCCTTCTTCCAAGACTTCCCCCTGCAGAGCCCCAAGAACACATGCCCTTGCAAAAACTGCTTCACAAATATTTCAAATTTTTTGTTGTCTTAAAAGTAAAATGGCCAGCTGAAGTGCCTGGCTTGTTTTGGGCCTTAGCCAACTACACATATGGGGAAACTTCCTGATTTTTTCAGAGATGTCTGTATAACTTCCTTGAAGCTAGAGCATTGTACTCCTCCGATGTTAGTTATGAACCTGTGTAGTTTCTTAAAATTAGATCCAAGACTGATTACTTTTTGAGGAACAAATAGTGCCACAGAACAATAAAGATGTATTTGTTTGAAATGGATTTCATAATAAATTATTCTTGGTATTCCTGACCCTCTTGATCATTTGTCTCAAATATTTTTGTGCTTTTTTTAGAATGATATTTTATATTAGATATCACATTAGAAATTTATTTTGTAGGCCACCTTGGGTACGCATAAGATTTCTGTTCATGCATCACTTAAGGGTCTCCCTCAATATTGTTAGAGCAAGCTTACCACAATTTATTTATCATCCTTGGCTTTATGTTTTTGATGATTCCTCCTTTTCCTTTCATCTTTGCTCATCCCAATTTAGTTGATAAAATGTCCTTACTGAGACTACAGTAGCTGTTCCCATTCCCAGTAATTAAATGTAAAGGCAGGATTCCTAAAAACTTTATGACGTTAAGTGCTTTTTTTGTTTGCTGTAGCCTTGTGGTTTTTTACTCTGGCTTGTGATGTGTTACACTCTGAAGGAGATGATGTTTCTCTAGCACAGAAGAAACTCTTGCCAAGGCAAACCTTGACGAGACAACACTCCTGACTAACTTTGGCTGCTTTTACAGAGGTTCTGGTTTGTCATTGTACAGTTATGTTGCCACTGAAAGAATAATACAAGGAGTCAAAGCAGTGTAATGTAGCAGCTCTGTGGTGTTACCAGCACACCTTTGCTGGCCGGCAGCCTGCATAAAACACAGCTTAGTTACATTGGACAGCATTTATTAATACTGGTGTTCACTCCCTAACTGTGTGATTATCACTTTGGCCTGTTTCAGATAAGAAGACAAGGCGGAATACAATTACTGGTGGACCTGTTGGACCATCGGATGACAGAAGTCCACCGTAGTGCCTGTGGAGCTTTGAGAAACTTGGTATATGGGAAGGCAAATGATGACAACAAAATAGCTCTGAAAAACTGTGGTGGTATCCCAGCATTAGTACGGTTACTCCGCAAGACTACGGATTTGGAAATCAGAGAACTGGTCACAGGTTTGAATTTTTCAGTATTTTTTGTTCAACTCTCTGTCAGTCTTGCAAGCACAGTTCCGTGCCGCATGCCACTTGCTCCATCAGTAACTATTTCATTACCATCTTATTTGCCATGCCAAAAAGCTTTCAAGCCCTTTGGATTTATGTAATGTACAAATGGCTTTCAATATCAGGCAGTTTACAGATGTAGGTATGGTTTATGCCTGTGGTGTCTGGTTCACTTTGTTCCTGGTTAGCTGTGGGTGCTCTTGCAGGAGATGTGCTCCACACATGGATAAGTTGTGGTGGGAGTCCTCTGCTCTCCCTCCTGTCTGGTGTAGGGCGGGCTGGGCAGAAGTCATATTTTACCGAATTTACTTAGAAACTGTTACTCATTGCTTTTGTATCCTATGTAGTGATGCAGTGAGAGGGAGGATTTTTTTGGAGGTTTTCTACCTTTCTCGAGGTTCTGATAGGAAAATGGAAAACTATGTTGGAGAGGTGGACATCATCTTCTGAAGCCTTTTTTCTGAAATCTGATAGCATGCTATGTGATGTGTTTTACACAGAGCATGCATGTAGTGGTAGCTTATTTCTTTTCTTGATCTAGTAGGATCTGGTCTTTTTAAGATTGTGTGGATTTTTTCCTTTATGAAATTCAAGAGAGAGGGTAGGGGTGGTGATGGTCAGGAATGCAGGAATGCTGTCAAACAGGACTGATCTGAAATGTTTGGAGGTTTTTTTTCACCTTACCCTTAGGCTAGCATATTTAATATGCAAAATAGAAGCGAGGCAGAGGGGTAGGGTTTTTTCACTTTGTGATTTCATTCTATTTCATTGCTAATATCAATTTAATGCTGCAAATCAAAAATATTTTCATTATCCTGTTTTCAATGATGATATTTTCATTATGATTTTCCTACTAAAATATGTGAGAAAATTTCTCATTTCTGTCACAGAATCATCAGAGTACACGTTATCATCTATGTTTCTGCACAAATTACTTAACCCTTGTACATCAAGCCTCATTTAGGATACAATTGATAAGATTATCGTCCTTTGGTTGGGTCCAGGTTCCTTCCTTGAGGGTGTCTGAATGAACTGCATGATGTGTATTAAATGTAGATTTTTTTTATATTTAGTTTCTTAGTTAGAACAGTTACCACCTCCTACTTGTTAGTCAGGATTAATGGGGCAGAGATGCAGGTTACATGAGCTCAGATCATGCCTCCCGTAGAACGACAGAATTACTGACAGATCTAATAAAGTGTAACCACTGCTTCAGATTCAACATACTTGTTTGTCTCTTGGTTATGTTGTCAGTATCCTGGCTCCAGGGAACATTCTGCCTATTTATTCTGAGTAGTAAGTGGCAAACTGCTAATTAACCTCAGCAGTCGCCGTGGCACTTCCCATGCCATCTGTAGATGGAACACGTCATGTCAGTAGGTCATTTAAAGAAAATATACTGGGCTGCAGTTTGTGTTGGTTCCATTGCACAGTATGCTGTTAAATATTCCCAAATTCCCACAGAAAGAAAGGATGTTTGTTGTCTAGTATGCCCTCAGGGTGCTATACCAAGAGGAGTAGGTACTGACCATCAGCAGTGGGCAGTAACCTGCCTTTGTACAGGCAGATGCAGCTCCCAGGGATGGTGAGCATCAGGAGTGCTGGATGTGTATGAAAGGGGAGAAGACAAAGATGGTGACCCTATGGAATGGAATCAAGGCAGTGGTATTTCGAGATTTTATTCCTGAGCCTGGTTTTGTATTGGGGTTTTTTGTTTGTTTTTAACAGCCAGTACATCCCAGAAGGCCACTGCTTGCCCTGGCCATGTTTCGTGCCATTCAGAATGCAGATCACCAGCCCTTGCTTTCGAAATGAGAACATGTTTGTGGTAGTGTTCTGCAAAGCTTCCTTCCAAAGCAAGGCTCATAGCTGCAGCTCTCATCTTGCATCTCTTAGGAAACAGGCTAAAGTCGTGCATCTGAATCAGTTCTCCTTTGCTTTTTTTTTTGGTAAAGTCTTGTAGTGTGACAGCTACCCCAGCTGAATTCCTTCTTTCTGTCCTTTCTAGGGAAGGAAAGATAGCTCCTCCAGCAGCTCCCTCAGTAATGAAAAGATTTGACTTGGTGGCAGGCACAAGGAAAGATAAAGAGTTCCTCATGCTTTCCATCAGCCTTCCTGAGCTGAGGTGGCAGGAAGGTAATTATTTCAGTAGGGGCCCCACAGCCTGGAGGAGATGCAGAGAAAATAATAACAAATGTCTGTTTTGGGAGTAAACATAATACCTTGAGCCTTTCCATCTCATGTTCATTGTGCATCCTGTCTATATAGAAGCTGCTCTTGTTTGTTCCCTTTAGAGAGGACACAAAGTTCCTGCCTTAGGAATTCATACAGGCTCCGACATCGCTGCCCCTAAATGGTCATCCACATTTGTCCTCAGAGCTGTTTTCTTAGGTGGGGAAGTATCATTATCTCTGTCATACAGACGGGGATCTGAGCCTATCAAGTGTAAATGACCTGTCCAGAAATCTGGCAAGATGAAGGTGTGAATCACTCTGAGTAGGCACCCAGCTGCAAGGGAAGAAATATGGCCTCGAGAGATTTTTTAGCAGCTCAATTTGTCTGGCAGTAGTGAAGCATTCATTGCCTGCCCCAAGTACCGTGAAGCACTTGCCCAGCAGAGCGAAAGTTCTGATACTAGTTTCTTCTTCAAACATGCACATTCTCTTCCTTCTTATTGCTCTTCTCTAAGGAGATTATAACTTCAATTTCTGGCAATCTCAAGACTGGTTTTGGAAGGGTATTTAAACCTGCAGACCAGCTTTCTAGCCCAGTAGCTCCTTGATTGTCAGGACTGCCTTCTGCACCATTTGTGGCTTGTCCTCTTTCCCAGAGATTTCTTTCTGCCATAATCTCTCCAAAACAGATTTTTTTCACTTTTTCCTTTATCTCGTCTTTCTCCTCCTCAGCAGCAGAGGTCTTGGGCTAATACTGGAAAACCTTACCATGCTCAAATTTTTGGATTGAACAAACTTAACCTTATAGCAAAGTGTTAGAGCTTCAAGGCTCTCTCATGTCAAGCAAATGGTTTCAGTGCAGGGTCCCATGAAGAAGCTCTGAGGGAAGTGTGCTGCCTGGCTGTTATGAAATTAAATGGTGTTACTGCCTCGGAAATACTTGCTAAGATACAGAAGGATTATTCTTTCAGAAACACTTCCACAGTTACAGGTTTTTACTAGAAGAACATGGATAAAATTAGGTATACCTATGAATATATACATTTGTGCAAAAGTGAAATACTCTGATAGAAGTAGAGATGTTGGCATGGCTTACAGCCTCTGGTAATTTCCAGAGACTCAAAGAGAACCTGAATCACAATACCTTGTTTCATGTAAGTCTGTAAATGAAAAGAAATAGATGTAAGCTGAATGCACTACACTTAATTCAGCCATCTTTTTACCCCAGCATCATGCTGCCAGTTTCCACAGTAGCACCTGTTAATGGGAAAAAATAAAAGCCTTCTATTTTAAAATAATTAAATGTTAACACTTTTCTAATAAATATAAATAGAGAAGAACACAGTACAAAATTAGCACAGATCCTGCAGATGGTAGAAAGAAATGTTTTCACTCGGTAGTAATGACAATGAGTAACTGATTTCTGCTTCTCTTGCCTTTACCAAGTTAATTATGAACCCTTCCACAAAATTCTATGTTATCATTTTTTTCTATTTGTTTTACTGTCAGGGAAAAAAATTGCATGGAAAAAGCTGATGGTTTAGCAAGGATAAAAGAGGAATCCCATGGATGCCTTGTGCAGAAGGTGAGGTCAAGCAGCTGTTGCTAGATCCTTTCCAATGCAGGCCATTCTGTGATTCAACATACACTTGCTCCTTCTTCCATCAGCTCGATTGGGTAGCTGGGTACCTGTCTCAGATAAAATGGTTTAAACTGCCATTCTTCTCATCTTTGACAAACAAGATCCATCACAACTAGAAACACAGTTTCTGCCTATGAACAATGAGGTAGCTGAATTAGAAAAAACTCCTTTTAAAGAGGGCCCTTGTATTACTGCATCACCTGTTTATAAACTGTAAGTACCATTTCTGATTGAAAGGTAAAAGTGGATAATCCACTTTTAGAAGGTACATGATGATAAAGAGCTGCAGCTATAAATAATGTCAGGAAAAATTGTTTTTTTCCTCTGCTAGCAGCCAGCCTCCTGCTTATTTTGATTGACAATAAAGTGGCAGAGATTTAACTATTGTCTACTGAAAATATATAAATTATAAAAATTAGCACATAAAAGCAAAATTTAAAAAGCAGAAGCTATCTAACACTATACATGTACACTGTATATAGATAGGTAGATACTGACTCCATGTATTACATTCACTTTTTTTTCACTGAATCAAAAGGCATATATTCCACTCCTGCAAAACATTACAGCATGTTGTGCACAAAATGTTTCTTTCAAAGAAGCACTAGTGCTCCAAGTGTCTTTGGCCCACAGTCAAGTTGGATAGGAAAAAAATTCATTTACTTCCCAGACTTTAAATTCCAGTATTCATTGGTGTTGTCTTTAATTTCAGCTGTGGCCAGTTTGTGTTTTGGCTTGGCTGGTCGTCTGTTGTCACCTCATGTTAGGCTATGTTATTACATAGTCCTGTTTCGGTTTTAGTAGATGCCATACGTTTATAACGAGGGGGTTGTAACCTTACGGATAATCTCTCAGTGTCACCGAGAGCCATTACATGTTGTCCACCTTAGATCTATCTGGTTTGAGTTAAGCACTGTAGGTGAAGCCTCCTTTTGATTGCATGCTGCTTCTTAGCATGTGCATAAATTATTGGCAGGTTGGTCGAGTCACTCCAGAAGGGCCCTTTGAGCCCTGTATCTCTTTTTGCTAATCTGTGTAGTTGCAAGTTATTGAACCTGCAGCGATATGTAAAGCATGTTTAAAGGAGAATTCTATTGAAATGGACCTTTTGGCTCACTTCAGCAGAAAATTTCATTTGATTTTTTTAAGTAATTCTGGCCAATTATTTAGAATTTTTAACTTCCAAGTAGAATGGCAGTTCTTCTGTTGGGGATTCCCAAAGTCAAAATCACACGCCTGCAGTTGTTTTCTATTTGTAATGTTATATTCTAATTGGACTTCGTAAGGTATTACACTTGTGATTTTTTTTGTATAGTAAATCTTACTTAACAATATTATGGCAAAGAGTTGACTGTTTAACACTTAGGATCTTGAAGCAGTTTAATTTAATAATTTAATAGTTTTCTGCAAAAGTGCCCTTGACATTACCTTAGTTACTGGAGTGTGTAAACACAGATGTGAAATTTTATTATGATATAAACATTCATTTGGAGGTGGCATCAATTTGTAACCTTACTGCTCTCTGGAAATTTGATTTGAAAATTAATAAGGGCTCTTTTATCCCATTCTGAGATGACTTTCCCACAGCCTTAAGTAAAGAAGAACCAAACTCTTCTATGAGTTCTGTATTCTTATAGTATTTCACCTTGATGTAATTCCGAAAATCTCCATTCTATCCCTTTTCCTTTGCAGGTTTATATTGAGTGTCGCTCCACTACTGCTCATATTAAGTATTCCATTTCTTAATTGTATTCAAGTTTTGTAATGGAGCAATGCAAGTATAAGGAAGCCTGACCAGTGAAAGGCCTAATTAATTAGCAGCTTTTAATATGTAATGTAAACAGATAGGTAGGAAGATAGATGTACAAAGTGGCTTGCTCTTGAAACCAAAGAGATGATTTCAGCATTACACAAACTGAAAATCAGATTATAAAGATAAATGTTTTAGGTTCAGATACACATCCTGCCTATCACAAGCTTTTCAAACAGACAACGTGAAAAGCCATACATGTGTTTAAATTGTCATGATGGCATAACCATGGTGAGACTGCTGCTACAAGGTTGGCATAACTTTGGTTCAATATATGCTTAGCTAAGAGAATAAGACTAACAAATATCCTTTGGGGCCCATAACTCTATGTAGTAAAACAAAATGGAGATGTGGGATAAATGCAGAAAGTACACAAGTGCCTCCTGAGATGCAGCTCTGTGAATTAGCTTCTCCTCCGCCTCCAGTATCTGATCACTGTGTCCTGTCAAGTCAAGGAAATTAGAAAGGTTAAGCATGGAGTTAGATAACTGCTAGCACAGAACACTGCTTTCAGAAGTGATGAGTTTGATTTTTGCAGGAAAATATGTTCATTCATTTCTTGCTTAGTGTCTGCTCTGCGCATAAGCAAATTCTCTTAAATAACTTCAAACAAGTGTTTTGAGGAACTCTACCAAGCACAGAGGCAGGTGACTTACAGACTTCAATTATTTTTCCACTAGCAGGTTTAGGATAAGATTAACAAATTTCAAATCTATTTGCCTGGGCACTGAAGTTTGCTTGTATGTTTTAAGTGCTTTTTATTCAAAATGGAGATTTAAAGGGTATTAGCTGTAATAAACCTTTCCTACTCCTTCGTTAAATGGATGTAATTGCAAGTACAATATCCTACCACAATCAATTTAAAAAGTTTATTAAATCTTATAAAGTAATTTATTTCTAATTAGGTGTTTTAAATAAAAGTTGTTTTCAACATTAACAAGATTATTTGTGTAATGAAAATTCCTGTTTACTCTGGATCGAAGCCAGTGGCTGAATAAGGAATTACAAATCATATTTTCTTCAAGTAAAAGAGCCTTTCCAGTTCCCAGAGGTTACATAATAATTTGACTCTCTCCTTTTGCTTGAGATACTTTTAAGCAAGGTATTCTTCAACCTCTGCCCTGAGTTCTGTGAACCATTGAGAATTTAAAAAAAACATGCCAAACTCCATCAAATCCCCTACAAGTCTCAGATTGCTGTTAAAACAACACGTTTCATCTCACAGCCAAAACTTTGCATAGGCTAGTTTATCATTTCATGCTGTTACATCTAAAATCTTTGGAGGGGGAAGAAATGAAGGGTTTATTTAACTCAGAAAAACAACTTGTTACTGCTACCTTGATAAAATTAGGCTTAATCCAGGCCATTATCAAAGCTAAGCGGGAGCAAAATGAATGAAGGCACGTGGTCTGCAGAATTGCCTGCTGGAGTTAATCTCGCTGAAGGTCAAAGTGCCCCAACACAACTTCAAAGAACTCCACCAAAGTAGTACAAACCCGGTGACAGGGTTAGTGGGCTGCATCGCTACTCTGTTTTTCCACCCCAGTCATCAGTTACTTTAAGGTTTTACAGAGAGTCTCCAAAAATCATTATTGCATCATCATTGCATAATTTTCATAAAATACTTGAAATTTGTATTTTGTATTATTTGTACTTCTCCATTCTAATAAGCTGACATTTCATAGTCAGTGGATGTGCTATGGCAAGGCACAGCTGTGTTGTACTTTACAGTATGATTCTACAGTGTGGCAGAGTTTAAATTTTAGATTTTAGCATTACCTACAGAAAATATTGCCACCATTTTCAGAAAAGTGGAATTTATTTTCAAAAAAATTCAGATCAGGAATTCATTGGTATTTTATAAAGTCTTCATATGAACCCAATGTGGAACCACTCACCAAAACACCAAATTTTTGTAGTAATTTTTTTTGCAAAACAGGAAGGTAAAAGATTGTACAGCTTACACTCCTACAGTGTGGGGAAACTGATTTCCAGCCTATAGGTGTGACATCTTCAAGAAATTCCAGAGTCATTCAAAACACATCCTATTTATAGTTCGTATATACCAGCAAATCTAAAAGTAATTTAATAAGTTGTGTAATTTTTCTTCAGAAATGATGCTGTCTTATCAAATAACACTTCGCAAACAATGTTGACAGTTCAACTGGATCATTTTATGCCATATCTATTACGATTTTACTGTCTAATTATAAAACAATCTTTGCCCTCTTTCTCAATATGCTGTCACTATTTTGGCTCTGAAAATGGGAAAGCCCACTGATAGAATCTGTTGTCTTCATGAAGAGTTATTCTCAACTTTTTCTGAATCATCAGATTAACTTCTTCACCCCCTGCTGCTCCCAGTTAAATAAGGAGATGTGTTAAAATAGATACTTTCTCAAATCTTATGCCCTGCTTTCTTAGCAACAGGCTGGGGTACTGATTTATCATGTAAGGTGTTACATGCAAAGAATTTTTTTAGGTAGGAGGGAATATACTGTTAAACAGCAATACAAAACCTTCCTCAGGTTTGCAGTGCCTGTTTCCCTGGAGGTGAATGTGGGAGAGGCAGAACAAGTCACTCATGCTGAGCTCTCTGCTGGGAACAGTGGTAGGGGAGTCCCTCTCCTCTCTCCTAGGGGTCTGCTTGGGGGTGGTTTCATCGTTTTTCCCATCACTGCCTGTTTCCTTCTCCCTGTTTCCCAGGCAAATTCACATTTGCTTGTCTTGCGTTTACCACCCTCAGTAGCGGCACAAAACCCAAGGTGGTCTCTTGTTGCTCTCCTGCTCTCTCTAAATGGGAAGTAACTGTTTTTTCCTTGTACAAACAGTGAGATGCATTTTCAGTGGAAAATTCATTCAAGTTTTGTCCATGTTTCAATTCATGGAGCAGTGAAACTGATTTCATTATTTGCTTGTTAATATACTACATAAATAATTTTCTATTTTTCTGTTTTTACTTTGGTCAAATTTTAAGTTTAAGAGGAGATATCAAACAAGGTAATCTGGAGTGATAAATAGAGGACATCTGTTGCGACATATGGCTTGACATAAGAGCTGCATTGAACTTTTTCAGCAAGTAGTAATCCTTTGGAAAAATGCAGCTGGACATATAATTTTGATGGGTCTGCCTGAATGATGGAGTATTAAAATGCTTGCAGTTTAATACCACTTTGTAGATTGAAATGTTTGAGATTTGTCACACAAAATACTTAAATTTTATTTTGAAAATAGATTTTGTTTAGAAACAGATCTGAATATTTCACTTTTTTGTTTACAAAATGAAAGTTTGAGGGTATGGTGAAACATGTTCATTCTGTGATCAAATTGCTGTTTTCACTATACCCAGTAATTTTTTTTTATTTTTATTTATTATTTTAGGTTCAAAGGCCAACCTCCCTTCTTCCCTCCCAAATAATGTTATTTATAGTGCTCTGTTTTTCTTAGGTAACAATTTGGATAGAAAATGTTTCCTTCTTTTTTCTTTTTTAGCAACTATACACTGAGCCTTTCATTTTGCACATCGATGCAATTTTATAGATAGAACTAACTTCCTAACTGATTCTTTTTAGAAAGGAGTTTTATATTTCGACCTGCAACTTAATAGTCAGCTTTAATTATAACATTTTTATTATCTGTACTAGGGTCTGTTATCAAACATATATTTTGATTTTGGGTACTAGAAAAAATTATTCAGTATAATACATGTGTAAGCACTGAAAAAAATCTTTCCATTCATTTATATCCATCCTTGTTAGATTCCCATGTTTTCTAATAAAGTACTTAATTTGCAATGGCATTGCCGTTAGTCATGTGTTAGGATAAAACTTTTTTTGAAAGCAGTTGGTTTATTTTTTTCTGTGTTTCTGTCACTTAGAATGAATTGCTTTTGGTTTGGCTTCTGTGTTTTACAGGACCCATTTAATTCATCAGCTAGGAAAGCAAGTTAAGCAGGAACCACTGGTCTTTCCACGGTAACCTTAGTCAACTCTTCTAGTATTTCCTCTACTGTTTAACATGAAAGCTAATAACTCTCTAACATTCTTGGCTGACACTTCTTCCCTTCCACAGTTAAGTGTTAATTTGCAGTGTACAGCAGAAAGAGAGGAGCAACCTTAGGTCAAAATTCAGTCCCATGAGAGAAATACAGACTCTTTTGTTAATGCAATAGCATTTGGGCAGAACTTGGTCTTAATCAATACTGAAATTGGTCCCTCCTTTTTGTTTTAATAAAATCCAAGATGTAATTTTGGAATGAAAAAGCAGCAATTGAGAAAGAAAGGACTAGTTTTTCAGAGGAAATGTTTATATTTTTTATACTATATGTAGTCTTGTACTTTTATGTAGTCAAGATCAAGCTGTATTTTTTGTAATTAAACAAAAAACCACACCATAATAATCCTTCTCCTCTGTAGAAGCTTTTCCTTTGTGAGGTTATGAGTGGCTGCAAAGGAAAAAAATTATTGCTGCAGCTCTGCTTAGTGTTCCTTAAGCTCCTGCCTGCTTATGGCTTTTACTGAAACTCAGTATTTTTTTAATGGGGGCTTTGCCTACGTCAGCTTATACACAGATAGCAGACCACCTCTGTGCATGTAAGTAAGTGAATTACAGCAAGGTATGCACAGGTATTCATTCACGAACCAGATAAATATTTCAAGAAAATTGGTGAAAGCTTCTTGTCTGTTATGCCAGTTTTAAACTTACTTTCACAGTGTGCTTATAAGGAGATTCCTTCTGAGCCGTGTGTTGTTCAGCTGCTAGAATTCAAATCAGCCACTTTTTCTTTCCTACAGAAAGTTTGTTACCGAGCCAGTTCCTCACCTTGATGGTTGAGTTGGTTGCGAAGTCTTCCTGCACTTTGTATTAAGAAATGTTGTGGCTGGTATTCAGCATCTCTGCAGCAGAACTGCTGTAGTCTGTCGGGAGCCCACATCTGCTGCCAGGGAGCAGATCCAGCTCTGCAGAGCAGCCTTGCAGTTACAGCAGGGGCTCCGAGCAGCAGCCAGCAAATTACTTTCCTAGCACTTGGGAGCTTGGGGTAGAAGATGCTTTTCCTAAGGACTCCAGCAAAAGATCCCCTGTGCTTGGCTTCTGTGCAGGGTATTTAGCACTCAGATTTCAATCTTAATTGTCATGTTCATGAGGGAAACTCCCGGTAGTATTTCTGTGCCTTCAGCGTATAAACAAAAATGCCTGCCAATGCTTTAGTCTCTCTTTCTGGGATGCAGTCTCTTAGCACTAACAAATGGTTTTCTGCATCACTCCATGACTGAACTATTAAATTATGATGGAAAAGGAAAACTTGCATGCATTGGAACACTTTCAGATTTTTAGTTTTACAGAGAATATGAAATAAGCAAAATCTTAATATAATTGAAAGTTGACTTAAACAGTGCTTATTGAGAAGAATCAAAGTCTTGTTTCTCCAAATAGTGTTAGTTTACTTGCAGTCTTTTTACCATATAATTTATTTGGGAAGGTACATCTTTTGCACCACAAAAAAACCAAAAAACCATAATGGCAGTGTGGCAGGGGCATTGCTTTTTAGAAAAGATTTTCCAGTTTCTTGGTTTCCATTTGCATTTGTAGTCTAAGTTGTTCTAAGAGGTTTGTTTTTATATATATATATATATATATTTATATATATATATATATATAAAAGTAATAATTTCAGGTAGCATTAAGACATGAACTAAATAATTGGTTATACTTTCCTGTTTTTGCATATTTTCTCTTGCTATGATGGTATTTTTTGCATAGATGTAAATGATCTCTATTTTCTTAACTTTAAATGGAACAAGGATAGCATGTGGCTTATCAGGTCTTGAGTTATATCTGACTATAGACATACATATACCAGTTCTAATTAAAACATCAACACAAAAATGCATTGAAGTGTTTAATCAGCATGAGTTTGAGCTCCATCTTGATTCAGAGATAATGGGGTTTTCACTCCGACTGCTCCACTAAATTGAATGACCCGTTGACCATAGCAGTTGCATGTCCTCTGATAAGATGCTCCAGAAGGTGCAGCTTGATGCAGTAAGATCTCCAGAATGAGCATTCCTGTAGTCTCCTCTAAGAATCCTTCATCTGGTGTCTGCTAGACTGATACTCAGACCCAAAATTCATCTTCTAATGGAATCAAATTAATATTTTCAGTACCAGTTTTTCCTCAGTTTTAAACTTAAAATGAGATTGCAAGATACTTTTTCACTGTATTTCTGTTCATTATATGTAAGGGTGAAAAACCTCAACATGAAAAAGACTTATTCAGTCTGGTGTAGCTATTTTTGTCTTTCTACAAGTCTTCAATACAACCAAAAGGGATCTGAAAATGGGGACACAAAATGCTTCATCTGAATGCCTCACAGCTTTAAAAACAAGAAGGAGATAAGAGATGAATGAAAGTGATTAAGAGATGTTCAGCACTGATTAGTTCTTTATTTCATACCGCTCACAAGAGTCAGTCTGTGGATGGTGAACAGTTGAGTTGGATGGTTGTGTTGTTGGGTGGCTCCCACTTTTTGTCATCGGTCACTGGTGAGTCCAGTCCCTCGCCTTCCTGTGGGCAGCTGATGACAATGCAGATTCTCCAGGGGTCAGTCAAGGCACCTCTGAAGCTATTGCAGACTTGCTTGTTGTGCTCGGAAACCCAGTTCAGTCAGGGCTTTCAGAGTAAGGTGTCACATGCCTCAGTAGCCCTGAAGGGTGTGTCATGCATACATGCTTGGAAAATATGTTCAGAATCATGTGGTGAAAAGGTGGCTTCGTAGTGGAAGGTGTATTGGATAAAGGATTTATTTTATTGTCATTCTCCCGTGCAAAGTCAAGGCAATGGATCATCTTCTCAGACCCTACATAAATCTAGCTCCAAGTTATCCTCAGTAAAAACACTGAGAAGTGAATTGCCAGTGCCCTTTCATAATTGCAGATCCTTAATTAAGAAGGTTACAAGGAGGAGTGTAGAATGCCAACCTCAGCATGTAGCAGACTGCACTGCATGTGAGAATAAATTTTAACTTGTCAGTAGAAAATTTTTCATTCGTGTGGTTGGTAGTATTCAGTCTTACAATTAGATAAAACTCATTGTTCTGGGGTGGAAGAAGATTATCTCTCTCCTTAAAACTGTGAGGAGCAAGAACTCTGAAGAAAGCATCGGGCTTACTGGGCAGTGCTTCTGCCTTGACTTAAAATCATTTTAGGAGAAGGTGTAATAGCTATTTTAGCCTGGTGATCCCATCATCCACTTACTCTGAAAATTTAATTTTCCAGTTAGAGAAATCAGAGAGAAAGAGGACTTAAAGAATATTTCTAGGCTCAATTATTGCTAAATACCATGATGTTTATGTGAGTTTACTTTAAATTAGCAAGAACCTAAAGTGAATGGAAAATAGTCTTGACATACACATTTTTAAGCATTTTGCTAGACAGGGCTCTTATGTGTGCTTCTTTTGTATTCTTTTCTGCTTTTCCAGTTCATGACTAGTTCTTGAAGCCCGAAGTATTGTTTAGTTGCCATCAAAACACTCTCTTCTGCTTCACTTTTAAAATAGGACTTCTTCACAAAGTTACAGCACATTGTCTTGCATAAGAACTAAATTGAACCTTAAAGGGGGAAAGATTTGCATTCTGGTTCTATGCTCCTATACCATGCACATCATTTACACCTGTCTAGATAAATGTGAAAAAAAAAGGCAACCACATTGTTGTTTTTACTGAGGAAATCCAGCAAAATGCTAGGTTTTTCGAGAATAGTAGATGTGCCATTAAAGCTAGCCAAGAGCAGGTCATAGAAAAGCAAGTATAAATATCCTTATGGAGGTCTTTATTCCTTTAAATATGGAATTCTTTTTCATAAAAACATTCAGAACAGAATTCAAACAAAGACTCTTTTCCCTTTAAAGTAGCAATTCTTAAATAAAAAAATGAACATTGTTAAAATGAACATTAAGAACATTTTTCTTATTTCTGCCTTTTTTTCTTTTGGTCTGTAGCTAAAGTCTGTCTGCTTCATGCAGATTATTTTAATGTTTTTTTTTACTAGTATACTGATCAAAATTTTATATTAAACTGTGTAACTGCCTTTGCAGACAGTTCCATATAAAATAATTTAAACATGAAATTGTATAACTGAAACAGTCTCCCCATAGAGATAATTAATTTTAAAGGGAAACCCAAAAATGTAGGTTGATTCCTATTAATTACACTGCTCTGTCAAAGCACAGAATGCTAAGGAAAGCCTTGAGCAAGTAGTGTTCTTGCTACTTATATTTATAAATGTCTGAGCCTGTGTTCCTTAGGCCTTCCTTCAGCATTTTCCTCCCACACCACTCACTTGGAATATTTGTAGTGTTCCTATTTGTAACCTCCTATACCCAATGATGAGGATGGTAATAATTTTTCTCCTTTGGTTGAAAACTTTGATAGACATGAAATCAAAACTCAATTTTCCTGCTCAAGGTCAGATGTGGGGCCAGGCTACTGTCCTTTGGGAAGGAGAGCAGGGAGGAGTAGGATTGGATTCTAGAGAAGAGGACGTGTGTTGGCAAGGGGAGGGGACCGATGAGGCAGGTTTCCTCTTCCAGCTGCTCCTGGGAGGGTGCTGGGCTGAAATAAAGACCACTGGTTCTTCAGAACAGCGAGTTGTCCTCCAGCTTTCCCCAGCAGTAAGAGCTGCCCAGCAGCAGTGCAGGCTCTTGGCACAGCACAAAAGTCACATGTGCTTTTCCAGCAAATACACAAATATGTAAATATGGGAATGGAAAGCTGGGTGTGTTTTGCTCCTAACAATTTCTCGCCTGCTTTCTGCGTGGTGCAATTGCAGTGACCTTGATCTTTGCAGATGTGCTTAGAAAACTTTGGTTCTTGATTTTTCTTCTTTTTGTTTGGCACATTACGAATTGCAACAGAAGGGATTTTGTTTTTTTTTTTTAAACTCCAGTAAATCTCCTTGTTAGTTGCACCATTAAGCTTGCTGTTTCCATGTAAAAATTACAATATTCTGTAACTTTGTATAGTTAAATATTTACAAAATATAAAATTACTTGCTGAAGTCTGGTATAATACTACTGTATCAGGTTGTGGAGGAAGTCTTTTTGCTTATAGTACCAACAAGCCTAGACAGTTACTTCCATTACAGTGAAGATCATGGGACTGAAGTTTTGTTCTCTCAATGTGTATCTATTAACAGTGAAAGTTTTACTGTAAGTCAGAACCTATTTTCTGCTACTGGCTTTTACTCATTTGACTTAGAAGGAAGATATCTGAAGACCAAGCTGTAAAAAATTCCTTGTAATACTCCTTCGTTCCATGTGTGCTTCACAGCCTGCGTAGGCCTAGATCATAACCAGCTGCTCAGTTTTTAGGCAGAACTCTGAGAAATTTCCAGTGCTGCTGTGACTACATGTTTCGTATTTAAAGCTGTATTCCCACTGCAAAAGTGTGCAGGTGTCATTCAGCCCCACCTCCAGTGTAGTCTGTTTTATTCTTGACAGAAACAGCTAAATTAAACACACCAATGCTGTGAAATATATTGGTTTGGATTGGGCTTTTTTAAACAAAAAAACATTCAAACTCATTTTGGAGAAGTGCTAATTATTAGTCATTTTACTTTTTGTAGGAGTTCTCTGGAATCTATCCTCCTGTGATGCACTGAAAATGCCAATCATCCAGGATGCCCTTGCAGTGTTGACCAATGCAGTGATCATCCCTCACTCTGGATGGGAAAACTCTCCTCTCCAGGATGATCATAAAATACAACTCCATTCATCACAGGTGCTGCGCAATGCCACTGGGTGCCTAAGGTGAGTACTTCAAAACCTTTGCTTTACCTTAATCACCTTGCTTTGTTTTGAATTGGTATTTCTCATTCTTAGTCATCTATAAACTAAATAATTGGTTTGTCTGTCAGCAAAGAGGATGATTTTCAGTGATGTAAACTTAAAGTAAGAAATTAATTCAAAAACAATCTTCAGGTCATTAAAAAACAATCTTTAGAAGGGCTGTTGGGGGTTTTCTGTTTTTCTTTCTTAGCTGCTTTCATCCAAGCTTGTGTATTACATGTATTTTCTCCCTTGTAGATTGGTCCTGTTTCCCCAGTTGCTTAAACAAAGTTGATATGTTCTCACTATTACATCCAATTTAATCAGTACAAAAAATAATGAAGGTGTTCACAGAAAGTAACATGTCTTAAAGGTTCCAGATGCCATTGCTAAGTTGTGATAAATATGTAAAGTGGATTTTTTTATGCTCTGTGAAGATGAGAATTTCAGTAAGAGAACAACCAATTTAACACTTTTCAACCAAAAGACTTAAATAGATCCTTGACAGACAAGTATGGTAACTATTTATGTTTATGTTTTTGTGCCAAACTTGTATATGCAATGCAAAGGTGCATTTATATAAATATATGAAATTTGATCTGTCCATTCCTCAAAGTCCCTGTAGATGTAAGAATGAAAGTAGAATGAGTAAGAAGAGTTTCAGTTCTGACAAAATCTTACTAAAGGATTGAGTCATAGCAATTTCTGAATTCCAATGCATTTCATTTTCGTGAAATATTTTAAGATAATAGGCAGGTTCTTTTAAGTGTAGATTTTTTTTCTGCAAGTGTATTGGAGAAAATAATCTGTAACCTATCCCAGAGACATGAAAATCTATTAGTTATTATTTTTACATACATCACAGAAAATAACATAGTGAATAGTATGTGTCAGTAATGCAGTCTATGTTGTACGCTGCATCCAAAGCAGATATACATTAAAGAGCTAAATAAAAAAGAAATTTGATAGGAGGCAAAGTAAAATAGCAGTATTTTTACGTATCTATAGCAAGCACCTTTTTGTCTTTGTGCTCTTTCATCAGATGAAATGTCTCCCTTTCCAAAGTTATATTTGAAAAGTTTAAGGGAAAAAGCAATAAATATTATTGACAGTTTGTATGCAATCAGAAGAGAATGAAAGATAGAAGGCAATAACTTCCATATTGCAAATATAGAATTAAATGCAGTATTGCAGTACTGGACTTCAATGCAGGTGTGATTATGTGAATACCAGCTGTCTTGGGGTATATGAATGAAGCCAGGTATTTGTACCTGAGTTGTTTTGGCTTTGAAAAGAATTTATGGTATAACTGTGTTGCATTGCATTCAAATCATAACCAAATAAAGGTTGCTGTAATCGTTAGGAGGTGACAGAAGGTGTTACATAAAGACCTGTACTATGTTAAAAGTCTTACATTTCCAATATTTAATGTGTCTCAGTTAAAGAGCTGCCTCTGAAAAAAGTGTCTGTTACTAATTTGAGGCTTCACTGTGTCCCCTCTCTGAATGAGCCTGTCCAGTGTTGATCTCCCCTCACCATAAGCTCCATCTTCCTGTTAATTTTTCTCGACGGCTTCTCAGGGACCGATGCTCATCCCTGATCCTGCAAACTTCAGTTTTTCCTACCCCTTAGTTGATGGATTCATTGCACACTGGTCTTGAAACCTTTCTTCTCTCTTTTTTTTTTTCTTGTGAGTGTATGTGCACGCCCATTTGCAAACTGATGTGAGCTTACTGTAGCCTGCCTTCTGGGTCGGCCTGAGGACTGGGGGCCACGTGAGAATGGTACGTTGCCTGGTCTAATACACACTGCTTTGCAGCAAGGCTTACTACCGAGCGCTTGGTGGGATGCTGTCATAGCAGAATGGCTTCTGGTCAGCTCGTGCAAAATAAGCTCATATCTGCCTGCAAAAGACTGTGCATATTATAACTCTTGAATCCTTCCCAGGTAGCTGTAGCAGCAGCTCAAACTGCTGTCCTGAGCAGGTTAGTCTTCCTTCTAAACCCAGGCCCTTCAATCATAATACAGCTTTTTAATATCTTTCTGGTATCAAACCCTCACTCTTTCCCAAATGCATCTTTCTATCCTCTCTAATGGCTTCAGATATTTTTTTGGCCTCCATCCATCTTCTTTAGATAGTTTCATCCCACTGAGTCTGTGTGGATGCTCTTTGGCAGAGCAAGAACATTTGGAGAGGGTTGAAACTTACTTCTGCTTCACACCAGCGGTAACTTTTCTTGCTTACTTTTCCCCAGTCACTGTTGAAAATATCTGTCTATGCAAAATGTCAAATTTGAGATTGTGCAAGAGAGAAAAGTCCACGCTCACCCCTGAGATGGTGACTGGTTTCTTCTTTTGAATTCATGTAAAATAACGGGACTCTAGGCTGGAGGAAACAGCAAGTGTCAGAATAAAAGGATTAGAAAATTCTGTGAAGATGATTGGAGTCTTGCATGCTCTGTTCAGGTGAAATACCCATCACCCTCAATAAACTGAAGAGCTTTCACACTTTCCACTCGGGTCTAGTTACAAGCCTTGTATTTCCATTTCAAGATCTCACTGGACAAGAGAGGTAAATCCAAAAGATGTGATGTGGTTGCTGGCTGAGGTTGTGCTGTGCTTGTCTGCTAAACAGAAAGTCCATTGTCATCTTCCATGGGAGAATTTCTTCCAAGACTCTGGTTTGGTTGTCCTCTGCTGTTTTCTTTTTCTGCTTTTGCTAGAGCTCATTTTGAGGGGACGCAGTTAAAATTCACTTGCATCGGAATTATCGGTGGCAATGCTCAGTATCAGAGAAGAGTAGTGGTGTTCAGAATACTTGACAAATTCTGAATATCTAATGTTGGCAGATTTTAGAGACATCAGGTTGTATTACATAAGTTTAATGCTAACAAATATGCCAGGAGGATTTGGTTTCGGGTTTTTTTCAGTCTTCTGTGACTTTGATTGTCTGGTGTATTCACTGCTGAAAACTTTAAATACTATCTGAGAGGTGATGTAATATAATCCATCCCATATACAATGCTAATAAGTAGTTTGCAATGACCATTATACAGAAATAGTCAGATCTTTGTTTTGTGTTTTTATCACAACAGTATATGAATTATTATTTTTTCTGCTGATCTTTGCTTTTCTCAGTTTCTTGATGAGATTTTTTTATGATTTTTCAACTAAAAAATTGGTTATTACCTACAATTTTTAGTACTCATGTCTGCTTACTCATTATCTTTCTTAACCACATTCTTAAATCTGTAACTCCAGTCACCCAGTAATGCAGCTGAAATTACATAAAAAACAGAAACAATATCGATCTTCTTCTCCTGTTATTTTCTCTTTTCCTTAAAGATGATATTTACAAACTGCACTTTGCATACTTTTCTGATTTGAAAAAAGAAAGTAGTTTTAACACAATATTGTACTAATTAATTTTACGTAACTTGAACACTTTGAAATTGTTTAGATATTTCAAAGATCTAAATATAGCATTATAGCTATCATGTACACATTTAATCTAAATATTCATCTTTCATAAATTGCCAGACCTCAGTGTGACGTGTTGGAGTAATCACCCAATTTAGTTGCCTCCCCACTGAGATACCAGTGCCTTAGCTCATTAAGTCTGGTAAAGTTTGACTTCTTTTTTTCCTTTTGTATTTCAGCTGTGACTCTTACTTGTGTTAGGGAAATACTGTATCTTTGATTTATAATTTCTGATTCACTTAAACTTATTAGGGATAGTCGGGTGAAAACTGAATTTGTAATCCCAGTTGTTTATGGGAGGGGGTTTGTAATCCCCAATCTGTAATTTAAAAACCAGCAGGAGAGACACTGGATAATGTTGTCTTAACCTGAAACTTCAGTCTTACTTATTACAAAACTATAAATCCCTGTCAAGAGATTAATTTGAAAAAAAATTGCAGACAAAAAACTTTTCAATAATTTTTGCCACATGTACATACTGGAACCTTGTTTTTCTATTAATTTTAAAAGAATTTAAGGTAATAGAATATCATCTGAGGACTTAAAAGAATTTTAAGACTTTACTGTTTTAAAATTCTAGTGTGGGTTTAGATGCAAAATTATAAAATGCTTTTTCTTTCTTCCATGTTCTATTTAATCTTTCATCATACACTGAAAGTACAGAGGCAGTTGTGAAAATTGAAGACCTGTTAAAATATTTATCTTCACCCCATTAGTTGATTAGAAATTGTATGGGAGTATCATTCAAGTAGTTATTTGTTTAGAAAGCCCCATATCTTTCCAGTTTTCATACTTCATACTTTTACATGTAAAACCTTTAACAAAATATACTTTTAATTATTTTTCAACTGAATAAATATGTAGAAGAGCAAAGGGGAAAAGTGCTTTTAAAACATGGATTGAATAACTGACCCAGTAGTATTTTCTGCATAGATCAACTTTTGGAAGGAACAAATTGCCTTATTAAAACAATTTGTTAGCTATGAAGCCTGAATATCAAATGTTTTCAACTGTTTGAAATACTGAGTGATGTATTTCACAGACATTTACATCTAATGCATTTATCTCACTATCTTATTTCTCCTCCAGTTCTCTTCTAAGCATCCAAAGTCTATTGACTCCTATTCTTAGGAACTTCTGTACTCAGTTTTCAGTAGAACATTCTGCTGCATACTGACAAAATAAGATGTGGGAACAGCATCAAATAAATGGCACAGACTGTATTATTCATCACCTGTTTAGTTTCTAAAGAAACATATATGTAGACACATGTATGTGAAACATGTTTGAGACTGATACATGTATGTATGTGCATGTGTGTGGGTGTGTTTATGTTGCATACATTCAGATATACAAGGGCTGATTATGGAAGCCATCATGCCTTTCTGTCTTTACTGGCTGATGCAAGCTCTGAATATTTGCTGTTGAGTATAAGTGGAGCTGACTTCTTATAGTAAGACCAGGATTATTGCTGCTGATTTTGTGATTCTCTTCCTGTTAACAAAGCAGTCACGTTTTGTCCATTCCTGTTGATGCTGTGGTGGATGTAGAGATTTTGGACTTACCAACCCATCTCAGTACTTTCCGTGCTTTTCTAGAACCCTAGAGCTCTTCTCAGGCTCTGACCTTGCAATTTTGCCCATCAGATAACAGAAAGCCCACGTTTTCTGTCAGAAAGAAACCTGTCAGAAAGCAAAGTTAGGACAAAACCTGAATGAATTGTGTATTTCCACAGACAGCCTACTCAAGGGAGGGACTTTTACTACAAGCAATTCCAGCAAGCAAGAGGTGTGGGAGAGAGAGAGCTACATAGAAGGATATGGACACAGATTCTTCTGCTTGTAGAGAGGAAGGTTGCCAAATCCAAACTTGCAATTTTTCCTCCTCTTAATGTCTTCAAATCCAGTCTTACCATGCATAAGGCATTAATCACCACTGTTCTTGTCTTTGTAATATGTTTTGAGCTATTAAAATTTGAGCTAATAAAGCTGGTGTACTCAATATCCAAGGACCACCAGACCAGCGGATTTGGTGCCAAGTATCCAGGTTCTTTATGAGAATGTATTGTGGTGAAACACATTGTTACCGAGTTACCCACCATTATTAAATGGTACACTATTAAATGTGAATTATTAAATTAAACATCATTTTACCATCTCTACAATGTTGAATCAAATTAGAGAGTTCCTAAAGTCCAGGGTTATACTGGTGATGTTGGTGTGTCCATCGTGAAACAAACACATGCTCTCCTGAGAGTTCTCCTCAGCTTAGGAATTTCTCTGGGACCTGGAGTTGGAAGTAAACACAGATTAAAACTTTGTCAAGAAGCTAAGGAAAAGCTTAGCTTTAATGTCCAATTTTTGTGAATTTCAATTACTTTTCATTAAAACTTAAATTCTGATTAAAAATATTTCCTTTCTGGGTCCCAGAAATTACAAGCTGTGGAGAACATGGAGGAGCTAGTGTCAACTCTCCATTATTTAGAAGAAACTGAGGAGGGTTCTTGACTTGTACTGTAAAAATAGCTGACAGATAATTTACAATTAAATTTAAAGATATCTTGATCATAACTTCTACATCGTATCTTTCCAGGTTAAAGCTGAATGGCATATTGTTTACTTTTAAATATATTCACTCAGAAGTTCTGTACTACTTGTACACGATGATTTTTTTAAAAAAAAATTTAATAAGTTTGCTAGTGCCTCCATGAGTACTGTACAGGAACACGGTTCACAGGAAGGAAAATGACCTGAACTTCTTTTTCTTGTCTTTTAAAATAATACAGAAAGAAGCAAACTAGGTTGCATTTGCTTGCCTTTGCTCTCAGCCTGTCCTCATAGGAGACACTCCAGCCCTCTGAATGTGTGTCAATACAAGATCCTGGTTTTCAGAGGCTCTGGAGTATTTCTAGACTATCACTGGTCTAACAGCTGTGAAAATAATGTGTAGTTTCGATGTTGATAATGAATTTAAGTGTCAAATTCCAAGTACCCCACTGTCAAATTTCAGACAGGCTGCTTTCATGGGCATGAACTCTGCAAAATTTATGGCTAAAAAGGCCTAAAACTTTGACTAACTCATGTGTAAATGTTCATGGCCATGTTCCTTGTCTTCCAGCCACAAACCAAAATGAGAAAAAACACAGGTAATAAATAAGAGTCAGTCTGCAGGGAAATGTGTATTTCACCTTTTCAGGAAGCTAGTTTCTTGTCTAGAAAAGAGTCACAAACCAATTGAGAGGCCACAATGATTGCATCCCAGTTAAGCCTAAAGTTTTGAAGGTGAATTTCTGCAAGATATTAAAGAGATTGTTCTTTCCTGAATGCTGCAATTGTTCAGAAATGTAGCTGAAATAAAAATCTAATGTTAGGACTCGGGGTGAGAGAGATTTCAGTAGGAATAGATCAGTGTCCTCTGATTACTGCTGTAATATTTTTATTCAGAAGATACTCAAGGGAAAAGTACCAACAGAATTAAATGTGTAGTTGTGTCAGATATTTAAGCACCCCACTTTTTCTTCACAGTGTAGTTATTCCTAATTTGCATATTCATGAACTAATTTATAAGGTTTATACAAGGTCATACTGCATTAATTATAGCAGTGGCATTCAAATAGCACTCTGAAGTGTAGTGCTTTTAATGCTTCTTCAGCATTCCTGGTAAAAGCGTTATTTCAACATATCAAATTGATGCTACAAATTCTTTATAGCTCTGGAAGTTCATTCTGGGCTCAAGATGATGAAAATTTGAAACAGGAATTTTGTTTTTAAACTGATATTATGGAATGCCCTTTGTATTCTTTTTTGGTTTGAAAAATAATACAGCATAATTCCAGCCACTTTTTACTTTCCTGTACTTAAAAACATACAACCTTTGGTGGCACACCTCCTTCCTTCATAATTTTATCTGATAAGAGATGCTGGGCTGCTCTGCAAAAATCTGCCTTCAAATGCAGAACAAACTCCCAGTGCATTGATTTTGCATGGAGCTAGCCAAAAAGTGATCTGTCAACATACATCTTCAAAATACTATATAAGTGGTTCCTGGGCAAACAAGGAAACTCACTCACGTGTCAGTGGGGTTTCATGCTTGGATACCAAATAGTAATACTGGACTTATATGTTGAGAGTCTGCTAATTGAGGACCTAGCTGAAATTTAGTTCCTATTCTTCAATTGACATATTTTATTCTCTTTAACATGAATATATGTGGATTTTTTAAGGAAAAAAAAGTCCACAACTTAACTGGGTGTCATACAGGTAAAAGTATTTACTTGTTGCTACAGCAGGGATGTGTTCTTCCTGTATTTAACTAATTTACTGTTTCTGGAAATTATACACACATATGTGAAAAGAATGAATTTGCCTTTTCATGTATCTTATGATACTCTTAGGCTTGGCAATGATGACAAAATTATAAAGTGCTAATTCTAAGGCTGAATGGTTTATGATACCCTAGTCTTGAATGTGGAGGGTGTTGAGTATCTCAGGTGTATTTTGGACGACTGAATATTTTTCCAGCTTTTGATGATTTTAATTCCTTTCAGGTTGAATGCCTGCTGTTAACTAGTGCCTAATGTGAAAATTAAAGGTCCACTCTTATTTGCATAATCAGGTAGTGTTAATTTACATTTCCTTCTGGTGAGGTTTAAGCCTTGTGGATGTGAGTTCTTTGAAGAAAGTGGAATTGTTTGTTTTGTGAAATGGCTTTAACTTTGTTGTTTGGGGGTTTTGTCATTTCAGAACAGTTTTCATTTATGCAGTAACAAGTGTTAGCTTGGCGGACGCTGTAATAAAGTGTAATCTGAGTCTTAGTGTCCTGCTGGCTTGATTTGAGCTGACTCTCAGCACAGCTGACAATAACAGGTCTCCTCCTCACTGGCCAGCTGCAGAGCTGAGTATCACAGTGCCACAGATGTTTTCTTTTTGGGAAGAGCCCCCTAAGCCTGTGTGGTACCACATGTATTTTAGAGCACGTCCATGCATTCACTGTGCGGGAAGATAAAGAGATAGAGCCAATTTTTTCTTGGCTGTCTGGGCCCATTGAGAAGAATCGCCACAAGTGTCAGTGGGAATCCAGGTGTACCTCTGTTGTGGCTTTGCTGACTATAAAAAATCCTCAATAGTCCTTTTTGAATGGGTACTTTGAAAAACTCATATAGTCTGGCTCCAAAGAAAATATTATTTGTCTCAGCATGAGAGAAAAGCTGATTGTGACAATTCTGTGGCACCACTCATGGTCACGGTGATTGATGATAGAGGATGATTATTATTTACCCAAGAAAGATGAGAAGCACAGTCATTCAGAGTTTGTATGCCCACTCAATTTCACCAGAGGTAATAAAATAATACTCAGTAAGTTTTGGTTATTTGGTGCTCATCCTGTGATTTCTATATTGACTACATTTTCTCTTCTTAAAACTGTTTGCATTACTTGGCAATATGAAAAAGGAACACGTGAAAACACATGGCTGTGCATAGTGAAGGAAAGGCAGGGTGTACTTCTGAAACTTTCCTTCTTTGTCTCATGAGAAATGGCTTCAAATCTGAAGAAACTTTGTCTAGGAACGGGAAGATCATTTGGTCTCTTTGCTCGGTCTGAGGATTTGCAGTGGAGAGATGTATTTGGAGTATGCTGAGCTTGCTTCAGCCTTCTGGATAAGCCAGCCAACATCACAGAGTAAACATTTTATCACCTCCTTTCAGAATGTTGTGGGCATGTGAACTGTTGTACTTCAGGCACAGGAGTAATTAATGCCAGCAACTCAAGTTGAGCCAGTGCTCAAATCTTTACCTGAGAGAAGGCTTGGATGGCATTCCACGTATCTGCAAGTTGGTGAGCTACTGAGAGTTGGTGAGAAGTGCTCTCCAGCAGTAAGTGTAGCACTGAAGCCCAAAAGCTGCAGTCCTACTGATCACATTCACAAACTTCGCTACTTTTATCTGTTTGGGAAATATTTTCCCAAGAGGTCTCCTGATGAAGTAAGTAAATAAATAAAACCACAGCTCCTGGGGGGTGTGATAAAACAGGCTGCAGACTGGCAGGCCTGCTTAGTTTGCAGTCCACTCAGAATGTCTGAGCTGAAGACTGAAAAGCAGAAGAACATTTCCCAGTGTCGTATTTTGTGAAACTTTGGCCAGTGAGTGTTGAGATTGCGTTCTTGTTATCATTACTGCAGATCTCTGTAGAGGAATTTCAGCATTTTGTAAGATTTTTTGTTGATCAGAGAGGGCAGTCTAGTAAGAGCACATTGAGAAATGAAGATGAAGGCCACGACTTGCAATAAAATGGATTCCCCCCTTTCTGAGAGGATTAGTAAAGTGGACAGTTAATTTGAGGGTAAATTGAAGCTTCTGTAAAGACTCAAGTAAAAAGCAAGTGATGCTTTTCACTAATTCAATTCAATTTCAGTGGTTTTATCCAATTTGAATGTTTCTGTGGTCATAACACAAACTAACACTCACATAAGTGATGAGAGGATTTAAAGCTTGGGCAAGGTGGTGCTGAATTCCAGCTAGAGCTCACTGATACACACACAGCCTTGCAAACACTGCCTCAGAAAGGCAACAACAGCACAGATTTTCAGATTTTTGTGTCTTCTGCCAGCGAAGTCTGTGCTAAGCTTCTGTCTAATACAGAAAGCAGGGTGGAGGACTGCCCTCTTCAAAAATCAGTTAGAGATACTAGGGGGTTTGTAGATTCCAGGTGGTTTTTTTCCTACTGTCTTCCCTCAATTAGCTTCATATACAGTATTTTCAAGGTCTTTATTACTGCTGGGAAAGTTTTCTTGGGAAAGATAGAATACATTCAGTAAAAAAATTAGAAATCCAGTATTTTAACTGCATAAGCATGTAATATGAAAACATTTAACATCTGCCTGATAGACGTCCTTTTACAAGCACATGTAGTGACAAGGGGGAATGGCTTCGAACTGAAAGAGAGTAGGTTTAGATTAGATGTTAGAAGGAAATTCTTTACTGTGAGTGTTGTGAGGCACTGGAACAGATTGCCCAGAGAAGTTGTGGATGCCCCATCCCTGGAAGTGTTCAAGGCCAGGCTGGATGGGGCTTTGAGCAAACTGGTTTAGTGGAAAGTGTCCCTGCCCATGGCAGGGAGGTTGCAGCCAGATGGTCTTTAAGACCCCTTCCAACCCAGACCATTTTATGATTCTCTAATAGTATTTTTAGCTAAGATTGCACACTCCGTGCAGACAATTTCTGTGACAAAGTACTTCTGAATTATTGGTCCTAGTGTAGCTTTTTTACATTCACAGCTCATTTGTTTTTGTCAGGTAGTCATTTACTATAGTTAGTTGCTTACAGCTTCAGCGTTTTCTCTTGAAGGACAGTAGTATTGTGAAACAGCTCCTCCTCTCCCCCTGCTGTCATTCATTGATCTTTATATCAGATTTACTGTGTACAAAAGAACAATATTTGGAAAGTGTTTCAAGAGAGATAGTCATGAGAGGGCACAGTGTAAGTATTGTGCATATACAAATGTGAGTTTGGGGGTTTTTTAAATCCCCTAATGAAGTAAAAAAACCCACTAGAATGGATAATAAAAATATTTATTTTAAAAAATTATTTAATTCCATGTGTTCACTTTATATAATTAATTTGTGCTGAGGAAGTTTTTTAGTCGACCAGTCAAATTGATTGACTTTGGTTGATTTTGATACCTGCTGTATTTGGTTGCTAGGCTTCATGTTAAGATGGAGTGTCTTCTAATCAATGCAAATATGAGAAAATGCACAGTATTGTTTGCACTTCTGGTAGTTACTTAGGTGTTAGAGTCAGCTGCCTGTGCTCGCAGTCTGGTTGCGCAGGTGGGCGCTTGCAGTCAGTGAGGAGAGAGATCTACAGCTGCCTGGCCTTGGGCACAGCTTGTGACCCGAGAAGTATTTAAGTTTCATAAACCCACAGAAATAAGGGCGATCTTATTTTTAGTTAACAAACACGGTGAGAGCTCATCCTTTTTATAGCCCATGTGATAAAAGGAACAGAGCAGAGAGTAGTGGCTCTGTTTGCATTCACCGACAGCATGACCAGTGACAAGCATTTGTGAGGTCCTATGAATATTTGCTGTGCACAACAGAAGGATCGACTGGGACAAATTTAAGAGAAGAATCAACTGAGACAAGTTCGAGAAGGAGGGTTCAGCTTTATTAATTTGACACCAAGGAGAGTGATGTAACTAGGGTGGTATCTTCTGTGCTGGATAGCGATATGTTTTGGGAACAGTGTAGTCCTCCTTGGCCCTCTCTTAGGTGGCATCGTGTCACCTTTCCCTGTCACTAGATTGCAGAGGTTACTAAGGACACCTGGTCCACACACAAGGCATAGGATTCACCAGCAAAATCAGCAGGAGTGTGGCTGCCACTGCAATCACCAGCACTGAAATAGGGAAGAGGGATCTTCACATGAATTTTCTGAACTGAAATTTTACACCATTTACAGAAATTACATGGGAATTTTTAATTGTTTTTACAAGAACAATGTGTTTGCTTTTTTGTTTCCTTCACCATTTAGAAGACTGGTAGTTTTGTTTTTGCCTTCAACTAGGTTATAGAAGAGTCAGCTAAAAGAGTCTTTGGGCACTGAATTAGTCACCGATTTCCAAGATTTTTTTCTTTAATTGAGTATTTTTTTGTTTGGACTTTAATTAAAAAAACCCTGGAATACCTAAAGTTAAATAGGCAGCCAAATCCACCTTGAAGGAGTTCAGGGAAAAAATCATCTTCCTTTGATTTTAAAAGCAATTTATTACTTGTTTTAGATGTCTTACTTAACTAAACAGCTGAATAAGGTACTGGTTGTTTAGAAGCACACTAGTGCTCTATGTATAATGTTACATTTGTGTACACAAAGATGATCTGTAAATAATCCGTTTGTTTTACCTTTTTTTCCCCCTGAATATGTAGGTACTTTAAGCACTTTGCTAGTATTACTACCTCTAATGAAAACACATAATTACTTGCTAATAAAATAGAAAGTCGTGTGTGCATCTCTGGGGGGAGTTGTATATATTTATAAATTTTTATTTTTTTAGTACTCTTTGGCCTGAATAATAGCAGTTGGTAGAATTTCTTTTAAGGAAGTGGGAAGTGATTACGTTAGCACAAATATTTTATTCTGGAATCGTGGCTCCACATATCATGAAATACATGGAAAGCATTAACTGATTAATTATCCCCCATAATTCTCCAACATATCTCTGTCTAGGTTATAATGCTCTCAGTATCGCTTCTGCCAGGGTTACATTTTGCCTGACCTTATGACAGACATACAGTGTAATTACTAAATAAGGGCTAATTTATGTAAACAAATGTTAGTTTTTCATAGCATGAGCCCTATCATTATGTTTTATTGCTAGTGGATGTGTTATGTAGTCAGCTATTCTTCAAGGGTTTGGGTAGAGCGTTATAGTAAATTATCTTTATACTATAAACTAAAAGGATTAGAGTTTGCATAGTGGAAGTATCATAATCCTTAGATACTACTTTCATTTCCTCTGCTACAACTATGTGAGAGCTTCAATTGATCGTGCTTTAGCAAAGTAAATATATTTTACTTTGTATGAGGGTACTTAGGTATTTTCCAGTTAGTACAGTTTTGGGAATTCTAATGCAAACCACAGCTTGTATCAGATGTAGTAGATAAAAATAAATATGCAGGGACTGGAGTTTATTTAATGCTGTGTTAACTGTCATGTACTGACCTTCATCTGTCAAAAACTTCTGGGGTAGCTGCCATACAATAAAAGTAATTGATTTCCATTACTTCTTATAATCTAAAGTAACCTAATAGCTCCCATTCTTAAATCAAGCGCAGGAATGTGTTATGAGGATAACAGTGAAACTATCCACCAGTTTTCTTCTTGTTTCAAATAGTACTGATAATAACATTTCATTCTTTCTTTCCTTTTTTCTTATTCTTAGATAAGGAAAGAAAAGAGATTGATCATGTTTACAGTGACGTGTGAATACCTGGAGTTATCACTGGTGCAGACATGCAGCAGTATTGGGAATGAGACTCTTGGCAGGCATCTAAGCTTATTCGTTCCTTTCCTGTTTAATCATTTCACATTTACTCCTCTCTGTTGGAGGTCTGTCCTTGTGCTGTTCATTTTTTCAAGTTCATACATTCAGTAAGAAACAAATTATTAATCTGTTTTATCAATAATAAATATTTATTCATGCTCAAAATCTCCAATGAGAAACAGAATGGTTTCCAGCAGATGCCAGTTTGGAATTTGCTCTGCTTTTTTCATAGTTAATGTGAAATGAAGTTAGTGGCCTCAGCACAACTCCTGCTACTGTTTCACTCAAAGCAGTGCTGCTGTTGCCAGTCCTTGATACCCAGGCAGGAAATAGGGATGATGTTGGCAGTGGAAGTGGAAGGTAACTTGCAGCACTGGGTGCGTGTGCCCTGCAGCAGGTTCACATCAGCATGTTCAGCCAGAAGTACTGACTATTTCATTTGGTAATCAACCTCCTGTGGGCCTGGACTGTACATTTAGGTTGTTATTCTCAACTGTAGTGGCATACTTTAAAGTTTAAGTTTGGTTGTTAACCATACCTGCCTAGGCTTTGATCAATCCTCCTGACAGCAGCATCAAGGCAGTCACATGTTCAGTGGATTTTGAATCCTTTGTGAATCCATTTCAGAGCAGAAAGGTGTGTCCGAATTAAGAACCAAAAAAACCACATGACCAAAACCAACCAAACCACCAAAAAAAAAGCAGTCAGCTTTTTTTTCCAGCTGGGAACTTGGGAACAAATCATGCTGCTGTACAGGAAGACTAGAAATTATGGCAGAACCACTCACTTGGGTAAACAGAAAGTCTCCTGAAGCACAAGAAGAAACCAGAGCGTAAACCAGAACAACAAAGGAATATGAAAAGCTGCATTTGGAGATAAAATGAGGAAGATCAAAGACCAGTGGGAGGTAACTTGGAATATAAAGGGTCACAGCAAGTGATTTTACAGGCGTATGTATCCTAAAAAGAGAAAGAAGTTGAGAAGAATGTAAGTCCATTAATGCATGGGGAAGACAAATTAGTGGTGGATAAAAGGGAAAAAACTGAAGAATTCAACGCCCGTTATGCCACAGTTTTTTCAGGCAAATCCTGCTCCTGGACTCCTGTACATTTCAACATGTTTTAAGAAGAGCAAGGAGAAGCCAGCCATGGGAATCAACAGGATAAGGGCTATTTGGAGAACATAAGCATATATATGTATTTGGATCCATGACACTGGATGGAATTTACCCAAGGGTACTGCAAAAAAAGCTGATTGATGTGCTTGTGAGGCATCTGTCACACTGATGTTTTGGGGAGGTGACTGAGAACTAGAGAAAGGCTAAAAATTTATCTGGCTTTGGGGAGAACAAGAAGAATAATCTGTGGATCACCTTTATCTCAAACCCTGGAAAAAACACGGACTATGACTTTTTAGAATCCATTTCAAAACATATGGAGGAACAGTCGGCATGGATTTACCACTGGCAAATCATGTTTAGTGAGCGTCATCACCTTCTGTGATAAAGTGTTTGTCCACGTGGATGAAGGGAGAGCACGGATGGAATATACTATTCCTTTATTGTTTTATTAGTACGGGCTGAAAGTCCCGACTAAGCAGCATGCTTCTGGAAAGGAACTGAGGTTTACAGAGGACACCAAACCAAATATGAGCCAAAAATGTGTTCTCATCAAGTATATGGCACTGGGATACATCTGTGACCAGCAGTTACATAGTAGATTATCTCCCTTTTCTCACTACAGCTATGGACACCTGGGCAACACTCTTTCCCTGTTTTCAGAAAAGCTTTGGGCCCACTCAGTTTGATAAGAATTACCAGAAACTAGAGAGGGTGCAGGGAGGAGGTCACAAGTTTCATCTTGGGAAATTCAGATGGGACATTGCACTTTACCGGATAGGCAGTGCAACTCTGGAACAGAGAGGTGGTGGAATGTCCATCCTTTGATGACTTCAGGGCTCTCCGACGAAACCACTGACCTTGTCTGGTGTTGATAATCCTTCCATGGGTAGCAGGCTGGACTCGGATTACTTCCAATGGTTCTTCCACCCAGCATTTCTGAGATTATGTGAGTGACTCCAGAGCTTCAAGTCAAGCCCCTGGAAAATTGAGAATACAGAAATTACAAGCTCTGAGACGAAATCTGGAACAGAATAAAATTCCCTTACCTCCTTTCCTATATCAGGGCCATTAATCCTCTTCCCTTGCATTGGTCATGGAGCACTTGCTGACAGAGGTGAGCAGGCTAATGGAAAACAAACCCTTTCTAAAAGAAACTGTCATTCACATCCAATAAATCCATTGTGTGTGGTGGATTCCTACACACACAGTGAGTCCTACAGGGGTGAAAAGTGACAGCGTAGACAACATATCACAACCATTCTGTAAAATGGAGTTGAATTACAGATGCCAACTTAATTTAGGTATTATGTGAGTTTTCAGTGCTCGACTTTCTAACTGTACTGTTCTGTAAAGCATGTTACAACGATGAACTGATTAGCAATTGCAAGTATGATTACTTTCAAATGTCAGCCAAACAGCTCGAGAAAGATTTGTCTTTGAAAATCTCTTTCCAATTACGGCCATGTAGGCTAATAAGTGTTAATTTGGGTTCACTTAATAAAGAATAAAAAAGTGCTATTTTGATGGTACTTTAAATTGAAATGTGTAGTTACAATATTGGACATTTGTAATTAGATGTTTATTTAAATAGACAATTTCAGAATTGCAGTTGCAAGCTGCTTTTCATGTTCTTTACATTAAGATGAAATTGCAGTCAGAGAAAAAGTATTGACCATTACATGCACAATTGTAAGTCTCTAAATTTAGTTGTATCCCCTTGAAAATGCAATCAAACTTTTAGTACTACAATTTTTGAAGAACTGGACATAGAGGAAACCCTGTAGATATTTTTTGTTAATCAGTTTACCTAACTAATACAACTTTTGGAAGTTTAGGTCTTATTTTTCAACCTCATTGGTACCTCCATATTTTTCTGGAGTTCTCTGAACTTGTATACTGAAATATTTCCAGAACTCTCTGCTGTTTGTTCAGAGTGACTTCACCATTGGTCTAAATAAATAAAGATGGCTGCACTTAATCTTTAAAGTAGTTTGAGAGTTTATGCTTGTTACTGCTGTTCTTTCTGGTATTATAGTAGTGATCAACTCTTCTGGCACTGCAATTATTTTTGGCTGTCATGTTTGGTTCAGTTAACAGGGCAGATTTGTAAATCAAGTTTGCAGCTTAGCAGACTGCCTGGATCTTCTAGGGCAGGTTATAGTGCCACTTCTCAAGTGGATTTTGGGTTATAAATGTGTAAATTGAAGACCTAAGTGGTATAACTTTTTATTTGGGGAAAGAGGGCAGGAGGCATATTGGTAGTCATGACATGATTCCTGTAAGAGGCTGTAACAGTTAGCAAAGAAAGGTGTATGAGGTTTTGCTGCCTGAATTGTAAATGTTTAACAGCTTGGTTTAATTAGGCATGTTTTGAGAAGAGATTTCATGGTGTGGATTGAATTTCAGGCATTCATCTCCATGCATGTGAGCGGCTTTGGCTGCAGCCATCACAGCAGTACCGCTGCCTGGCAGACGCAGTATTTGGAGAAGCCCAGCACATCCCCAAAAGGTGTGGGAAAACGCTGAAGTTCATGTTTTCCGTCTGCCAGGATGCTGTTTTCCATGGAGATTCTCAAAAGAACAGATGACATGGATGACAGTGGTGTTGTGTGGCTTAATACCATGATGATGAAGGCAAAATTTTAGGTAAAATGTTGAGGCAAAAGTGAGGATATGTTTGGTGAGAAGCAGGCAGATTAAGCAGATTAAATTGAAGCTGGGTGTGGATTACTACTTCTCTGTTGTAACCAAGAGTTTTGTCTTAGGGACTTGTCTACACTGTGGAATAGCAGAAAGCAAAGAACAGCAGAATAGGTGTTTGTCAGTAATTCTCCCAGTGAATACTCTCAGGGCAGACTGTGTATCTCCAGAAGAAGTTAATGCAGGATAAATACTGCCTATGAAATACAAATAACTTTTCCAAAGCTTCCTCCAGTAGAAGAGTCCATACAGTGCCTGAATGTTCCTGGTGTGTTCCGTGGCACCCGCTGGTGCCAGTGGGTGTTTCTGGAGTGCAGCTGTGCAGTTCTTCCCTTCCTCTAAACCCTGGTGTGGTTTTATACAGCTAAGAAGTTCCCAGAGCTGTGTTCAGAGACACTTACCTGCTGCCAGAGCCCAAGGATACAGGGAGTGGTGCTTGTGCCCAGCAAAGGCCAATCGTCTGATTCTGATTGCAGTGGGGAAGAGAGGGTGAGCCCCAGCTGAAGCCGCTCCAGTACCTCTGCCTCACATGGTGGATAAGTAATTGGCTGGATGGACGCAGATAGAGAGTTGTGGTCAATGGATCTGTCTCCAGGGGAGGCTGGTGATGAGTGGTGCCCCTCAGGGCTCTGTCTTGAGGCCAGTGCTCTTTAACATCAGTGATCAAGGGCACCCTCAGTAAATCTGCAGAAGACATGAAGCTGAGCAGTGCAGTTGATACAACAGAAGGAAGGGGTCTCATCCAGGGGTACCCAGGACAAATTTGAGAAGTGGGCCCATGAGAACCTCATGAAGTTCAACAGGTCAAACTGCAAGGTGCCACACCTGGGTCAGGGCAATCCCAGACATGAGTGCAGACTGGGAGAAGTCATTGAGAGCAGCCCTGCCAAGAATCACATGGGAGTTCTGGTGGATGAAAAGCTGGACATGAGCCAACAGTGTGTGCTTACAGCCCAGAAGGTCAGTGGTATCTTGGGCTGCATCAAAAGCACCATGGCCAGGAGGTCGAGGGAGGTGACTCTCCCTCACTACTCTACTTTCCTGGAGTGCAGCATCCAGCTCTGAGGCCCCCAACATCAGAAGGTCATGGACCTGCTGGAGCGGATCCAAAGGAGGGACATGGAGACAATCTGCTTTGGGCAGAAAGATAACTGAAGCACAAGGAGCTGGAACATTGCAATACTCGCTTCATGCACTTCCTATTTTGATGGAGTGCCATTTTACCAGAGCCACCTGCTAAGAGAGGGAAAAAAAATGCTCTCGTATGTGGTATTGACTTCCTTATTTCAGCAAGGTTTGGCAATGGATATCTTCTCTGAGCTGGGGAATAAGCACTGAGCTTCCTAAAGTTCTATTAAATAATTTGCAGTCTTTATACCTAATTTTACTATAAGTCAGGGAATTGTGTTTGCACTGTTTCAGAGGAAGCTATGTTTTTGAGTAACTGACAATTAACTGAGAATTGTAAAATAATAATTACAAAATTAGAATGAGTGTTTATTCATAAAAGAACAGACACCTTTATAAGCTGTAATTATCTTTTTGCTAATTTGGTCTGACTGGCAAACGAAGCATACAAAGGATGATTCTTTTCCCAGGCATAGCACCACTGCAGTCAAAGCACTGTTAGAGGTGAGGTTTGTTGTAAAAGCAGGTCACATGGCAGCAAGCACTGATGGTGCTGAGTATCTCTTGTTCAGGGAATTCTTATCTGTCAACTGAAGAGTAAAAACAACTGCAGAAATTTCCCAGTGTAGGAATGATTAACTAGAGACCGAGGCTGAAGTTTGCCATGGCATCAGTAACTTTGTACTTGAAACCAGCTCTCAACTTATTCTGGTTGTTCAGTTTGCATAATTCTTCCCCCACTCTTTTTTTATTGTTGGTGAATTGTGGGTTTCTAGAACACAATACATTCTGTCTCTTGGGCCAAGAAACATGTACTAAAGCTCCTATGTAAGGTGAAACTCGATGGAAATAGGATGCACAAAGGTGATCATGAGAGAAAGAAGACAATGGTTCTGCAGAAAATTTTATGCAATCAGATACACACAGCTCCTGCAAACTGTATTTTTGGGGGAGAGGAAGGGTTGACGGTGAGCTTTCCTCTTCTTTCACGGCATACGAGCGTTTTGGTGCAATTTATAGGAAGAATCAGGATGTGGTAAATACAGCAATGTGTTAAATGCGTATCTTTGCAGATGGGAGGGTAAAATATCTGAAGCATAATAGTACATTTCATGGCCGAGCAAATAACAAAGTAGAGAGTCTGCTCTGCATGCAAGAGTTTTGCAAGCATCTTAAGGCACCAGTGGAAAGTGTGAATTTGGCATTTAGTTGAACAGAAATGAGTGAACTGATTCAAAGGGTATGTGTTAAAATGAAAAGGGAAAAATTAAATCTCTGACAATAAGTAATATCTGCCTCCTGAGCAATTCCTGTGACATACAAGAGAGCCAGGCATCAAAACAGGGCAGTGTAGGGCCTTGTAAGAAGTTTGTTCTGGCAGAAGATCCAAGTTGTCAGACACCGTCCCTGGGGTACCAGCCAAAGGGGTAGAGAGCATGGACAGTAGTGCTCGTAGCTAGGAGTGTTTGTTCATCGTTCTGTATGGCATGGACTAGGTGGGGATAAGTAGGGTTGTGGCAGAGTGATTCCCTTCTTTTTTTACAGGTTATTTCAAGCAGCAGTGATGCACAATGACTCATTCGGCTGAAGGGCACACTAGAGGGTCAGTTCTTTCATCGTCCCTCAGTGTGCACATAAAGCCCTTTGGAGATAGGATGATGTGACATAATCTGAGGTAGGATGCTCACTGGCAATTTCAGGTTAACTGTCATGAAAATAGGACACGAAATACATATTTATTTCTTATGCTGAAGGCATATGTGGACGAAGCATAAGAATTGTAATTTGTTATGCATCGCATGATATATTTTTTACAATTAGGCAATTTATGATGATGAGATTTTTTTACAGGTATTTAGCTCAAAAAATCATAACACCATGAGATGCTATTACTGGGAAGCAGCATAGATACCTTGATGTTTTTAATGGAGTTAAAGCATAAAAAAAAGAAAATTGAGGATAGAGATTGTTCTAGAAATAATAAAATGCAATTTCACAGGAACAGTACCATTTAATGAATTATGTGACTAGAAAGAAATAATATGAGCAAATAATAAATTAATTTTGAGATGCCTAACTGAAAATTGTGAAGGAGGAGCTGGTAACAGAGCATGCGGATTATGACAGTAAGAGAAACTTAAATACTGGTAACTATTTTAGACAAGGAACAGGGAGAAATGACAAATAAGCAGCCTTTCTAAAGATTTTTAGTTTGGTAGGGGAGAAAGACATCTCTCAGATTTGGAGAGAGATTTCAGCCAGAGAAAGGTCCGTAGCAGTCAATCCACTGAGAACATGGGCACTCACGCAGCTGAAAAGCATTCGCCTTCTACTTTGCTGTGCTGTGCTGTAACTTAATTTGAGTCAGAGCAGCATTTCATATTCTGATACTCTAATGAGTGTTCTGCTTTGTGACTTCTTATCCTCTGTATTAAAATTTCTAAGTAGCTGATCAAAAAGAGATGAAGCTAATAATCTAATGAACTGATTGGTGTTGTAATTAATTGTGCTCATCTGATTAGTCAACAACCAAAGCTGATTTACCCTCTTTTCTTCTCAAGGCACTGCACTGATAATGGTTTTTCAAGACCGCAAAATAGATGCAGGAAGGCACTTGAAACTCAGATGTGACAGGGAGATTGCTTTGTAGGTTAAGGGAATCATCTTACTTGAGCAATCACGATCCTATTTGTTTGTTCCTCCAGGTTGATAGGATTGCTTATTGCTTATGTTTTTTTCTGGAACCTAATCTTTATTCATAGGATTTTTAGAGTGGTAACTTTGCTAAAAATAGCTATTTACATTGTTTTTGGTCTGATTTTTGCAATTACCTTTTTCACTGAGTTCTAAAACCAAAGCAAGAGAACAGTATAACTTTCCAATACTTCGATTTACCCTGAGAGGAAGTGCATTACTAATAATGCTTTTAAATGTTGCAAACTTAAGGGCAGAGGGAAACAGATTTATTGAGCTTAAGTGTCTAACAAAGTATATGAAAGGAATATGCAATATGTTGTAATACCTCATCCAAAACTTCTGTTTTTGGTTTAGTAACAACATCAACTTAAAAATCAGCATATCAAATGGAAAAGTGAAAATCAGAGCATAAAAAATAGACTCTTATGTCAAAATGGAATCAAAAATTCATCTCTAATGCCATTATTTATTCTCATATTTATATGACTAGAAAGTCACATCTGAACTGTCACCTAGCCCAAGTAGAATGCTTGTTTAAGAGAGTGAGAAACCAAAATGATGGTGTCATGATATCCCATGCCAAGATTTAAACTAGTCTTTCCTCACACAGATGCTCTCCTGAGTTACTATGTCTGAAATAAGCTCTATTTCTCTTTTATTTTTTGTTTTCTTCAAGATGTATCTTTTGTGTTTGCCTAGAAATGCAGTATCACATCCCTGTATCATCAAACTAGGAGAACTCATTTCAGCTTCCCATCCTTTCAAAGTGTCTGTTTATTTGGAAGTGTAATGTAAAATTACTAGGTTTATACCCAAATCACAGATTTGTCTTCTTGCATCATGTTGTAGAAGGAGTTTGACAGTTGTGACACTTGGCTTTTTATGGCATGAGTTTGGTTGCTCTTAAACTGAATTTGTGTGGCCAGTGGGTCTATTTGGCATATGGACTTTTTTCCATGTAACAGGCTATTCATTGGATATTTAAACACACTGTTTTTTCTGAGAAACTGACTGACTTCTTACTGTTCCATTTGTGTGTATGAGCCACAAAGGAGACCAAGACAGGGACCTACAATTTACTGATTAAAGCACTTCTTTCTTTTATAATTGTTAGTAAAGAGAATTTATGAACAACAGGACTCACTGGAATGCAAGACATTCAAATGACTGCGAAAGTTTTAATGCAGATATTGGGCTTCAAATCACTTCCTTTTTTGCTTCTGTGGGGTAGCACAATGACATTCTTTGCACAAAGACTTCTGAGCATGCTGGAGACCCAAATCTAACTGCCTTATTAAAATGGAGCAAGGGATGGCTCCAGAGGGTACCACCTCTCAGGACTTCTTGAGTTCATAATTACTTGAGAGAGGGGAGAAATTATGCACAAACTAGTCCCTCAAGAAGGCAAGATATTTAACAAATAAACGTAAAAAAAGTATAACTCAAAGTCTGTTTTTTGTAGGTTTTGCTCTTAGGTTTTGAGGGTTGTTTTCTGATTACAGAAATTATACTTGTGAAACTTTTTCATCATTCTTTGTTGTCATTGTTGTTCAGGAGGTCTTTGTTAACTGGTCTGTTAGAAAAAACATCATGCTTATATTTTTAATTTACTGTCAATTTTATGTGATGGTCTGGTCCTTTCCTATTCCTATAGTCAAATATGTCTTCTGTAGCTAGAACATGCCTGCTAGTACTAAGCAATTTCAGGTAAAACCTGGCAGCAGGTCAGGAATGTATTTTGGCCCCATGCTGGATTCTGAAGTTGCACTTTTATCATGACCAACTCAGGCATTGAAATATTTCTGGGTGTATAGAAAAGAGGCTTGCATGCATTCCTGAAAAGCACATGAGCTACACTGGGATTAAGTCAAGGGGAAAGAACTGTCAAAACTAACACTTTTTGTTTTCGTTTGTTAGTACTAGTTGTTCTTAAGATAAAAAAAAAGGTCAAACACATCAAAGGATGGCAAGAAATTGCACACACTGTGAGAAGTTGGCTAAATTCCTCTTCCAAGTTTTAGGTACAAATGAAAATCCTTTTCCCCAGCTGTTGTGTATGTTACAATTTTGACTGAAGGAGACTGATTTTTTTTTACAGCTAAAATTATATTAGAAAAATAACATTCAAACAATTTTATAAAGGGATCTCAGCAGTGTAAGACATGCTGGTACACTCAGAACAATATTTTAGACACAGTAAATTACTGCCTTTTACAGATATTATTTTTTTGATGCTTACTCCAAACTCTAAAGCATTTCATCTGCTTCTTTTCAATTGTTCCTAAGAATGCAGTTATAATGCCAAGTTTTTCCTGAGACCACAGCCTACAAAGAATAAAAGAGGGGATGTTTTTTATTCTTGTGGAAGTATTTTTGCTAGGGCAGCTCCTGCAAATCAAAGACTTTCCTGCAGACCTAAACAGGACAAATACAGGCTTCATCTTTTAGTGGAGAAGAAAAGTAGACATAGAAATGATGTACAAATAACCTGAATTTTAATACTTTAGAAATTGCTTGAATGGTTGATATAGAGGAAGGCAATTAAGAACATCAAAACAGACCAATTTATAAGCATTCGAAGAAAACAACCAGATAAATAATAGGTAGAATGAGGTTAATTGAAAACCATTTGTCTGATCAATTTTGTTCTGAATATAACAGCAAGCTGAACAGAAGATGAAAAAAGAGGGGCTGCTTTCCAATGCTGAAGCATCCGACAGAGTAATTTTGAGTTCTCACAGTGACCAGAGTAGATAACCAGGAAAGAAATACGGAATGAGACCAGTAATACTTCCTCAGGGCAGGCTCCCACTGGCCGCATAGGTGTTTCACTGGGTGCTGGTGTGGGGGAGTGATCCCTGCATTTGGCAGCCTCAGTGCCATCCTTCTCCACAAATTGGTGCTGGTGCTCTTTAGTCCATGCAAGGAGTAAGAGCTGCAGAGTGCTCTGGACAGCAGTTCTGTAGGACAGAAGTGTCTGAGGTAATGCTGGTATTTAGTGCTGGATCATCAAAAGCTGATGCTGATGTATTTACATTCTTGCAGTCTTTAACACATACAGAGCTCCATTTAGCAACATTACAACTGTAAATGGAGAAAAGTGTCTTGACGTTGACATATTTAAACTATTCCCATTATGACCTTCAGTCTGTACCACAGCAGGTCTTCCCAAGGGCAGTAAGTGACACAATATTTCACCTCTTACTCAATGAACAGGTAGTGCATTAAAAGCTGTATAAACAGATGAGCATTTATTTATGAGTGCAGTGATTTTTATGAAGCCAAATACTACGTATCAGAGAAATTAAATATCAAAACAGAAATTTGATGCAAGTGGGATTTTTTTTATATAAAACATTTCCTGAATACACTGGGTGTAATTCTGTGTATTGTAGTTAAATAGAATTGCACTTCAAATGAAAACACAGCAAAAGGGGAGAAGGGTACTTAGACATATTTTTTGTGTCTTTCAGATGAGGTTATGCTTGATTATACCATGAACGCTTACCAAAATTTTTTATGCCAGAAAATTTGGAGTAGTTTGGGGTTTTTTTTTTTTTTTAGGGAGACAGTTTCTTTTAAGATGTTTATTGCAGTTCATGTGCTTTCCCATCGTGTATATTTCAAAACTATCAAAATAGCAAAAAATGATGTTAGGAGTCAATTGCTTCACAAATCACACAGAGCAGTCATTAAAAACAATGTGTTTAGCCTTAGGATTGGACATGCCGAAGCACAGCAGTAAAAGGCACCTGTGGAGTGCTTGACTTGATAGGCTAATTGCTCTAGTGTCTTGAAAACAAAAGGTACCGCTGAATAATCAAAGCTAAATCACATTGTCATAGCATTTGATAGAAAGGTTAATAACCAAGACTGTGTCCACATTAGGCTGTCAGATGTTTGTCTAATTGCAAAGTATTCTTTTTAAGTGTAAGTAATACCTAAGAGAGAAAGATCTCTCTTAGGCCACATTCCTTGTTAATACAAAATGTCTTGCTTCTTTAGCTACAGTTGAGCTATTCTAATTAATAAGAGACAGTTTTCCCCCAAACCTATGTTATTCTTAATCCACATGCAGGATTGCTAAATTCTGACAACCAATTTATAGATAAAGAAGGCTATAATGTGTGCTAAGAATATTTAGTAAGAAAAATCCTGCTGATTTTGGTGATACTGCACTGAACTGTCATTCAAATCAGGAAAAGTTAAAAGGGAGATCGGTGACAGTGACTGAAAAATCTATTTTAATTTATTTTTACTTCCAAATGATAAGCTGATTTTGTAGTCACTGAAAACCTAACACTTAGAAACTCTTAATGAAGAATGAACCATCTTGTGTTTTCTTAGGTTTTGTCTCACTGCCTTGTTTAAATTTCTATTTCGTCTGAGAAATAGCTAGTCTTATCAGCTAGTTTAGTTTTCAGCAGTAAGAGAGGATTTAAAAAGTCTTGATGTACAAATAATGATAAAAAACCAGAATTTTTCTAAAAGTTACAGTAGTAACGAGAACTACTACAGTTAACCTGTTTATTACATGTCCAAAGGCTGCACTGAGTACTTACAGATAAACCAGTATTACTCGAGGTCTGCTCCACTATAAAAAGCCCCTCAAATAGTATGGTTGTACAGAGCCTTCTGACGACACTGAGCACCCTTGATGGACACAGGCATGGTGCTGGTTGCTTCTTTTTGCTGTCTGTGTCACTGTATTAGACCCTTGCAGCAAAGAGCCTGAATGCTGACAGAAACAGCTGGGAGTGCACAGGAAAAGCAATAGCTCTTAGGGGATCGTGTGTTACATTGCAGGCCAGCTCAGAGGATCATCACCGCGGCACCTTCTGATGGGACTGGGGATGCCAGCTCGCCCCCGAGACGAGGCTGGGTCCCTGAAGGAGAAATGCCCAGTCAATCAGACAGAAATAGAAGCAGCCAGCATATAAAAGAGCACATCTAGCGGAGGCCAGTATCAGGGTGGGGTTTTGTTTGTTTGGGGTTTTAATATGTATGTTTAAAGAGTATTTAGTGTGCCAGTTGTAACTCAGTTCCTCAGTATTCTGAGGGCTTTTCCCTTGCTAGGTATCCTCAGGGAAACATAATCACAGTTGCTCTAACATTAATGGGGTTGGTGTAGTTCTTGATTTATGTAAACCTTTCGTCCTTGCAGTGAAAAATCTCTTTTTGGTGGCTATTATAACATGTACAAAGATGTAAGAGATTGAGGCTGTTATGATTAGTCCCTCTTACACAAAACTTCTTGGAATAATGATATACTTGGAAGGCCCCTGAAGTTTCATGCTGCAGATAACTTGTGCTTTCCACCTAATTTAGGATATTATCCTTCCTGTGTCTGTCCTCTCTTATATCAGTCCATAGCAAAAATATTACATATACTAGATATTAAACATGCTTTCTCCTTTTATCATGGGGCTTTGAGGAATACCTGTCTCAATTTCACCTTTGCTAAATGCAGATTATTTGTTCTCAGCCATTATCCTGCATGACTGCAATGAGATCTGCAATCTGCAGGCTTGTAGCTACTACAGGAAAGGTTGTACTACCTAGTGTGACCTGAGCATGTTTAGGCAGGCAGGTGCAGATGCTTTAATTCTGTCTTCGAGATGGGTAAAACTGCCACTGGGAGTAGTGTCAACAGCTTGCTAAATATTCCCATATCCAGAGGTCATGTCTCAGCACACTGGCTTGCTTTCTGCATGATCTTTCCATAGAAATCAATGTCCCTTCCCTGTATAAGGCAGATGAATTTAGTTATCCTAGAATCATAAGGACATTGCTCTGAACCTCCCACAGTTTGTATGAGTGTATGGAAAATGATACTAAAGGAAAAAGAAATCACTTGGCACCACCCATCTTCCCTTACCTCAAAGCTTGACAATTGCATTGAATAGCTAATGTGGGTGCCAGGGTTGACAGCAGTCAGGTGTGTGTTGCACAGTTCACTCCTTTATGCCACACCCTTCATATCCCTAGAGCTTTGGATTGACACGCCCTAGGTGTGGAGGATCATGCCTGCTGTTAGTTATCAGGTGATTATATGATAGTTGCCACATTTTCCCATGAAACTGAAGCTGGATTATTTTAGTTCTCTTCTCATTCCTTGGTAATTAGCAAAATTGGTCTGCCATTTGTTCAGAAAAGCAGTTTGATGAGCCATGGGTCTGAGCTCTTGCTCTGACTATCTGTTCCTAGTGTTCTCCTCTTGAGAAAAAGCTGTTTACATTAGCTGGGCTCTAGATGTCTAAGTGGAACCTTCTGACAAAACTGAGAGTAACTCTTCTCTGTGTTCTTCGTATTCCTGTGTGACTGGATTCTATGTGAAATTCGCTTTACTGGTGTATGGCAGGCTGAAGGACTCCTTGCCCTATTAGATTCAAAATGACAGCCTATATCTCACATATACTGTGAGCAGAGTTTACACAAAGAATCAACGTATACAGGGTGATCAAGCTGGGCTGCATTTACAATGGAAAAGTACTTTGTCTCTGAAAACCTGTGAGTTGTATCTGCACATCCTTTAAAACATCCAAAATCATGGTTTCACCTGTTCAAAAAGTGACACTGTAAAAATATGCACTTACTTAGTGGGACATCTTACCAACAGTAGATACTACTAATCCTCCAATTTAACATTTGCACAGTGACCTGTAAATTCACAAATGACAAATCATGTCTTCCTCGCTGTCACGCTGACAGCTGCAGCATGTTCAAGTTAACAATGAGAAATAAAATTAAGATGGCAGCGTGTTTTCTTTGACAGCTCCTGTAATCTGGAACTTGCTTCTCTTTTGCAGAACTACATAGCCTGAACGTGGTGAAATTAGAGACCCTCTGTAAATTATCTCAGTTAACAGTGATTACTTCAGTAGAGGTGGCATGAGACTAGGTAGATAATGGGATGTATTTCTTTTGAAATAATCAACTGATTATTTCTGCCAAAATATTGATGCAAGGTTTGGTTTTGTCTTGTTTTTTGGCTATTTCCTGCACCATATCTTAGGGAGGGCTGTAGTAGCCACGCGTCAGTGCAGAAAGTAAATAGTGACTTTTGCAAGTAAAGGAAAGGCAGTCATGGGAATTCAGAATATCCACCTCTTGATTACAGGAGCAACTGGAGCATAATGGGGAAGGATGATAAACAGAAGAACCCAACTCGACAGCTCCTCCACACAGAGCAAGGAAATGCATTGTCTGTGCAAGATGTGCCCCTGGTGTGTCTCTATTGCTTTGTGTAAAGGCCTCATATTCTTGGTTTGCTGGAAATGAATGAGGCAGACAGCTCACAGCTCAGGGACTATAAGGTTGTCTACATTGCTGTCTTGGTGAGGAGGAGTTTCTGGTGGACTTGGAGAGGAACTGAGGGGCTGACAGTCTCTGCAGGCTCTGGACAGTAAAGGTGACGTGCATTGGGTTGTGATAGAGAGAAGGAAAAATAACCTCAATGAGAAGATCAGGGAGAATATATCTTGTTTCTACTGGTGTCTAAATCAGTCTATTTTGAAAGCTTGCACTCAGTATATGTAAGTGCAGAACATAAAGAAGCCTGGACACATTATTGTAGTATGGACTTGAAGATCTATCTCTGTTTAAAAGGACTCAGGAATATTTCAGCTTTTTTTCTTTCATAGTGGTGCAAAGAAAGGTGCAAAGCTGTGCTGAGAACTCTTCCTCAGCATCCTCCTATTATAATTTGTGCAGTTCCTCTTGTAGGGGTGGATACAACTCTCTTCCTTCATCACAGAGTCATAGGATTATAAAATGGTTTGGGTTGGAAGGCATCTTAAAGACTGTTGAATTTTAACACCCTAACATGGACAGAGACACCTTCCACTAGACCAGATTGCTCAAAGCCCTATCCAGCCTGGCCTTGACCACTACCAGGACATCCACAACTTCTTTTGGTAACCTGCTTCAGTGCCTCAACACCCTCTCTCCGTCTATATTTATCTATCTACCTCTGTCTTTATCTTCCTAGAGGGTAAGAGAATGAAATTTCAGATAGAAGTCAAATAATCCCTCTTGTCCTTACTGTATACCCCACAATGCACTTTTCCAGTCCATGATTTTGCTTTTCCCACATGTTCTGCCCCTTTGGAATTTCAGTGGAGCTGTTGCATTCAAAAGGGGATAGTCTCCTCTGCTTTAGGGGGAGTCCCCAGCCCTGCAAATATAGGGCACAGGCACTGTTTGGGGAAAAACATGCTCTGTATTTTTACCTTCTTATTTCTGCCACACGAAGGTGAGACAGAAGTTTCCATCACTTCAAAGGGAGAGAGTTTTTCCAATTGATGTTCTCCAGACCCTACTTCCTAAATGACAGAAGAAAGTTTCCCCATGAACTGGAGGAGAACCCCTCACTTGCTGATCTCATAGCAGCAGAGAGATGGAAGAAGAGGCATGGAGTTCAGGGACCAGAGGAGCCAGACAACACAAAACTTGCAAGCTGTTATGAAGGGCAGGCTTCTGATGTGTAATGTGGCAAAAAATGAGAGGTCTCAAGGAGAGTGAATTTGTTTGCTAGAGAGATACAAGAATTCATGCCAGTGCTCCAGGGCTATATGGTTTCTGTCAAGCTGTCTGCTGAGGTGAAGGGAACAGTATTGAATTAATTGGCTGTGTTTGTGTGTGAGAGAGCAGCACTAATTGGGTGTGTGGGGATGCAAGTATAGATGGTAAATTGTGTATGTTTAGGGGGCAGAGTCAATTAGGAACCTACATTGGAGGGGCTGGGGGATTGTCCAGTTATAAGACTCTTTGTTGCTTTGGGGGAATGGAAATGCTTTCTTTTTAGATAATAAGGAGGCAGAACCAGATGAAGTAGATAGAGCAAAAAAAGAATTGAAAGGAAACCGATTCCTAAGTCCTCTCATCTTTGTCCATCTGAAATTCGTTCCCCACTCCCAGGATTCCCATGCTTTTTCCATCTTTAATGCAAAGGTCATTGAAAGTGGCATAAAAGATAGAAAGTGCCTTGTCTTCTTCCCAAATTCAAGGGCCAATGTCCTCCCTTCCATTTCCGCACATTAGCATTAAATACATAGGTCTGGTGCGTGTGCTTTTTATGTTCTTTCTCTGTATAATCTTTAGTGGTGGGGAGAGAAGAGCTACAGATGAGCTATCTCAGCAAAGGGTTGTCTTCCCCTACTGAAGGAGACTATGTGAAAAGTTTTATCCCATTCTTGAGATTGCTAATTCACCCATTTCCAAATCAAACCTGCTATGCAAATTTGCATCCAGGTTTTCTCTGGGAGGCTTGATGTTAGCAAATATAGATTCTGTTTGCATACACTCATTCATACATATTTGTTTCTTTGTGTATTGATACTTTGAACTTTACGACACAATATGATATGCAGTGAATTTTGTTTTAATTGGATTTATATAAATGTGTTCAGAAGGCCCTCTGGACCCATCTAAGGAGCACAAGTATTACAATGTTATTATAATAATCCCAAGCCTTAAGTTTTGCAATGTAAAATAAACTACGTAAAGAGAAGATTGAGGCATTGATGTTCTCTCAAAATGAAAGAGAAAAGGAAACACTCATGAAAAATGAGAAGCAAGCAACAGCAGGTGGTTTATATTATGCTCTGATAATATTTTTCTCTCAGGTTAAGAGCCCTAACTACTGGGCTCTTCAATTCCTAGGAGATATATTTGGCAAAACCTCCAGAGTTTTTAAATCCTGATTTATATGTACATATGCACATTTTAAATATGCTTTCTCAGGGGAGGGAGGGAAGGAAGGAAGGAGGGAAGGAAGGAAGGAAGGAAGGAAATTATCAGCCCTTCTCCTAATTTTAGTGGGCCATGAGTCTCCCCATGCAGGTGGGCGCATGCTGCTTGGCCACTCAGCCCCATCCTGTGGAGGACCTGATGTCTTCCATTTGTTCCCCTCTGCATTACATTTCCTTAGCTCATTTGCAGCTGTTTCCATTATTCACAGCTCTGAACTGGTGAGAGGAGGAAAGAAAACATGTGTTTTATCTGTATGTGAACTGTGAGAAGGTTTCAGGCGGGGCGGTGGGCAGGGAGCCATGGAGATTGTGACCCTTGCCTTTGCCTTGCAGGAATGTCAGCTCTGCTGGAGAGGAGGCCCGCAGAAGAATGAGGGAGTGTGATGGCCTGACAGATGCATTGCTGTACGTGATCCAGTCTGCTCTGGGGAGCAGTGAAATTGATAGTAAGGTTTGTCATCTTTGTCTTTTCAGCAGCAAATCCAGGTATTCAGGGTACATGGGGACTATAAAGAGACAGTTTTTTCATTATATTGTTTTTTAATGCATTGTGAGGAATGTCTTAGCAAAGCATAATTTAGCCCATCTTTTCCTTTTTTTTCTGCTGAGCTGTTTATTTTAGTGTGCTAAGCATTGTATTCGTGTCTACCTGTGTAGTGTGCACAGGTAAGCATGTCATCCTCTCAACTGAATTATTGAAGTAGAAAATATGATACTGTTTTAAGAAGAGCAAATATATCATATTCCATGTAAAGTTCCTTATATTGCTCTGCCAGTTTGACCTTAAAATTGATTTTCAGTACCCAATATGAGAGCTAATGAGAATGAGGTAGGCTTAGAAGGCAAACAAGCAAAAAAATTGGGCAATTAATAGGCAGTTTTGCAGTAAAACCAACATTATTTCTTCTTTGAAGAGGATCAATGAATGCTTTCAATAACAACTGTGTTAAGATGCCTCATTATGTCAACTTTACTTCTCTTAAAATGCTGGGATATGAACAAGCTTCTCCAGAGGTGAAAGGCACTCCCTAATTAAAAAGACTCCAAGCATTTACAAATTGAAGATTTGTAATGCTTTAAAGTATTCCAGAGAAGAAGAAAGAGGCCAGTTACTTTTGCTTTCAGTGTACGGTGCTAAATTAATTACAGTTGCTGCTCTAGGGCAACCTTGGTCCATTTGCAAACCCCTAGGAATTGCAGGAGAGCAGCCTTTTATGCAGCAAGGTTTTTAAGCCCACTGGGTTTGTATTTCCAAATAATACTTCACAGAGTGGTCTGTGGACCCCCATGGGTTTATAGATTTGAGAGGAATAATCTCCAGGAGTCTCTGGTCATTACCTGAATCAAATAGGTGAAATTTGCCTGTGAATTCAGGGGACAGAGAGAGGAGTTAAGACAGGTTCATAGCATGAGGTGCTGGGCTAACAGCATGGCTTTGGTTTTTTTTTTAGAAAGAAACCGAAAAAGAAAAAAACAAAAAACCCTCAAAACACCCCAAAAAGTCTCAGAACCCATTAGTCTGTAATCAGTTTTCCATTAATAGAAGTTTAGTGGAGAGGTGCTGAGAGGACACCCACCCACAAGGCAGGCACAATGCCTGGCAGCAGGGTTTGGGGCAAACCTGGCTGTCACCAGCCCCCACTACCCCACCCAGACACTTCCTGCAGAGCAGCCCCCAAACACAGTGGTGTTTTTAACTTCATTAGCTTCAGAGTAGCTTAAAAGCAGCTAGAGTAGAAAAACTAGTGAACTCGTACTTAGCCCCCTTATGATGAAACTGAAAACAGCATAAGGAATACAAGGGTCCTTGAAAGTCAAGGAGGGGTGAAGTCTGTCCAGCTGTGTGGTGAGAACCAGCTTTCTTGGCTTGTAGGAGTTCACCTTAGTAGAGAAGGTGTTTGGTTGCATTTGAGCCTTGGAAGTTTGCTCATCAGTTTTTAGTTTAAGGTAATATTGTCCTCATGATGGACTCAGCTTAAGTTTTCCACAAAATGAGAGTTTTAAATGCAAAAGCTATGATTTGTGAAAAGGAAAATTAAAGTTTAGTATCCTAATCAACAAATGCAAAGCTTCAACTTCAGCATACTATATCAAAAGTGAATAAAATTCATGTATGATAATGTTAAAAAAAATCAGAGAGGCAGCAAACTTTAAAAAATATTTATGGTCACTGTGATGTTTGCAAAGCTTTCAGCTATGAAAGGTGCACTAAGAACACTTTGTAGACACAGACACACACATACATATTTCTACCTGTGTTTAGATACTTGGCAGAAATTTCAAATTAGTACAAGCGTATTGCAAAATTGTGACATTTCATCTATGTTAAAAAATAGATAAATAAATATTCCTGTGTAGATGAATCTGAATTCAATATCGCCTCTGGAACTTCGTGTCATCACAAAAAATGTGTGCTAAATGCATACCTGGCAGAAGCTCAGGCTGTACATGAAAGTGAACGAGGCCCCATCTGTTTGCCTCACTGGTGGATATGGCAGAATACGATAGAGCTGAAAGCCTCACAGTCATTCCATTCTGGGTTAATGGAGCAAAAGAGCTGGGATGTAGTGGCTATTGCTTTTTATCTCTATGGGGCATTAGGAACAGTTGAAATAAATATAAATAGGTAGAGAATGGCTTTTTTAACCATGCTTTTCTTGTGTGCAGAAAATTAAGCTCATATCCTTCTTATTAGGGATAATCAAACCAAATTGAACCAACTAAATTAGTAGGTTTCACATCTAAACTGAACTTCTTTTAGAGTTGCAGAAATTAGGTTGAATTACAAGTGAATTTTCCTCCACTGGGTCTCATCCATTTATGGATTCCTGCTTGCATCTTCTACAGAAGGCACAACCTATTAGGGGGATAAATGGATGAAAGGGAAAGGCTGCACACAAGGTATCTGTCTGCAGCCTGGCTAGAAGCAGTAAAAGCAGCAAGACAGATTTCTAGTCCTACTTCTGGGACTGGAGAAACGTCATCTGTTCATGCTACAACTACTTGTGAAATGGAACTCAGATCCCAATTTTATGGTAATTTACATAGAATTTACGCCAGAAGAAAGGTTATTTCTGGTTTTAAAAGGACAAAACCCAGAATCTATTGCCATTTTCTGTTTGTAGTATTTTCTATTCACTGAGGTGGGAGTTTGCTGACACTCGGAGTGTTCAGGTTCTCTTGATCACTTTTTACCTCGACATGTGTTTCACATGGGGCTCCAGTGTGAAATTCAGAATGACAATAAAAACACTCCCAGAAAAGTATTGTCCAGACTACTGATTTGTTACCATAAAAATTTCTGAATCTCTTAAGCTGTGGATACCTGGGGAGCACTCAGAAATGTGCACATAAGAACTGTGCTGGGGAAACGCATGTGCAAAGATAGATGAAATTCCTTCTGCTTTGTATTCAGAGTGAGTGAGGGAAGGATTTTAATCTTTTTCTGGTTTTGTTTTCTGTGTTTTTCTTTTTGTCATACTTTTCAGACCGTTGAAAACTGTGTGTGCATTTTGAGGAACCTCTCATACAGGCTAGCTGCAGAAACATCTCAGGGACAGCAGATGGGAACAGATGAACTTGATGGATTACTCTGTGGTGATGCCAATGGAAAAGACGCAGAGAGTTCAGGGTGCTGGGGGAAGAAGAAGAAGAAAAAGAAATCACAAGATCAGGTAATGAAAGTTATTTGAAGCTGTGTTGCAAGTAGTTGAAGTGCCCATCATTTAAAATATAAATAATTAATGCACTGTATTAGAAATTAAATGCATGACGCAGAATATACAAAACTGTTGCACTTGTTAATTAGCTGAAAGCTTAAAGCAGAATATGGATTTGGAGTAATGAAGTATGTTTGCTTGAGAAAGTTGTACATTATGTGGTGCACCTGGAAACTGTAGCCATGGGTACACTGTGAATGCCATAAATACCATAAAATGCTCTTTGAAAGGAAGCCATTTCTAATGAGAAGTGTAATCTGCATATACTTCACACTGTACTTTCACAGAGCCATGTGTGTAGAAAGGCTTTGATGCAAACAAACATCAGGCTTGTATATATACATTCAATATACATAAGTTAGTCTTGTACCGTGCCTCCGTGCCTCTATATGTTGAGAGAAAACTGTACAGGACTGAATCAAGTAATATGAGTGAATGTTAAAAAAGTATTCATATTTTGATATATTTAATGTTGTTACCAAAGAAAAATTGCAAAGCAAAGTCTTGATTGCTTCCTCAAGTTATTTGACAGGTTATAATTTTGGGGGGTGTTGATTTTTAAAGCGTATTTATCTCCTTTTTTATCCCATTAAGAACTTATAATTTGGAGAATACTGACAGTTATATTGCAAAGAAAGGCCCTGTTGTATCAGTACGCACAGCAAACAGCAATAAGAATGGCTACTGATATATGGGCTTTTTCAGACAGCCTCTGCTGGCAGCAGTAAGTTTTCCACCTCTTCCTACACTTAGTCACTTTTTTGCATTGTAGTTTATTTCTGTTTCAGATTGCTCAAAGAAAATATTTATTTGAGTAAGCAATTAAGTGCACAGGGTATTTGAATAAATTATGTAGATCAGTACTGAAAGTATTCCTGAGTTCATAAAGCCAAATTGTGTTAATGTGGAAAAGTTATAGCAACATTACTAAGCTAAAACTTGGGTACTGAAAAATGCAGCACTCATGACTAGTAAGACTTTAATTTCACCTACTCTTGTGGTTAAACACCTCATCATCAGATAACTTGAATTTATTATGGCCTTGTGTTGGGATTCCTGTATTAGGCTACAGTGAGATTAAAAGTGTCAAAGCAAACTAATTTTACTCCATAAAGTAGTCATCATCCCTGTTACTGAATTAACAGTTCTCACACACTGTGCTTGCAGTTATTCAAAGTGCAGGAGCAAAAAATAGCATGTCTGGATATGAATGCGTCACACTGCAACTTGGCTTGCTCTTTGATGCTCTGTTTACTAACACATGCACACACACTCACTATCTAAAGTCTTTTTTAAGTCTTCCTCTTCTATTTCTTCTGTGACTTTTGGATCTCAGATTCATACTTTTAACTGTGCTGTTGACTCTTTCAGTATTCCCATAGGGCTTCTCTTTGTACTTTAATGGTTCCCTATAAAACATTTTTTTGCTCCTCCAGGCCAAAGAACTGAGCTCTTTTGGCCGATTACCTTTACAATGTACATGTTTTTGCCTGCTCTTAGATATTTTTGTCTGTTTCTATGAGTGCTCATTATCAGCATGTTGCATGGTAAAGGTCCCCTCAGAGCTGTTTGTGTTAGCCTGATGGAAGAGTTTTATATAATTTTTAAAATCTGAAGAATAATAAAACTGCACGCATATTTTCAGGTTTATGATCGTTAGGCTTTTCTCTGGCAAGGACATAAATTTACTCTTTCCAGAACTGATTCTTTTGTGCACAGGACTGCTCTGCATTACAAGTATTAGAAACGTTTTTCTAATGATGTTTCCTTCTTTCATCTAATTTCCTTTAAATTTGGACATCCTACTTCATCTTGCCATATTCAAGTTCTCACGTGGATATTATCCAGTTCAGGAATTTTAAGGGAGCTTTGCGAGCCTTCTGCAGGTTGTTTTCACCCCCTAATCCTCGCCTGTTGTTGAACATACCAAATGATTTGAAGTACTTGGGCACTGGAACCATCTGCCCGGGGAGGTGGTGGAGTCACCATCCCTGGGCGTGTTTAAAAAAAGTCTGGACGTGGCACTCAGTGCCATGGTTTGGTTGATGAGGAGGTGTTAGGTCATAGGTTGGACTTGATGATCTCAAAGGTCTTTTCCAACCTAGTTCATTCTGTGATTCTGTGATTCTGTATGTTATCAAATTAATACATTATCAAGTTAACTAGAGTGCCACTAAAAACAATAACAACAAGATCACCGTGCTAGAAAAAGCTCTCCCAAGTTACCCTCAAAAATGGAAAAGAAAAACAATTTTTTTCATGTAACCACATTTCCATTAATAGCATAAAATAACTCAAACTGTGATAAAGGTAAATGTTATTTTTTTGTCCATTTATTTTGCAAAAAATAAGTACAGAAGTATGTTCAGAGGCGCTTGTCCAGTGTGGACACAATTGTCCAATTGTGTAAAAAGATATGTTCTTTCTGCTTCTTTGTCTCCATGTTCCTTTAATACTTGAGAGTTTTGTCTTTTCAGGCAAAGCACAGGGCACAGGCACATCTCTGTCAGTTGTGACACCTCAGTACAGGGGAGTAGTATCCAGTCTGTGGCTGCTACATTTTACGTCCCCAGAAAATATGTGTTGAGGGTATAGGTATTTTTCCTTTTTTTGGCAGTGCATGGGGTTTTTGAATAACAAAATTGCTGTTTCAGTCTTCCTCAGAAGATAAGATTTACAAAAAGGTGTGGAGAAAAAAATGTTCAGATTTTAGTGAATGCAATTTTGAAATTTTCCTATTATACTATTCGCTGTAACTTAGTTTCTTCATTATTATGTGCATTTTCCTGAACTCCATTTATGCATTTATGATGTAGACTTTAATTTTTGGATAAACATGTTAGTAAAAAAAATAGTAGCAAAACTATTGTAGTTGCAAAAGAAAAACAGATGTGTCATTTCAGACAAAGGATCTGGATGAAGCTGCGGTTTTCCATACTTGAAAAAAAAATCTCTCACAGAGCTGGGGAGTTTGTTTCTTAAACCATAAAACAGGAGAAACTTGATATTAAAGTCACTTTCTCATGGGTTTTCTCTATAATGAAAGTACAAGTTAATTTCTTTGTTTTATGATTTAGGAAGCAAGTATCCCAATTTTTCTAAGTTATGTTTCAGTTGTAGTCACATGTAGGTTATTTGAAGGGAAGAACAGAATTGAGTGGTAGTATAATATGTGACTTCTTTCAAGAGCCTTTCAAGAACAAACTGGAATTTATTTTTATTAATGACATCTGTTGTCTATACCAATGGCAACTTCTGTACATCTTGAAATCAAGTAAGAGATGTGTCTTTGTTCAGATCGTAGGTCTAATGACACCTTTCAAATTACTTTACTTAAGGATTTCCCTTTGGATCACAGGAAACGAGTGTTCTCCACATTTCAGAATAAAGGTGGGTGGTGTTAAAAGCGCCCACAATCATTTCACCAGAGCTGAGAGAGGTTCCTGAGGCATCTGCTTTGTCAAACAAATTGAATGTTTGAAGAGGCCCAAACCTTCTGATGGTTTGTGATAAAATCTAGGTATCGCACTGGTTTTATCTATGGAAACACAGAAAGCAAAACTTCCATTAAGGCCTCAGAAAAAATAAGCGAAACTCACCTGACTTCTCTCTCAAACCTCTAGGACTGTAATTCTCTGCTGTCAACATTGTTAGTTTTTCTCTGCTGCTTACCTGTGATCAGCTGGTGCTTCACCCCAATAAGCTCTCCAGCCACAGAGCCCTTCATCTCCAACTAGGACCTTGTAGACATCAACCTCTCTGCCTCGTATTGTGCCACTCTTCAGATGGAAACTGATTCTTCCACTGCTGAAAATGTTGTTCTGTTGTTGTTGCTGCTGGTATGCTCACTGCTACCAACAGGTTTATTCTTTGAGCTGTATGAGAAATGAGGATTATGACAAAAATCAGTTAGGGCAAATCAGGTGTATGGTCCAATTTCAGTAAAAAAAACCACCAGGGAGTTGTCATTAATCCTTATTTTATTTCTTGTTATGCAGCCCATTATGTATACATGTGGCGCTATTTCATTTCTTTTCCTTTCTTCCCTAAGAAAAACAGGTTGTCTTCTTGGCTTCATGCTCCTCTCAAGTTCCCCATCTGTGATCATTCTTGTCAAACCAGAATCTAGCCCAAAGTCTGTTTTTTGATTGGAAGTGACACTTCTGAAATGAGCCTGACCTTCTTTTTCACCTTCTGTCAGGAGCCTTAAGGTATAACAGCAACATTTCAAGTTATATATCATTAAGAATTGACTGGCACACCTCTTTAGCATGCTTGCTAAATGGCCTATAAATTCTTCTATCTAGGTGAAATAGCAGGTTCGAGGCAATAATATTTCAAAAAGCATAAAAAATAAACCTGCCAGATACGTCTTTTCATGTGGTGAGACCACTATTTTACCAAGTGTACTTCAATACTCCACCAAGCCATACCAAGCTTATAAGCACAGAAACAGAGAAATGGTGGCGGCTCCTGGGTTTAACCAATAATTTGAACTGAGATTGGGGATGAAAGGCTGTGTTGCCAATATGTCCTTGCTCAGAATGGATATTATTTCCACTTGCTGCTTCCTCGTCTTGCACAAGGTGCTTATGCCAAATGTTGAGTAGCAGGAATCAACTATCCTGAGTGATTCCTTACAGAGCTTTTTGAAAACCATTTTTACTTTCTTGCTTGCATACACAGCATCTTCTCAGATGCCCTGTGAGCCTCTCAGTGTCATGTACGGCCAATTTGTTTTCAAAGTCAAAACTGCAGGATTATTAAATATAATCTGTATTTGTCAATTTGTGGAATCTACTGCAAAGCCAGTTAGCTTCAGCTTTCTGTGGAGAGGAGAAGGGCATGCTAAGGACTGTTTTCCCAGGTTTAACTCCATCCCCCTTCATTTGGGAAGAGTCTGTTTTTAAGCAAAGAGAAAATGCACAAACTGAACTAATTTTTTTTTTCCTTAACTAAGCATAATATTAAAAAGTTGAATAAAGGTATTGGCAATTATTTTAAGAGTGTAATGTATAATGTAAAGTACAATTTTGATTTATTAATATCTGAGATTAATTATAGTGATTCAACACATTGAAATGTTTTGAAAGCATTTCAAACACCTTTCTTATAATTGTAGATGTTGTTGCATCAAACTGGGAAGGGTGCCATTATTTATGCAATGAGGGCTGCTCTCTCCCACCGTGCTCCTGTAGTCTCTGTGTCAGTTAACCTGCATTTATATTCACCACCTTTATTTATGCCTGGATGTCTAAACTGAAGTTTGACTTGATGTAAATAGTGGTATTCCTGCCTCCTCAGTGTCAGCTGCATGGATTCTCATCATCCCTGAAATCAAGCTCTGTGACTCTGGTGAATTTTTGTTGCTGAATTTTTGATTCCTGCTCTTGACAGCATTGGCCAATTCACCTCTTGGACAAAGGTGTCCAAAAGAAGTTATTGGACTGACATGTCTAGGGACAGCTGGCAGAGACTGTCGCAGCCACTAAGACATGCAGTTTGAGATGCCAAGGTCTTCTTAGAGGGGCTGTTAGTTTAAAAGTCTTTGGCATTTCAGAAATGGTTTTAGTAAGCACTGTGTAATTGCTCATATTAATTTTGTCACTGCTGCTTCAAGGAGCATGGCTACAGTGTTACCGGGCTATCCCAAATGTCTAGGATCACTGGAGAGGTCTAGATGGTTTTAGACATTGCTGGGGTTTGTTTTAATTTTTTCCTAGATTTTCTTTTTTTGGTAGTGGTATTTTGTACAGACTGGGGGAAAGTATTCATATGTAATAAATTAAAATAAAACACTGTTGTTTTGTTTTTAGAGGAAAACCTATTGTCATGTCATATATTTAAAAGCAAATCCCACCAATTTGAGTTTGTTAGTACAAACCCCAAAATTTGCAGGGTGTACTTCTCTTACTGAGTTGAAGCCTTTCCAAGTATTTAGTATGATTGCACTATAAATATGGACTTACTTTCATTAAAATGAGAAAGGTGGTGGTAGATAATCTGTTGTGTGGCACAGGAGAGCATCTCGATGAGTGATCTTTTTCTCCTCTCAAAGTTCCTTACTAATATGAAAATTGGGAAATTTTATTAGAGTACTCTTACTATCAAAAGTCTGTTGTTTTTAAAAGATCTTGGGATTTGGCTTTTTATTTTTCTTGACTTTCATCCTTTCTTTGCGCCATTCTCAGGAAATGAAAGATTTGTATCTCACCCACGTAACAAGCAGTTTGTCAGCTTCAACCACAATATATGTGGGTAATTTCAGCTGAAAGAGGGAAGCCTGGAAGGAATATTTGTTTATGACTTTTTTTTTTTCCTCCTTAGTATAAGCTAGGAAGAGTAATTGCATGTTGTCCTCTTTTTCAGAGACTCCTACTGCAGCCTCAGTCTATCTCAAATAGACCTTTCTGATAATTCCTGATGGGCTGCAGCAGTACAGTAACTCTTACAGTAATTTACTGGGTAGAGGTGTTTACTGGGTGAGGATGCTGCCTCAGCTCATTAATATTTAGCAGTGCAAACTTCAAAGCAACTTCTGCCATGCCTTAACCACTATTTTAGATATGGACTCTAATACCATTTGGTGAAAAATATTTTTTTTTGCTCAGGCAATTGACGTTTATGAAATACAAAATAAATGAATGAAGATCGGGCAAATCTCCTTTGCAATAGCTTCTTTGCTTACCCGTGTCAGTTCTACGTGCCCTGCAACAGTTGGGCTGTACAGCTTCAGGCACTGGTCTCAGCTACACAAAAGACACGAGAAGCAACTAAGCCCTAAGTGAAGAGGCTGCCACAGGCACAGCAGGTGTCGTGATTTAACCCCAGTCAGCAGCTAAACCCACACAGCCGTTTGCTCAGTGGGGCGGGGGTGAAGAAGAGTAAAAGTGAGAAAACGCGTGGGTTGAGATAAAAACCGTTTAATGGGGAAAGCAAAAACCCCACATGCAAGCAAAGCAAAGGAGGGAATTCATTCACCACTTCCCATGGGCAGGCATGAACACTTCCCATGTTCAGCCATCCCCGGGAAAGCAGGGCTCCATCATGCATAACAATGATTTGGGTAACCATACCAGGTACTGTGAAGGTAATTACCCCAGCCAAAACCAGCACGGCGTGGTGGACAGGGACACCCTCCTTGGGCAGCCACTCGGCTGCTCTGGGCACACACACCGCATCTGAAGAGCAGTGCAGGACATTTTCCATGGTCACTGAATTTCCTGTGCCTTCACTGCACATGCATGTGTGCTACCAGAGATTTTCATCATTATTACATGGACTCTGAGGCATCACAGCATCTTGAGAAAAAGGTCTTCCTTCACAGTTGGTGATAAATTAATGCAGTCATGCTAAAAGTGAGTTGCAAGAAGGGCAGGGAAATGCAGTAATTTGTCTCTTTTTTTTTTTTTTTTTAATGTTTTCTCATTACTGGGCAGAATGGCAAAACAACATTAAATATTAATTTATCTGCTAGATCACTTCTAGTGCTTTATATGTACCAGCACGGCATGAACATGTATATAGGGCTCTATTTATATCAGCTGATTTTCAGCAGTCCTTGGTAATAGTAGCCCCCTCGTATGGGTAGATCTGATACATTTGATCCATTTCCTGTGCTTTACCCTTGAAATAATATAGTAAATACCCTGTGCAAACACTCTTCAGTTGCATAATGCATAATTCGTGCAACTGGGAATGAGAAAAGTGAAGACTTGAATTGGTGCCCTTGGGCATCACAAGTCACTCATTAGTGGACTTACTAAGGTACAAAACCTAAACCTGGTGTGAGGTCAGATATGACCTGTAAGATATGTCTCTCATTTGTTTTCAAAAAAAATCTGACACTGTGAATGATTGAATTCTGAGAGTTGAAATAAGAAGCAGGCTTTAATGTATTTTTTATGAGCTGAGAAGAACTCATTTCTGGCAAGGCTGGTGATTTATAAGGAGGAAAGAGGAGAACTGAGTCACATGCACTGAAAACAATCTGTTGGTTTAAAGGCAGAAATGCATTAAAAATTTCAAAGGCACAGCCCTATAATAGTGTCATTTCAAGGCATTGTTTCTCCAGAAGGCATTTGTCCTCTACTTTCTCAGCCATCACTGGGTATTGCTATGCCAGTTCTTCTAAACTATGATAACATTTGTCTGGTATAGTGGGTTTCACATCTGAGCAGCTTTCTAGTTTTTGGTAACTGCTCATGTGTATTGAATGGTCCCTCTAGCTTTCCACTTTGGTGTTTGTTCTGCTTTAATTTAGAAAAAAATAATGGGTTTCATTCCTAAAGGTAGTAATCACACAAAGCCTTGTTGAAATTGGGTTAGTTGTTATTAGGGAAGACTTGATTGATTGCCCCTTAAAATATATGTATTTTATTGTTAAAGTTAGTGTAAATAAAATTATGATTGATACTTCCTGAAAACGAGAGATTCTAGATCTTTCCCAGTGCAAGTATTACTGTGCACTCATAACTAGTTAAATTAAGTGTTGTAGATTTAAACCACAAGTTAATTTGACTTACGCTGTATTTGTATGTCTAGTAGATGTTTAATGTTATGCTACAAATTTTTATTTATATAGACACAGTAATCTCTAACCCAGGGTACTAAAAGGTTTACTTTTTATTTTATTATGCAATGTGGACATGTCAGAGGTGTTAGAAAAGGTATTTTATAAAAAAGTTAAGGCTTGTTCCTACCCGTGGCACTAATGTCATTAATTATTTAAATCTCTTTATCTGTACAAAACAAAAAAAAATATAATAAGTATATAAGTAGATTTCCATTTAAAATTTTATTGAAAGTTTATTCCACATCTTATTTTTATTTAAAAGGCAAAAACAAAGTCTGTGTATTTTCCTTTGAGATGTTTCATATGTAGGTGCAAGTGCTGGGTGCTCCACTGGAGAGGAGAATCCCTGTCCTCCTGGAATAAAGTATTTATTTCTGGTAAAAGTGGGTTTTGTGCAATAACCTACCTGTTGTTCAGGTTTAAATATTGCACATTTTGGATATCACACTTGGGTTGTTTTTCATGGCAAAACTCTGTATGTGATGAGAGGACAGTGTGTTTTGTGAGAACTGGTTCTACCACTTGCATTGGAGTCTCAGACCACACAGCTGGCTGGCTGAATACCTCCTGCACTCTCATTGTGAGAAGCCAGAAGTTGTGCAATTGAGGAAGACTTGTCACACTTGTGCCTGTCATGGGATGGAAGGCTCATGGCCTTGAATGATTTCGTTTTCCATAGTAGCATTCTGTGTTACTTTTCCTCTGGCGGGAAGAGAGAGAATGTGGAGAACTGAGAAGGATGTGAAAAGAAAATCTCTTTCCATGCAAGTTCTAGATTTGCCTCTTAAGATGAGTTCATTTGGCTTCTGTTCCCACACAAAAAAATACATGCAGTGAAAAGTGTTTTTGTTATGTCAGCTAGCTAAAACATTGGGAATTCTGCCAATCTTATAGCTCGTCTATGAGGAATGTAGAGTAGGAAATTTGGTTCCTCTATGAAGAATCACATGATGTGCAAAAATTGAGAACATCTGTTTATGGGCAGATGCCTTCATAGTTTCATCTGAGGCAATTCTCAAGTGTATTTCACTGTTCCTTGCTGACAATCTGATTTGTGCTTTCCAACAGTGGGATGGCGTAGGACCTCTCCCAGACTGTGCAGAACCACCCAAAGGAATCCAGATGCTGTGGCACCCTTCAATAGTCAAACCCTACCTCACACTTCTTTCTGAGTGCTCAAATCCAGACACGCTGGAGGGGGCAGCAGGGGCACTGCAGAACTTGGCTGCTGGGAGTTGGAAGGTAGGAATATTAACCCAATAAGTATTTCCTCTTCAGTTCTGAAACCACCCTACAGCTGACAGCAGGTTGGTGATGGAAATGTATCTAATTGTTTATGGTAGTGGAGTAACCTTCTGTTTTCATAGAACTATCTGCAGTCAAATTTGAGATAGTATTTCAAGTCCTAGGTAGTGGTATCATAGCAAATGTCAGCATACAGCAGCGAAGATCACATCGGTCAAGTAGAGTATGAAAAATTTCCACTGAAAACCAATATCCAAATGAGGAGAATGAGGAGAAGCAGTTCTTTATGAACCTGGGTGACAGAGCCATGAAAAATGAGCCAAAAATGCCACCAGTGACAATCAGATGAAACCGTATTGTTTTATCACTGCAGAAACTGGTTGAGATTCTGTCCCTTAGGAGAAGCCAGGGCACAGCAGAGCAAGATATAAATGATGTGACACCAACACAAATAATCTTAGCATCTACTTTTTTTAAAAAATAAGACATTATTAAAATAATGTAGTATGATTAAATATCGTAGTATGATTAAATATCATATGATATTCATAGTATGATTAAATATCTACAATGAGTGAGGAAATGTGCAGTCAAGGCACTCTACTCCAGCTAATCCTATTTTTCAATTATATTCAAAAGCAACATTTTTCTTTCATGTTTTACTTCCAGTAAGTTGAGTAAAAAAATTAAGAAAATACTTGTAAATTTAGAACAGATGAGTAAAATTCAAGATAATGTTGAACTTTGTTTACTTTTAGGGCAACTTTCCTGATGTTAAACTGGTTTAATTGGGTGAAAGTACTAACTCTCTAATCCTATGGTGTAACTATAATGCACTGACTTTAAATTAACTCTCAGCAGGAATGTTTCTCATTTACAATGAAAACAGTCATGTACGGGGAAATGCACTGATCAAAGTTGTGTCTCAGAAGGTATCCTGTTGGGTTGTAAGCAGTTGGGCATTCGTATGTGATATGTAAATACCAATTTAATTAGGCATTCATTTTGAAATGTTAGCACTGATACTAGGAAATGGTTTTCTTTTTCCCATAAAGTTTTATTGGAAGCTGGGTTGGCACACTCACTAGCTCTTCCAAGGCATATGATTTTTTTGGGTTTTTTTATAATTGTGTTCCACCAGACTTAAAAAATGTCTTTGATTGTTGCATTCAGTGGCATGTAAAACGGTTTAACAAAATATCTGTTCTGTGATCTTTGTCCTGTGTAAGTACTATGCCTGAAAATCATTATGGTTTTATTATTCTCATGTTGTAGACTGCTTCAGATGGTGTAATCCTGGCAGAGAAATGCAATAAATGTGTTCTAGCCATCTGGGAATGGGTGTAGCCCTGGTCCAAATGAGAAAACAATGCATGCATGTTTGCCAGGACTAATAGAAGTGCTAAAATCCAAGTGGTGTCCCTTCTCCCATTTCTAATAAATCTGTATACCTGTCATCTTTTAGTTGGCAGAAGTATACAGGGAGAGGAAGGAAGGCTCTGCAGAGCTCTTTGGCGAGTGCTGGCTTAGAAAAACTATTTTGGACTTTAATACTATCTGTGCTGATACCATGGGAAAAGCTGAGTTGTTCTCATATTGCTCTATTTTTCTAAAGATTCACCAATTCTATTACAAGGGATGTGCAGACACAGAATGAATATCCTTAATTTCACATGTCATACTAGCCATTTTTGTGAGGGGAGTAATCCTCTTTGGGGATTACATAAGCATTGATGTTTCCACCTTTTGACCTCTCCTTTCCACTGCTGCAGTCCAGATATAAAATGACTGAAATAAAAGATAGAAAACTCTTAAAAGAAGAGGTTATTCCTAAGGGAGATTTTAATTTTTTTAGTTCCTCCAACAAATGGTAATTGTATAAAGAATGGAAATTATTTTTTTTTTACTTGAATTCTTTCAAGAAGAACTTTATGATGGACTGAAAGAGAAGAGCAAACTGTATGAAGATAAATAATGCTGCTATTAATATTAATAGCAATAGCAGTTGTGGGCTTTTTCCAATTAGCATTATTTAAATGCCAGAAGAATCACAGACTATATGAGGCAGCCAGCGTACCAGACATGCTCACACACTACTGAAGATACAGTCTCTTTTGGAAAAAAATACAATGCAGTCAATACACTTGCATAATTCTTTCCTAGCTGTTTCACCCTTTTGGTTCCTCTGGTACAAAGCTGTCTAATCCTCTTGGGTGGCCAAGAGGTAATATTTTTCACACAGGCAGTGCTTAGCCAGTGCTATTACAGAGGGAAAGTGAGCAGATAAAAGGAAGTCTGAGTAATTTTTAAAAAATAAAAAGTTGTGTAGGGGATTTAGATAAATGTCTGCCACTAGAATTAACAGACGATATGTGTCTAAATCCCCTAGACTACTTTGGAGAATTTCAGGCACAAAAAGAAAGCAGCGGTATGTAGCTTTAAGGATTAATAGCTCAAAAAGGCTGAAAGTTTTCGTTATTTCAGGGAATATAGTTTCTCAGTGATACATACACATTAGATCAGCACATGCACATGGTGAAACATAATCTGTAGGACATTTTTAGCTCTGCTTCAGTTGAAGGAATTCCTTCTAAAGCCAAATACTAACATAAAAGAAAAAAGTGTGACATACTTATATTTGCGTACAGTTTTTCTATGTCAAAATGGAACACTTTGGACTAAAGTGTTGACATATATTACCCATCTGCAAAGCAAAACTTGGGAGTTTTTTAATAATGACTAATGAAATCCTTGGTCAGTGCAATTATTATTAGACCAAGCACAGTCTGTAACAAATCAGAAAAGGAGCATCTTGGTGACAAATATATTAAGAGATCCAAATGAAAGTTTACAATAAAACAGGATACTGATTTTGAGGTATGAGGAAGAATATTTTCAATGTGAAAATTTAACCTGGTATAGTTTACGACTGCATATCTTGACTTTGGTGTATATTCTGGTTTTGAAAAAGATTGACAGCTTATATACAAAGCAGAACGCATTTTGGAAGAGACTGTTTCAGATAAACACAGATATTTGTTCATCTCTCTGTTCTGCATCAAGATGTTGTCACATAAGGTGGACACTGGTATTGGAATCTGAAGGGGAAGAACCATCTCTGTCATGGAAAATTACATGCATATCCTCACAGAGATCTCCTTTTTGTTCATGTGCTTACTTGATGCATCTATGAAAAATAGGATTGGCCCTTCTTGAATAATATCTATGGAGACAGCCAAATTCGTAAGTCTTTTGGAAAGGCTGGATAAATTAACATTTTCCACATTGCTGCCAGTTGCTTACGGTCTAAGTGCTGCCCTGCACAGTGACCTGTGACACCAGCAGGGGGTCACTGTGTGTGCCCCTCCCGACAGGGCTGGTAGCTGCCAGTAATACACGCTCCAAGCACAGTGCTGCCACCTGACAGCAATGGGGCAGTTTGTCAGCCCTGGATCTGCACCCACCCACCACCTTCTGCAGAGCTCAGCTGCTACCTGGGTCTAGGGCGGGGTTCTGTTTTAGGGGAGTCATTGCTTCCCAAAACATTTTATCCCATCAAATCATAACCATGGTAGTTTCACAGTATCCTAAACATCCGGCAGACAGAAGGAGCAACATGTGAGCAACACGGCCATTGGGTTTGGCTTTGCTTCCTCTCATTGCCACTCTTAGATTTTTTTTTTCAAAGAATAGACTCATTGTAATTATACTTAATATGAACTTGAATATTAAAGCTGCTTAGAAATATGAAATAAAAAAACAACTCGGGAAACACTTTCCTCATCGATCTTAGCTGGAGTTTTCCCTGAACAAATAAGATTTGAGACATGCCTTTGGAAGCAGTGCAAACTCTTTATTTCCCATTAGGTATTGGCTTTCACTGGGAGCTCTGTTATTTTTCTTTGCCACTTAATTTGTGTTTAACCAAATTTATGCAAAAATGTAGAATTAGGAAAAAGGAGACTTTCTGACTCCCTCAGCTACATTCTGAAGACAATCGCCTGCTTATTAAGAAACCTCTCCCACTATAACTCTTCAAGCCAGAAGTTCTTTCTGTAACCTCATATAATTTTTTATTTTAATGCCTTGGTTTGAAAAAATTATATGGTTTAAATTACAAGAGTGATCCTGTAAAAGATGATCTTTTTATATGTAGTCTGGCATTAGTACTTTTCCTCAGATGGTGAAAATAAAAGTGGCAAGTTCTTTTTAGTTTTCACCTTGGTCAATTGGCTATTAACACATTAAATCTCCTGAGCCCGTAAAAAGTTATATGCAAAATGTCCTCGAGTTAACAATGTCAAGCATCCAAGGTTATGTCCCTTCTGAATAAAATTACCCTCTCAGGAAGAAAAAAAATATTAGGATATCTGTTTATTACTGTATCTGTGTGTATGTGTCTGACAGCTGAATTTAAGCTGATGTCAGTTTATCTCCACTCTTAGACTGCAATATTGCAAGACCTGTTGCTCTGAACGCATAGAATCACGAAAGAGCTGAGGTTGGCAGGGACCTCTGGATGTCATCTGATCCAACCCCCTTCTTAAGCAAGGCCACCTAGAGGCAGTTGCCTAGGACTGTGTCCAGATGGTTTTCTGAATGTCTCCAAAGGTGGAGACTACAACCTCTCTGGGCAACCTGTGCCAGTGCTCAGTCCCCCTCACAGGTGATAAAGCAATGCCAGCTGTTCTGAAAAGTCCTATGTTTCAGTTATTGTCCATTGCCTCTCATCCTACAATATTACCTTTTCTATTACATGCAGTTGGTAATGCAGTGTTGTCACCATAAGTAGTATTTCCTTAGTTTTGTCAAACCCTTAAAAATAATTTCTTCATTCATATGATCCTTTTTAAAAAAATACACTATCATGACTTACATAGGCAATACCTGTCTTTTAAAACCAGGAAACAAGATTTACTGTATTTCTTCTGGCAACACGACTTACATTGGAACAGGTGGCACACCTGCTCTGGGCCTTGGTTAGTCCCTTCTGTGCACTCAGTCTTCTGTCTCAAGTTACTTTGCAGGCTTTATGAACTTCCCTCATCTGCTGTAATGACAGGATGGCCAACTTCCATTTCCACACTGTTGCTGATACAGGCCAGGATGCCCTTGACCTTCTTGGCCACCTGGACACATGCTGGCTCATGTTCAGCCACTGTCCACCATCACCCGCAGGTCCTTTTTCGCTGGGCCACTTTCCAGCCACTCTGCCCCCAGCCTGTAGCTCTGCCTGCGGCTGTTGTGATCCAAGGGCAGGAGGCATTAAGTACGTCAGCCTTTTCCTCACCCCTTGTTCACTGTGTTTCCTGCTGCATCCAGTAAAGGGTTGAGATTCTCTTTAGCCTTTTTTTTGTTGCTGCTGTATTTATAGAAGCATTTTTGTTGTCTTTTACAGCAGTAGCCAGATTAAGTTCTAGCTGGGCTTTGGCCCTTCTGATTTTCTCCCTGAAACCTCAGAACATCCATGTAGTTTTCCTGAGCTCCCTTCTTCCAAAGGGGAGGGAAAAACTCTCCTTGTTTCTTCCTGAGCTCCAGCAAAGCTCTTTGTTCAGCCAGGCTGGTGGTCTTCCCCACTGGCTCATCTTTTAACATATAGGGATGACTTGTTCCTGTCAACAACAGAAACAATCTTTTAAGATTTCCTACTTGAAGAACGTCTAGCTTTCCTGGACTTCTTTGCCCTTCAGTACTGTCTCCCAAGGGACTCTGTGAACCAGTCTCCTACATAGCCCAACGTTTGTCCTCTGCAAGTCCAAGGCAGTTCTGCTGATCCTCCTCCTTTCCTGTCTTTTGACTCTGTAACGGTGAGGAACAAGTGCTGCTCTGTTGAAGTCACTATCAGTCTCATGAGACTATAGCATTCCTTGGCTGGTTCTTTCTAGCTCCTCTCCTTTCCATTCCATGTTTGATCATACTCAGCAGGGAATGAGGAGGCTCTTTTGTTAGACAACTGAATGTCCCTGCCTTTGATCCCTAATACACAGGTACAATACCCATGTGAATGGGGTTTATGGGTCATTGGCCTGATCTCTTGAGATAAGCTAGATGCTATCTCGGTCTTTGTTCCTTAGAGAAGCAACTGCATTTGTTTTGTTAATTCCATGCTGGAGAAATCTGATGCTCATGGGAGCAAGAGCTCCATTAAGTAAATTATTAGATAAGGAAACTGAAAACATAAAAGGGACCAATTTAGACACAAGGTCAGTGTAGTATGAGTAGTATGAGAAAGAGTTTCAAGCTCCTTACCATCCAGACACTTGAAGATAATGAGTAATTATTTTCTAAAGCAGGAGACATCTAGGTTATCAATCTCCTCTTATCAGGCAAGGACATATTGTGGGCTCCTTGCCAGATTTTTCTGATGACTCTAGTTATTTAGGTATTAACCCTTTGGAGTTTCATCAGGCTGTTCCAGGAGAATGTTTTTTTGGATTACAGTGAAAAGGCTTACTTTTATTTTCTCCAAAACAGTAGTTTTATGAATATTTATGTGATAGAATGCAGAAGACCACTTATAACATACTATGTAATCAACAAAGTCAATTTTTTAAATAACCAATGCTTTATTCTGCCAGGAATTCCAGTGCTTTATTCTGTCAGGAATCCTTACCTGGGTAGAAACACCTCATAAATGAGGCAGCATCAATTGTTAAAGGGAAATGTATTGGCTGTATAGGACAGAAAACAAAATTGAAGGAACAGGACAATATTCAAGAAGCGAGACCTGCTGCTTCCAACACTTGTATCACAGACATCATGAGGAAATCACCATGGACATCTGTATGTGGAATGGGAGCACCGTAGCTCATGCTGCCTTCATGCTCAAAGTAATCCCTTACTATAAGCAGTTTGCTTTCCATGAGATGTGTCACTTTTGTCCCAGATCTTTTCTGTTTAAATTATACTAGTAACAGTGTTTGGAAAACTGATCATAAAATATCTCAGATCATTTTGGAAACACAGTACATATTTGTACTGCAGAACCAAGAATGATGAGGTGCAAGGGCAGTTCCTTATCAGTTATACCTTCCTGTTTAAGATAACTTATGTTAACATTGTTTTGTTTTTCTCTAGTTTATTTATTTAACTTTGTGTCTTTACCTACTGGATTTTTTCCTTTCTCTTTAAGCTTGACTAAGGTTGTGGAGCAAGAGAAGAGTAACCAGTTAATACTTTTCTCTTGTCCCAACACAAAGATATAGAGAACTTGCTGGTAGGCTACCAGTTAGAATAATTTCTAAGAACAGGACACTGCACTCAGGGGACAGAAAGTCCTTGGGAACTCTCTTTTTACTCTCTTCAGAAACTGAAGAAAGATAACCAAGATTTCAGAGCTCTGCTCTCTGTCAGGTTGTGTGTCTTCTTAGGGATCCCAGTAAAATTATTTGGGTAAAGTAGATCTGTAATTTTTGAATATAAAAATATTTTCTTTTTTTCCTGATAGATATATTACATTGAGTCTGAACAGACAAAGAGGAATATTAATCTTTGATTGCTTATTGATATTTGATTATTCATGGAGTTCTCTTTCATGCTATTTTACTACTGTTAGCATGGACTCTTTCTAAGCCTTTCCTAGCAGACCTTGAGTCTCTCTAATCTTCCTAGTACTCTTGATAATTTAGTTTGCTTTGTCATGCCTGCTGCCCTGATTTAGCTTTCATGTTGTAGTTTACATCTCAGCAGTTCCCTTTAATACTCGACAACTCAGTAGTCTTTGGGTTACAGTGTTGAACTGTAGCGATACAGTGCGAATTCTAGTCAAAGCTGAAGTATGTGATGAAGTATTCTGCAGAGACTTCAGTAACACTGATGTCAATGGCAGGAAAGTGAATCCATTCAAAATGCCAAGTGTATACAGTTGTTGGTATTTCTTGCATTTTTGGGGGGGGAACTTATTTTGGTAGTTTTATTCTTTTTCATTTTATGATGGAAATTTCTTCATTTTTCAGTTTGGTCTCCTGTTTTGCTGCTTCATAGGGGAGTAAAGAAAACCATATGAAATAGTAAAAGGAGTTAAATGAATAAATTCTTTTCAATTTTTCTGAAAAATATGTGAGTTTTATCTAGATTAATTACTCTTCTCTTGAGTTTCAGCCTAATATAATCTTAATCCCTAGAAACATTCACCTCTGCAAACGGTAACTGACAAACAAAAAAAAAATTCAGGTTTACTCTATTTTTCTACCTAATTACTGTGATGAAAATAAAAAGGGAACTACTAATGAAAGTGGACATAGGGCTCTACTATGTACCTTCAAAGTGATGTGTAGTAGTTGTGCCCCCCAAATTCCATTATTGGTAAAGTGTTTTCATGCACAGACTGGCTCCTGTGCTTGTCTCTGATAATTCAGCCTCAATCTGATGCAACAATAATGACTTTATTTTATTTTCTAGCTGCTTGTTCCCACTGAAGTGTTTGCTGTTCCCACAGGGATGCTTTTCCTTTACAAACTGAACAGCTATTTGATCGTTGACACTGCCACTGATTTGTGCAGTAACAGGATGATTAAGCGTATTGGCAGAGTGCCTCATTTACTTACTGATAGGCAACAAACCCTTTGTCTCTTTTCTTTTTTATGATTTTTCATCTCTTCGCTTTTATACTTCACTGAGCTCATATTAGCAATTGACCCACAGTGTGGAAATGCAGGCGCGTTCCGCGATGGCTTCAGGCGAACGGAAGGATCATCAGTATACACAAGACTGAATCAATTTCTCCATTCTCTGCAAGAATGAAATAGCCTTTTGAGGCATCTCAATTTGAGCTCTCCCGAAATCCGCACAGCGCAGCATAATTGCTTGCAGAGACTTGTCCTAATTGGCAGCTTAAGGAAAGAGAACCAGACAGTTCATACCACTTTCCACATGGAAAGTTCTCCAGAGACTGTTGAAACAATTGAAAGCATTTCTCTCTTTCTGCCTAAGGTTCATGACTTCAAACAGCAGATGAAATGATAGCAAATCACACATTGAGGAGTCTGTGAACTTCTCCCAAGGTGGATGACGTCCTCTGGAAAAAGGACAGCTTGGGAGGGAGAGGAGTACACAGGGGAGAGGAGAGGTTTTGTACATATTTTCCTGTAGTTCTCCTCCCATTGTTTTATATGTATATGTGCATATGTGCATCTGTAAAACATTATATCTGGATTTTTCCCCTGTGAAAGATTCGGAGCTCTATTTTTTACTGTTGTAATCAAATTAATTGGTTCATTACAGAACCTGAAGGCTTGCATGTCATTTAGTTAGTAAGGAGGTTTATATTTTCTCTTTTTTTTTCATACCGAGTTATTTCAGTGTTTCTCCTACAATGTCTCCTACTCTCCCTAGGCTTTGCTTAAAAGCAAAACATTCCCTAATTTGTTCGTTTTAAATTTATGGGTTGAAATGGATGATGAAAATACTACATCCCAAGAAGTCAGTTGTAAACCTGGCTTTATGAGACAAGTGCTTGTGTTTTCTCTTGGTAGCTGACTAAAAAAAAAATCAAAGGAAAACTGTTTACTGATATTTTAGTATGGAGGTTTTTAAAATATAGTGAATAATCTAAAGGATCATTTTCGATTCTCCTTGGTATTGAAAAGACATAGATAAGCTTTTTTCTCTCAAAACAAACACCCCCACTGATTCCCCTTGTAGCCCATTTTGGAGATGTTACATCTGTGATGTACTTCTGCAATGAACAGCAGCATCTTTCAGAATACTGTCTGCTAGCTTGAACTCTCACCTCAACCAGACAGGCTCACTTCTTTCTCAAAATATTCTCACTGCTACCTTGAACTCTCACGCTGGCAGTCACCTTGTAATCACAGCAGACACAACAGATACTTCTCCTGGGAGAGGTGTACAAAATACAGCATTTTTTAAGTGCAAAGAGGTATTGCTCATTTCCCAGCTGCAGGTGAGAATGCATCTAACTGGCAGGTAAATACATATTTATTAAACCAGGAAAGTTAGAAATATTTGTTTGTTGTTTCCACAGCATCCTTTATATTGAATATCCCATTAAAATCAAGGTATAGGAGAGAAACTATTTTTCAGAAAATACTTCCGGTTAAACTCATTGATCCTTAAGATCTGTTTTAGTTTTTTATCTGATGATAAAAACACACTGGTTCTAGAGAAGAGACTGGATGAGAGAGCATAGAATGAGATCAACCAAGAGTCCTGCTACCACTTGTCTCCTCTAAACAGTTTGCTTTGCTGCACAAAATGACAGCACATTTACGTTTTAGACATGTTATTGTGCTCAGGAATGCTGAGAACCCCTTGTCCCACTTAACTGACTAGAAAGCTTATCATAACCATTATCACTTTCATCTACAGCAAAGTCCAGCCAACTGGTTTTTGTTATACATGGTTTCTACAGAGGAGAATTAATAAAAAAATATTCTTTAAATACTGGTTTCTCTGAATTATATTACCTGGAATGAATTTGCATCCCAGACATTGCAGCACTGTAGTTCTTGTCTATCTCCATATATACTGTTCTTATCATAAATATGTATTCTGGTTTTTGCTATTCAGGGCATGTATCTTATATAAACAGATGCTTTTAAAGTGAGCTCTTCAGCTGTGGTAAGTAGAGGCTGTGTGCAGGAGTTAAGCATGGTCTGCTGACAGTGAATGTGCTAACCTTTTTTTGTTTTTACTCTGTCTGGCTATGGAGTAATGCTATTGCAATGCAGTTATTCTTTACAGTGGGATGTCTTTGTCGAAAGAGAAGGGCCATCTAGATCAGAAAATCTTAAGGCTTATCATCCTAGTTTCTGAAATATTTGAAATATTTCAAAAGCAAAGGCCTTCGAGAACTTGTCTTCACCTTCCAGGTACAATGGCAAGATAAACGTGCATGCCATAGCACTGAAAGGAGGGAGACACTCTGCTTCAATAATTTCCTTTCAACTCTCAGTACAAGAAGCGTGAATGTGAACTTTATGAAAATTCCAGAGAAGAGATCATGAAGTGAAAGGAATGTGTGCCTAGGGATGGCTTGTTTTGAAGTGGGCTTTGCTGAGGAGATCTGTACATCCTGCAGGTGTCCAAACATCTTAACTTTGGCAATACCCATGTACTTTATAGCCACAAGGTCACAGTTGCTGTCTTTTTTACATGTTTTGCAACTGCTGGAGGTAACAGCGGAATGGAAAAGAGGGTAGTATAGCTGATCTTTCATCCCTTCATGTGCTGGGAACCCCAAGCTGTGCAGCACCGGATGGACCTCCTACTCACAGCACACTGCACAGATCCCTTGTTCGCTGGCATGATAATCTTTAGAGCTCCTAAAGGGTTTCTTAGAAGTAAACAATTCTATTCATCATTTCTACTGTCAAATAAAAACGATGTTTACAGGAGAACATACTGCTCACTTTGATACAAAGACAAGGCCGTGCCAGTGGTGTCATGAACAACTGCCAAGTGGGAGATGCCTTTGGGGTTCTCTGATGGAATCAATCACTGGGGTTTATCCTGCAGCCACATGATACCTGCAGCCAGGCACCGCACAGGCCCGCACCACCCTCAGGTCAGCTCTTGAGGGAATCTCAAACACTTCAATGTACAATAGTATTCCAGTTAGGGTCGCTACAGGTGCCTAAACCAGGCATATACTTGTCCTCAATTTTCCTTCTGAACAAGTTAACAATCACAAGAGAAATGATCATAGTGTTTTCATGTTTGTAGGCTGAATAATTCTTACGGTAACAAGAAAGAAATACTCAGACCTCTTGAACTTGCTTTGTAATACATATATTGTAAAATAAATGTTGTTGGTTTAGCAGCAAACAAGCATCATTAGACATTGTATACAAAACACAGATGCAAAGTAAGTCGTCTGTAGACTTGGGCCATGAAAATGCAACCAGGTGTGCTGGGGGTGAAGTCAATTCATCATTTAATTTCTCTGTCACTATAAAAAAAAATGAATGTGGATTGCCAAATCAAGTGGTTGCCGAGCATCATCAATGCAATTATTTCCACTCAAAAGAGTTTCGCATCCAAATGCTTCTGTTAGCCCTTCCTCTGCTGTAAGCTCAGATGCCTCACTGTCTGTGGCGCATTCCTGACTTTGTTCCCACTCTCTCTCCCCTGCAGTGGTCCGTGTACATCCGCGCTGCCGTCCGCAAAGAGAAAGGATTGCCAATACTGGTGGAACTGCTCCGGATAGACAATGACCGGGTGGTATGTGCAGTTGCTACAGCTTTACGAAACATGGCCTTAGATGTCAGAAATAAAGAGTTAATAGGTATGTTCTTTCCAAACAAATCTATATATACTGCGGGTTTGGGGATTTCTTTTTTCCAGTTTGTAGCAGAATGAGCACAACAAAAATTATTCTCACATTTCTAGAACAATTTCTTTAATTCTTTTTCTAGTGTGTCATACTCAGATTTTATGTGACAGCTTGCTAGTATATATCAAGGAACTGTTAAATTAATTAAACATCATGCAATGTTTCTTGATCTTTCATGCTGTAATCTCTGTAAGAAAAGCAATGGCTTTGTTCTGCTGTAGCATTTCATTCCTAGGCTGGCAGTAGCACTTGCATCTTCCACATCAAGGATCTAAGCAAAGCACCCCCTCCTGATCCTCAGATTACCTATTGCAAGTAACTTTGGAGTAATGAAGTAAAAAGTCATAAAAATTTTAAGAAGGTTACAGGAATTTACTGGGCAGATTAGTAGCTCCAGCAAGAAAACTGGGAGACTCTTGCTTCACAAACAAATATGCTGTTAAGGAAAAGGACAATAATTTATGTAAACCATCATTGCCCCTAAGTTCTGACTGTACTGTAAGCACACATCTGGGGGATTGGACATTTCTTATTTTGATGGGGCTTTTGGTATTTTTTTTTTAGCTGAAATTCATCCAAACACTGTGGGACACTGAGCTTTTATTTTCATGTTCTGTCTTTGAAAAATAATCACTTCCTTGATTTTTAACTATTTCAACAATCATGACCAAACTATTTCTATTTCTGTACATTAAGGGTATCTTTTCTGTTAATTTTTCCTAACTTGTTGATCTGTTATCATTACAGCATATTTCTTCCCTGCTTTTAATTACAGAATTATAAAAATAGATACTATGATCATAATGTTTTATTATTTGTATCCAGTGCTATCTTAGGGTTAAGGCTTCATTACAGCAGTGCTCTGCAAGTTGTTAAAATAAGACAATCACTCCTCTCATACTGGGAGGAGTGTCTCATTGTACTTATGTTCCCAAATCTGCAATTTTCATTTAGGAATATAAGACTATACATGTAAAATTGAACTGTCTTAATCTGACGTGCCATTCAAAATACTAGGCAAATCATGGACAGTAAATTTGCACAACCTCAACATCTTAATATTTTATTAAATTCTTAAAGAACACATGATAAAAGCAAAGATAAATTAAAAAAAGGTGGGAACAGTCTGTTGACTATAATAAACAACCTAATATATTTATTTACATAGTCAACTAATAATAGCTGTAGAGTGCTGCTCTGATTTATGTTATTTGTAGGGTTATTCTGAGAAACTGTACTTCATAATTGCAATAGTAATTTGCTGCAGCTTAAAAACAGTCCAAACATGCCAATATGACAGGGGAGTTATGATTATAATTCTTGAACCATTTCAGCTGTGATCTTTGTATGTTCATTTCTTTGGCTTTCATCATTGAACTTCAAAGGAACAGTAATAGTGGTCATTACTGCTCTTGTTCTCGAGTATTTTTTAGCAAATAGGGCCTATCATAGAGCTGATTTTTAGAAATGCTAAACATCCGCAGTGGTCAAGGATTTCAACTCGTGTTGTAGTCCTTCCATTTTTGTGATATTGCACTTCCATGTATTGCAGGATGCCTTAGTTGTTGTTACGCAAAGGAAGCCTCAAAAGGAGCTTGTGCTTTATCAGGATAGTTCCTCAAGCATCCTTCTGCCTAGGCAGAATAGACATGCTGTTTATCTTTTCTCTTTCTGATTTTTGTCTGTGTATCAGGTTCTTGTGGTGACAAACTCTACCTCACAGGCTGGAATTTCCCCCGTAAGATAACCTTTTTTAAAAGAGAATTTTCCAACTGTATATATAGTAAAGTTACATAGCTGGAATTGAGTTGGTTGGGGGTTTTTTAATGCCTTTATAAAGCTTTCTTTTCAGTGGTGCTGTCGTTCCCTTCCCGGCTGACATTTTTTTACTGAAATGTGCCAGAGAATGATGTATTTAATTCTGCTGCTGCCAAATAGCCCATAAATCAGAATTGAGGCACCTGGAAAATATATCAGAAAGCTTGCTAAGATCCAGACTCACCTGTACTGAGCTACAAAACAAACAAAAAGACCCTTTTCTCAATGGGCAGAAGTTTCATACTAGACTTCATTGAATTGGCCAATCTGTTTTGTTTTTCACACAGGTCCATCAACTGTATTGTTATATTGTAAAAGTTGGTGCGAGGCTTCTCTTATAATTTATCTGAGCCATCTCCATAGCAACATTTTCTTTATTTATAGTGAGGTTTTCTTCCTGGGTTTCATTTCAGGCAGCTCCATGTCTTCAAAAGGACCCTCTTTTTTCTCCTTCATTGTTTTTGCAATGTGCCTTGTGTCCCTTGGCCAAGACAGTGGACATATTCATCTCTCTCCTTCCCAAAATTAAACTGCACTCAAACAAAAGCATGGTCACTCGGGCCTACTTAGTACTGGAATAGATAATGCAGCACCCAGTTTTCCCTTCTTGAACACACTGCCCAGGTGCATACCAGTCACAGGTTAGACCACATTCATTTTCACTGGAATTCCAGGACCCTTGTCTACATAAAAGAGTACACAGTCTTTGTTGCTTCCCAAGAGTGCACCCAAAGGAAAGGTTTCTCAGCCTTTTCTCTCTCCCAGCTGAGGGAAGGATCCACTACTGATACTGCCTGTTTTGGTTTTGCTTGGTTTCAGTGATCTAGGCTGCACAGCACCCCTGTGTCCCTCTGGTACCCCAAGATTTTTCCACTTCTATTTATGGGCTCAGCAGTTTGGAAGGCTTCTTTTCCTTCCTTGAAGCAGGTTCTGTCTATGCTACACTTCTCCATGGGTCCATTAGCTTCTCCCCCCACCCCCACTAGATGCCACTGAGTTGACCAAAAATCACTTTCATTTGCTTTTGACTGTTCACTTAGGCAGAAGAAAATTGCTTTTATCCCACAGGTCCTCTAAAAGCTATGTCAATAGCAATTTCTGTGCAGTTATGTCATCCCCATGTTCTTTCCCTCTTCTTCACCTGTCCCTTTCTCTCAGGAAAAGGAGAGGAAGGGGAAGTAGAATAACAAACCCACCTTTCTGTGTTCCTCAGGGTTATACTGGTGCCTTAATTTGAGGATATGACATTATTCTCTTTCTGCTGGGAATGCAGTTTTTAACTTGATGATTACCTGCAGACCTATTGCTTCTGGCAGTGCTGGTCAGGCCAGCGCCTTGCGCCAGAGCTGTCCCACTGTCTTCCCTACAGTGAGTGCACCCACAGACTTTCATTCTCTGAAGCCACATTTTGTTAAAATGGTATCAGAAATTGCTAACATAATATAGTTTCTTTTCTTCAATTAGAGGAAACTTGGATCAGATGGGTGGGGCAGAAAAGCTTAAAAGTAAACCTGTCTCCTATAAACAGCATCTTTGCAGGATGAATTGTTTCGTTGCAGTCTGCCCCAGCAACCTTCAGTGGATTTCTGATTCAAACACCTTCCACACAGTCCTCTGGACTTTTAGGGAACTTTCGGTGGGTTACCTGAGCCTGCACTGTAGACTTGTGTCGTATTTTAGATGAACTCTATTTTCTTCCTCAGAAGTCTCCCAGCCAGCACTGGTGCAGCAGCCTCCTTTCTTGCTATTCCCTCTACCCACTCTGCATGTGAGAAGGTTTTCCAAATCAGGATTCCCTGTTCACTCCTGGGAAACAAGCCAGCTTCATCTCTCTTTTGTCTGAAAGACAGACAGCATTTTCTTCTCTGCTGCTATCCACGACCTCTTTAACAAAAGAGATTATGCATTGTACAGTTAATTGAAAACGATGTGACTTGTTATTCTGCCTACACAAGCAGGTACAGACTATCCCTATCTGAAATTTTTAAAGGATGACTATCGCCAAAATTTGCATTTTCCTTATTCTTGTATGCACAGTATTTACCTTTTATTTTAAATGGCAATTACTGTGGCATTTAAAGTGCAATAGGTGGGCTTTCAAAAACATTAAGCTGATTTTTCAAGCTGCCCCAGATGAGAAATATGTCACTATTCATGTAAAGCAGAATATGTACCATATAGGATTTGTCCTCTTGAAGGAAAATTTGGAATTTGTATTAGTACTGTTTAGTGGTAAGTCCACAGGGTACAGGCTTTGGAGAGAAAGCAGAGCTGGAGGTAAAATGTATAAAACTTCAATGCACAGTTTTGTGGTTCAAGTCTTCCTGTCACTTTCATTTTATCCTGATGGTGGTTTCTAATGCTATTCTGGGTCAGTGTTGATTAAAAGGAATATTGGACTAGTAATTGAAAAGCACCATTCTTTCTCTTGGCCTTTTGGTCTGTATTTTTGAAGTTAGATAAAAGTTTTTTTTTCCTTTTTTTAGAGACTGATAGTATTTTAATCACTCACCCTTGGAAAAAAAGGGGACAGTTCCACCTAAAGGTTTTTGCTGGCTTCTTGTACAGTGTAGAAAACAAGTCCTTACATATCTATGCCCTTAAAATGTATAGAGATGTATAGAGAATCCAGGTGTCTATTCGGGGCTCTAGATTCTATGGAGTTTGATGGGAGAAGTTTAAGTGTTGTGATAATTAAAACATCCTTTTTCTGGCTTTCGTTGTAAAAGCTTGATTCAGACAAGTAAAGTTAGTGGTGCAATTTCTTCTACCTTCACAAGGTTTTGAATTAGGTCTTGAAACAGGGCCTGTAGCAGGGGTCATTTTTAAATAATTGTTCTTGAGCTGGGGACTGCCGCTGCGCCGTCCGTCACCAGCTAGCTCCGGGACAGTGTGGCAGGTCCTTTCCCCAAGCCTCCTCTGTGGTGCAGGTATTTGCACGCCAGGGCGGAGGAGCAGCCAATGCTCACCCAGGGATCAGCGTCTCCCTGATGGAGACAGCGCCGGGAGCAAGCAGGAGACAGAGAGATGGACTCTTGGTCTGGCATCGAAGGAGGAGGGTTTATTGAAGGGTTGGAAGCCAGGGGGACAAGAGCCCAGAACAAAGGATTGCAGCGGGTTTTATACCACCGCACAAGGGGAGGAGTCTACATGAAGAGACCAATCATTAAGGAGTATAGGGGTGTTACATAGAAGGAGTGATGTAGGACAATCCAATGAGGAACAAGGGAGGTGGGAGGAGGAGCGTGGAGCCAATGGGGTACAGCAGGGAATGGAAGGTTCCAGGGCATGGCTATAACTGGGGGTAAATGGGAGGAGACTTGAAGAACCAATGACCAAACAGACTGCCAAATATGGCAGGGATGGATCTGAGCCCTGATGTCACAGGGCGTGTCCTTCAACTAGGTCTGCCCATCGGACATCTTTGGTCATGGGTCTTGGGTTGGGATCTAGCAGCCCAGGCATGGGCTGCCACACCGCAGCAGGGGACTGTGTGTCAGTACTGAATTATCCTCTCTTCACTACTATCGGTAATGCAGTTACACATACAAAATTCAACAACAGCATATCAATTAAATTATTACTTAATGAGTGCTGGGAACTGCTTTCTCCTGCTAGTTGTCTGAAACTGTCTAAGATAGCTGTAACAGACACCCTTATAGGTGACTGAGAGACTCACAGAAAGTGACTTATTTTATCAAAAATGTGATAAAATAGAGCTTACCCTGTATTACCATATCACCGTTGTTTTGTGATGAAAAGCATCTAGGGAGTGTGTAAATTGTCAGTGTATATCTTGTGATCTCATGAGCAATGTGGGTCTGTTTGGGTGCCTGGTGTTTGTTTCAAAGTTTCATTGCTAAACTTGAGAAAGTTTGACTGAAAGATATATCAGGAGTTCACAACTCTAATGAATTGTTAGATTTGCAGAATAATTCATGTTGGAAGGAACCTCACAAGGTCATCTTGCCCAGCTTTGCTCTCAAAGAAGGGTCAGGTATGTTATTTCAAAGTGTGATATCAGCGTTTGGAAAGATTACTTTTCAGCTGTGAGGCTGAAAATGCATCAGAATCAAGTATTTGCATTCTCACAGCAGAACATGGCTCTTCTGGTGTATAAACAGCTACATGGGGTCTTCCTATCTTAGAGCATGGACACATTTTGTTTCAGGATTAGTAATAAATCCAGGTGAAAAGAGTTCCCAGTTTTGTAGTTACAAGAACAGCAGCTAAGTCCTAGTAATGTACATTGATAGGGGATATGGGCATGTGTTGGGAAATTATTAAATATGCAGCTTTCATCTTACTTAAGAGGGCCTACATGCAGCTTTCTCTTATTTTTAGATGTGAGCATTTCTGAATTTCTCACACATGCATCTGCTGACAGTGAGAGACACTGAGTTTTTTTTTAATTGAATTTTTAATTGACTTATAAAGTATCTCAGTCACTGGAATGTTAAATTGACATAAATTCGCAATGCAGAAGATGCCAGAAATCACTAATCAGACATTTGTTCAGAAGAAGGTGAAGACATAATATATCCTGTAATTCGTTTAATTTGTGTCAGTTTTTATTGCACTTCATTTTTTTGTGTTTGATGGTTGATCTATGCAAAACAATAAACAGATACCTGAATGAGAACAGGCTGTCATCAAGAAGTTGAGGAAGTTGATTTACAAAATTAAACATATTGTCATGCATTAATAACTGGTGCTCCTTGCTCTGTATCAATGAAGAGAAAGGTGCTAGTTAAGTTAGTAAAGGAGTAATTAAACTTTGATGTTTTATACCACCTGTATGGCAACATCTGGACTCCTTGGTTTCTAGTGTTGTATAAATAAGTTAGCTGAGAATTTAACCTGATAAATATTTAAATGTTAAGTATTTTTTTCCATTGCAGTGTAAAAGCCTTGTGTCAAGGAGATGTTGACTTTTCATGTGCCTTAGCCACTTGCATGTTGCTTTTTGGTCTGTGTTTCCTCAAATGTGTTTCTGACAAGCAGACCTGGTAGTTAGAGAGGTTAGAAAAGGTTTTCAACCTCAGTCATTTCTTATTAAACAATATTCTCATGTGAAGAGATTTAGGAGGAAAACCAGCACTGGTAAAACTGAATTCTTATTTTTAGTATCGAAGTCAAGATCAAGCACTTTCAAAACTAGATTAATTCTTGTACATCTGAACTTCCCTATTGCCTAAGTACACCTGTCTGGATTTGGAGGGGGTTTTCTCTTCCATGAACCATCTGAAAAAAATTGTGTTTCAAGTAGTCAGCTGGGCTTCTGAACAATAGAGGGAAAATGGCACCTCTATGTGTTCATCCCACTTATCTCTATCACCTGAAGTGTTTGATCTTACAGTGCAGTGGGTCCTGTGTGAGAACCTAGAAAAGTAGCCAGAGATTCAATGGCCAACTTCTGTGTGACTGAAGATAGGGAAGTAGTATCCCATCAGAAGTTGTTCTGGTAACACAGACTAAGCACTGTCCTGCTCCCCTTTAATTAGGTCAGTAGACTTAGGAAGGGCGATTAGTGAAAAAGCACTACAGTTTTTCATTGTCACTCAGAAGTGCAGAAATAACTGCATGGAGGCTCAAATCTAGGATAATGAGGGATACTATCACAGAACTGTTTTTTCTTGTAGTGCCACGTCAAAGAATCGTTTCATCTCTGTTGTAGTAAGATCAAGATGCCTCAGAAATTCTAACCACAACCCAGCTGTGGGTCAGCTATTCCTTCTAGTAGAATAAACTGTGGGGAAATGCCTGTAAAATGCCTGTATTTCTATTTTAAGTGCTGTAATCAAGAGAACTACCTTCAGTATTGCACCATGACAGCTTCTCTAGATGATGATGGTAGTTTTAAATGATGCCATGTAATGCTTCAAGGTTTATAAACCTTAAAGTCTTTATTATAGGTTTTATCATTTTGTAGTCACATTCAGTATTACTTAAGATTGAATTCTGAGTGCAAACCATAAAAGTTGCAAAATCTGGTAGAGATGGCCCAGGAAAGCCTAGATTAATTGTGACTGTGAAAAACATCACCACCACCAAAAAACAGCCAAGGGATGTCTTTTCACTTCACTGATGTGCATTTCACACATAAGAAAGAAAGCCCTGACCTGCACCTTACATTTTGTTTGAGATAAACAATTCCTGTTCATTTCTGTTCTCCTGCACAAGGTAGCAAGCAATTAAACTGTAACTGTATCTGCTTTTCTCACTCAGAAGATTGACATTTCAAACAATTTAATATTAATTTTCATCTCTGTTTCTCAGTATGTTCATGCTGAGAAGTGCCACTTCTCTTTTGAAAATTCGGAGTTCTGATCTAAAAAGTGTATGTAATTTAGTCATATATTCCATAAAATATACAAAGGTAAAAATGCAAATTTCAGAAACTGCCAAAGTAATTTTAAAAGCACTTTTAAATCCATGAGAATGGAAAAGCAGTTTTGAAAATCCAAGTTTTGTGACAGCTTTACAGTAACAGATAAGTGTATCAAAACATGTTTCCAGCCTGTTCTGTATGAACTTCAATTTATGAAACAGCGAGCTAGTTTTACTCTCTGTAAGGTTCAAAATAGTGTTTTCCCCTGAAATACGTATCATCTTAAGTGATTTTCAGATGATAGAAGTGACATATATGGCATTTTTTACTAAAAGCACTTTTCTTTGAAGCAACTCAAATTTCCATTCATGACACATGTCAGTACAAGAGAGTAGAACATGGCAGGTGAATTAGCATTTGATAAAGGAAGGTAATGCCGTTTTCTTCTCCCATGTGAAGACCCTGAGAATGGGTCTGGAGCACTGTAGTTTCAAAAGATGTTGAAGGTGGATCTGAGAAATGGAAAAATTTAAACCAGTAAGAAAAGAGAGGATGAATGTGTATTGATTAAATTTAAACTACCTATAGATTGCTTTCAGTCATATTAACAGTAATTTGCTCTGTGCATCTATATCCTTGCACTCTCTAAATTAGTGCAGTTGTTCCTGCAAAATCTCATTCAATCCAAGTTCCCAAGTTAGATGTTGACAAGTGAAGTGGGCAGTACACAATGTTCCACTCACCTGGTGTGGCTTTTGAGAGATACTTCCACTTCTGTTTTAGTGTCCCCAAAGTTGTTTTCTTCATGTTTCAGAGTGCTTGAAAAGGAAAAATGTTAAGGACAAAGCCCAAACACTGTTCACAAAGGTGACACTGATAGAAAATTCTGATTGCAGGGACCTAAAATATTTCTATGTCTTTGCACAGGAGGACCAATAGTAGGCTATCACAGAAGTAAAATACCTGCAAATATGCAACACATATGTTTGTCATCATCTGTTAGATTAAAAAATGCACCATAGAATATCTCATTTTCACCAGATAAAAATGTGACAGTTGTGGTTTAGAAATAGTGTTCCTTAATTTAGTGCTCCCACTAAAGTGATAAACCACAAGCTGCTTCCCTGTCCCCATCCCCTCCAGTGAGAGACAAATGGCACACATACCAAGCTGAGATGAGAACAACTCACTGGAAACCTCAATGAGATAAGAATTTGGACAGTAGCAGCAACAAAGTTGATAACAAAAAGATACAAAATGGATACAAAAATAAGGTGTCTTACAGGCAAAAATTGCTCTCTGACCAGGACAGTGAACAAAACAGTGGTCAGACTGTCCATGCCCACGCTTTTTCCCTCAAGTGATAGTATCTAATAGCACAGTATCTTGGCCACACCCACACAGCTCCAGGCTCCGCCCCATCACAGCTACTGCAAAAAATTAATTCTGTTCTAGACCGAAACTAGGATACCAACAAAGGTAGAAGATACCAGAGGGTTAGTGTTCAAAGAATGCAGGATTAGGAAAGATTGTGGATGTCTGCGTTCTTACAACTAGCATTGTAACTAAAGCTCAATGCTGTTAAATTGAATTTAGATATTCTTTCTATTCCTGACCATTCTTGGCCACACCAATATTCCTTATTCCTGGTTCTTAGCACTTGCCCAGTATGGGCAGAAGGTGATGGTACTTTTTTGTTGGGTTATATGCATTCTGTGCCACAATACATGTGTACATGTGTTACTTTAGTCTTTGACAGATACACAAAAGGCAGTCAGTCACGTACTTGTTGGTTTCTGCATGCCATCTTCAGAGGCTTCTGTTTTCTTACAGTGTAACTGGTCTTCATGAAGTACTTTGATGTAGGATTTCTTCGCTTGTAACAACCAAGTCATACCCTGAATGTTTCCATCATTTAGTATGGGTTTTAGTGTTAAAGGCCCTTGTTTCAGATAACACTAGTAAAACTTGAAATATCCTCTTAATTACAGAGAGCAGAATAATGATCTTTTGCTGCAGCCTTTGCAAATGAATGCTTGTGTTTCCTGCTGAATATTGTACCTTTATGTGCATGTAGTACCTCTCAAAAGGCACTGTCTGGGACTGGCTGGAAACACTGTCACTATGTCTTAGGTTTCTGGTCATTTATGGGCTCTTATTTTTGTTATTGATTAAATAAGTCTCAGAAAAAATCCACTTGCACCCCTACTTAACAAGTAATATTTTAAAAAATCAAAATCTGCTGTTTCATGCTTATAACTGATGGGATTGAACAGCAGCAGTTTTGTAATACACGGTTACAAAATATTAAAAGGGTAACAAATTCTCATCATCTTAGATAAGTGAGGGAATAATCAATTTGCTGAGGGGCCTTATTATCATAATTCCATAAGGTAAGACTGTGATTCTGCTACTTAATATCTCGATGGGTTCAATTAAACAAAAATAATAAAATGTAGTTTTCCTCCCAAGGAAAGCCTAGAGAATCTTAGAATCAGCTTCAAAGCCCTAGTGATCTCTCCATAGCATCTCTATAAAATTACTTGAAATCTGGTATTACTGATACAATCTTCAGTGTTACTATGTTCTTCATTTTCCTTTTGCTTCCTCTTGTGGCTGTGTTATGCAAGAGGTTGTGTGAACATGAAAAAGATTCAATGACTACCCCCTAGAGTTAGCAATTTCATACATGTAAAATGTATGATGCTTTATAATGATAGATTGGACTTCAGGAATTGACCTAAGAGAGCATTAATATGCATTAGTGCTTAAATTCATGCTTTTTGTATAGATGTGTAATATGAGTAGTGCAATTTGAAAGATCAGGTTAAGACAAAAGAAAACAGCATGTTGTTAGCACTTATAATTGAAAGCCTTTATTTTTTTAAGAAAAGGAACTAGATAATTGAATATTTTAGATAATGATTGCTCCTTCAAGAATGAAGATTTTAAGCAAACATAATCAGAGAAACACCTTTAAAGAGACAGTTTTGAGAATTTTCAGTAGATTGTCGAGCCCTACCTTACAAAAAGAAATGGAAATAAAACCTACCTTGTTGATGATGGTTTATAAACCTTGACCAGTGTGCAGGAAAATAATCAACAATGAAGTTCAGAGTTGCTTGTCTTTGTGGTGTCAGCTCTTAAGTAATTGCTAACAGTCTGGGATACATATACTATGAAATTATTTTGGTCACTAGATGATATTGTGCCAGTTTACTTCTTTTTAGTCCATGTAAGCCTAGAAAATTAAGTTAACTGGGTAACTTAAGAAAATATGCTTAAAAAATAAAGTAACTTTTTCAGGTTGTAGGGAAGGCTTCAGTCTGCAAGTGCAATAAAGACAAAATTTGGTATTACTGGATCTATTTGGCTTGGAAGGGGCCTCCAGAGGTCAAGCTGATACAGTAGCAGAAGGTTGCTTAGGACTTTGTCCGACTGATGGGATGGAGATTCCTCCACCTCCCTGGGCAGCCTGTTCTGTTGTTTGACCACCACCATAACAAAATTAGTCTTCCTTTTATTAGTTGGAATTTCCTGTGTTCCAGCATGTCTTTTGCTTCTTTTTCTTAGACTGTGGAACTCCAAGACGATCCTGGCCCTATCTTCTCCACACCATTCAATTGTTTTAAACAATAGCAAGATCTCTCTGTAACCTTCCTTTAAGGCCCAGACAATGCAGTTCTTGTCTGCTATTTCTTGTTCCAGTCCCCCAGCTGTCTTTGTGATGCTCCACTGAACTTGTTCCGGTATTTAGCGATGCCTTTTTGTACTGGGCAGAAAAAAATCTGGATGTGACACTCTAGATGTAGTCTAGATGCAGAATTGTTTGAGTGAGAGGAAGAATCACTTCTGTGTTGGGTTGGCTGGATTCCATGTAATACAGCCCAGGATGTCATTGGCCTTCTGCGCTGCAAGGGCACATTCTGGACTTACGCTCACCTTGTGTGCCAGCACTTCTAGGTTTCAGAGATTTTTTTAAAAACTTGCTTTCCAACCAGTTGACTTTCGTCTGTGTGCTGGTACAGGGGCTTATTTAATCTTGAGTGCATTTGCCTTTGTTGAACTTTGAGTTTCCTGTTCAGCTGTCCATCTGAACAGCAGCCCTGCCCTCCAGTATATTGACTACTCCTCCCAACATCACATTGTCCACAGTCTTTCTTTCTGTCCTATCGTTCAGGCTATTAATGAAGATGTGAAACAGTCTTGCCCCAGTACCACCACCTGTGGGACACATCTAGTAACCATCTGCCAGCTGCATTTTGTACTGGCAATGAAGCCCTTTTGTCCAGCCAGTTTTCTGCCCACCATATCATCTACTTATCTGGTCCAAATCTCTGTAAGGACACTACATGGAGTAAGGGTAAACTGGCACATTTGTTATTTCAAGCAGCGTAGAGTAAACTCTGTAATTCCTAAATTAGAAGTGGATAAACACAATTTAAATGTCTTTAACCTCAGCGGCATCATTGCAGATATTTAAGTTACTTCAGGACAAGGTTCACCAAATTTTAAACCACAGTTTCAGTGTGACAGTGTATGAGCTTCAGGGAATAACCATCTTATTGTGGAATCAGGGCCATAATAGGGTAATTGTAACTAAATTCACTTAAACACAGAAGTTTGCTCTATTTACCAGAGGGAATTGTAATAGTAGCTCAGTTTGTTGCATTTTTAGTAAGTCACTGTACTTGCAAATTTTAAAAGGGAAATACTGTGGAATGTAATAGAATATCCTGAGTTAGAAGACACCCGCAAAGATCATGGAATTCCAGCTCCTGGCCCTGCACAACACCATCCCCAGGAGTCACACCAGGTGCCTGAGAGCATTGTACAAACATGTCCTGAACTCTGTCAGGCTTGGTGCTGTGACCACTTCCCTGGGGAGCCTAATCCAGTGCCCAAGCACCCACTAGGTGAAGAACCTTTTCTTACCATTCAACTTTGTCTTTGAAATGGATTGCTTTCGAATCAGTGGAAATAAATGTAGTTTCTCTAGTGTTCGACAGTGATGCCTATAATTAAACTAATCGCATGTAGACTAAATGATCTGATACATAATTCAATTGTATAGCAATAACATGAATTTTAAATTATTTCAGACACATGGAAAAAATGGTTGTAAGAAATGTAATGAAAACACTCTTACGTACAAAGGCATTTTTATTCTCTCCTTTAAAATAACTTTCTTCAGATTCACCTCTGAATATCATCCTCAAAAGTAGCCGCATATTAAATTGATGTAGAGTGCCTTTAGCTTAATCTTTATTTATATTAATATATACACACTACAACGCTATATGTGTGTGTGTGTGTGTGTGTGTTTATATGTATTTAGGTAGGTTTTATTCCAGCCTTTAACCTGCACCAAAGAGGAAGAGAAGCTGTGCTGAGGAATACACATGCATATAGAAAATTACTCTCTTCATGTAAAACACACATTGTATTATGGCATACAATTCCAACAACTAGAAGAAAATGTTATTGCTGTCAGCTTTATCATCTCATGGGAGCGAGAAGGAATTTTTCCATCAATTTCCTGAGAAGCAGCATTGAACTCATAGTAACAAAGCAGCATTATTAAGATAGAGTGGGTAGGCTGCATAGGTACTAATCACCATAACAATGCCAAACAATGGTAAGGTCTACTTTAAATCAATTAATTTAATAGGAGAGTAAAGTTGAAGTACAAGTGGTTCTTACCATGTTAATAACATCTGGGTAAAATTCTTAGATGCCTGATGGTAAATTAAGAACTGAATTTCTGTTTTCAGTCATGACATAGGCATTAAATGGACTGTTTTAAAGGACTAATAGTTTATTATGAAAAACAGAGTTGGATGCCAATTAATTCACTTTGATCCTTTGAAAATGTTGTAGTTACCCCATTAAGTATATTTAATAGAAATAAATTCATGATAAATATATTATATAATGCAGTTCATTTTTTAATAGTGGAATTTACATTTTCACTCTTAAAATTATAAATTTTCAGCTGACTGAGTTAGCGTATTTAGGACACTACAGTTCCCTAACCTAACACATGGCAATTTACCATGAGGCAGTCAGTGATATCCTCCTGCTTCTAGGTTCTATCCTGCCCCTCATTAACATGTCACATTTACATTGAATCAGCACTCCCTGACTAATCTGTCAAAATGAGCTGGGGGAGCAAAAAGATTACTGTTTTCTTTTACAGACAAATTTCATTAAACACGACAAACTCAAATGAGTCAGGTGAGCAGCTGACCCAAGAGGTGAAAAACTCTGACTTGCCCCAGTAGTGCTTATGAGGTGCAAAATGATAAATTTTCACACTTGCGTACTGGAGGTCTGCCCACAGCCTGAAAGTTGTTTTATTTTGTTAGAATCCAGCCACCATGAATCCTGTCTTAGTATTCTTGCACCACTGTAAACTGTTGCTTTACTAAAAGCCCTCCCTCCACCTTCCCTCCCTCCCTCAAAAAACGAAAGAAAACAACCAGCTTTGGCCATTCCTTCATGTCTTACTGGAAAATTAGAATAACAAAACAGATAAGCTGTGTTCTTCGGACAGACAAAAACAGAGTCCTTTGGAATATAATGGTATCAGATAGGCTGGGGAGCTGGCATGTGTAATTTCTCTACATTAGTACTAAACCTTCAGCAGCTAAAGGTGTTATCCTCTGCTGTACAATTCTGTACCACAATGTCTAAATCAAGCCCCAAAGAAAAGGCTGTATCTCCTTCTCTCTTGTGAGCTACTAACAATCTGAAATACCAAGTACATCACAAGCAAAGCCTTTGAGATGGGGAGTTCTGAGGATGGATTTTTGTGCATTATCCACTGTAGTTAAATCCATTCTTCTACCTTGGGATTGAATATGTATATGCCTTATACTGAAAAGCTCAGCCTCTTCCTAGGGAGACTAAAATTCATCTCATTCGGTTGTAGCCCCGTTCAAGCATCTTTCATCCACTAGGACTTTTCTGATAAGCTGTGCTCAGCTTACAGAAACTTCAAAGCTGAGGCAAAGTTATTAAAAGGAGAGAGAAAAGAACTGCACCTCTAGTTCAATCTTCAAACAATGCAAAAATCGATTAAGAGTCAGAGATTAGCTTCATTGTAACCCTTCCCACATTCTTATGAAAATGAAATGTTGTCTCTTTCCTTCCCCAGTTTATTCTAAAATCTACTTAAAACTTAAGAGATCAGTAACTATCAGTCTGGTAATATTAATAACAAGCTGCCGTTTGGAGCCCTGTGGCTAGGGATTAGTTCTAGAGTTGCCACCAAAGTAAAAAAAGTAAGAGAATGAAATTATTTGCAAAACAAATACTAAGAAACCTCATCTTGAACCTGGAAGAGGTAATTTGCTTCAGTCATTCCTGAGGAGAAAAACACTAAGTCTTAGGTGGCTTCTTGAGTTGGACATTGGCTTATCTTGCCTTGGTTTCTGTAACTGTGAATGAATAATCACACGTGGCTTTGTCATTGTGAGGGACAATTAGTGTGCAGAAAATGTCTAGACATCACCCACTAAAAGGAATTCTAAAAAGCATATCATTATGACAAAATTGATGAAAGTACTTTCAGATGCAGTGGTACTAATTTGAAAGTTAGGATGGCGTGGGCTTTTTAACCAGTCCTGGGGCACAGCCTAGATTAGATTGCAGCAGGAACCCAGAAGAAGGCATCCAAGGTGAGCTGTTCACACACTGATCTTCCTGGAAAGAGCAGCGCTTTTGAGTATTGGCCGTCAGTGTGTGCATAACTCTTGCAGGATGGGTGAGTCAGAGCAGGCACTTGGCCATCTGGCCATGGCAGCAACTGACCCAGGAGCCAAGTCACCTGAAGGGTGTGAATAAAGAGAAAGAATATTGCCTGGATTATGAAGAAGAGTGGAGGAAGATAAAATATCTCATCTTTCTACTTCCCCTGATTCTGAAAGAAAGGGAGCGGACAACAGCAAGTAAGAAAAAAGGATGGTGGTCAAATATACTCAAGGAATTGTGCAATTAGGAAATGTAAGGAAAACATTCAGAGACCTGGGTCTGGTGACTCAGATTGTGAATCTGCCATTTTTCATCTAGGTTTTTTTCTTGGACCTCTTTTTTTCTCTTTCTACCAAATACCAGGAAGTTAATCAGTTTGTTCCTTTTGCAAGATCATATTACCTTACCTTCCAACAAGTATTGCATTCATTCACAAGCTAAAAGGGTGCTTCATCTAAGGAGTATATTTACAGGCCCCTGAACCACAGAGACTTCAAGCAAAGGTTTCAAGCCATTATGATCCTGAAGAAGATGCAGAACTATCGTATTTTGACTGCAGGAGTTTTGAAAATAAGCTCTATGTGCAGGTTCCTGCCAGCCATCATTCTGAGCCCACTAAACAAATACGTTTGCAGAATCAGCTGAAATTCACCAGTTATTCTATGGGGAAACCAACTGATGCTGAATCAATTGATAGGCTTGTTGGTGAAAAGCGCTATGAGCCAATCTGTCAAGTTACAGCTCCACCTCCTACTCCTTCAAAATACAGCGTACGCAACCTCAATCAATTGATAGTCCTGTCCTGTCTCTCCCAGTGCATCACAAGCCTCCACTGTCTGAAGTTAACTCTGTGCCTGACCCTCCTCCACCTCAGAAAAAGCCAGCAATTTTCAGATCCTCTAGAGAGAACACATTGCGTTTCATTTTTTATCCTCAGAAAAGCTTCCCTGACAAAGGCCCTGCTAAAGGAACTAACAGATTCAGAAAACACTCACTCCTTCTTACAACTGCTTTACAATAAAGCCTTACCTAGTGCTGCAAGGCCCTTTGAGTGCAAGTTTGGAAGTCCTAAACTGAAACACAATCTCTTGACAAATGAAGCTCAACATAAACCACAGTCACAATCAAAATCTCCCAATTCTCGCCAGCCAGTTTCGAAAGCACACAGCTCGTTGCAGCTTCCCAAGTTTGACAGTGGAATGGATACAATACCTTTAGTATACAGGTTCAACAATCCTAAATATCAGCCCAATAATGTTAATGCTGTTCCTAAAGCCATTCCTATAAGCCCTTCAGCACTCAAAGATGAGAAGGAAGACCACAGACACAGTGTTGCAGCCACAGCAAGAGGTGTGTTTAACAGCTGTGGTGGTGTATTCGGCTCCATAGGGGCTGGAGTTAGTATTTTTATACCACAGCATATTCCAGCTGGACCAGAGCAAGAAATCTGTTTCAAAGTCTGCAGAAACAACAGTATACTTCCACCTTTGGTGAAAGAGAGAAGTAAAGGGGCTACTTCTTAGCCCCTCAGTAGTGTCTGGGCCTCATGGATTAACATTCCTGAAATCAGTGGAGCAGTGCCTGATGTACTGTGACCCCAAAACCTGTCAGAACAAGTCCCTTCCTGGAGATCCAGACTATCTTATTGAAGGAAGCTGTTTCTCAGTCCTAATTGACCATTTATAAATAGTAAGTTAGGTCAGTGAATAAACAATGGGAAACTGAGATGGACCTCACATGTAAGATGAACCACTCTATTTCAAGGACAGTAAGAGCAGCTTGCAAGCATAAATTCAGAAACAAAAAAATTTACCATATGAAACATTTCTTTAAAACTTTCTCATTTTGGACACTTGACTTGCAATTTTCTTTGTTCCAGTTCTTTAAGTAGATCATATGAAGACCTCATCCTAAACGTGCGATGGCGCCATATGTCCAGGGACTCTGCTTTTTCTGCCTTCTCTTGGCGACCTGCAGCCTCCAGTAGCAGCTTCCTCTGCCATGTATGTTGTGCATGAAGACAGTAAGAATGGTGCAACTGCAGTACGTACCATGAAGAATGCAGCAGTGTACCTTGTTTGCAGGTTGAAGAGGTATAGTTAGAGTAGGTGGATATATAATTGAAGCTGAGATAGCAGTCAGTTCGGTCTGTCTTCCTAGCTACTCTTGTTGCTTTCATTTGGACTCATTCTAGTTGCTCCTTGTCTTTCCCAAAGTCCGCCATTCGGACTAGTTGGGGAATTTCTCCATAAGCTCTGCACAGAGGAACATATTATCTGTATCTTCTGCCAGGAATAGTCGTTAATATACTCCTGAATAGCAGTCTTTGTCACAGCAACCCATCTTGTAACACATGCTTATCTTGTGATCTTCTCTGGCTTCCTGATCCTTTCCTCCAGAATTGCTACTCAGCAAGTTATTTTTCATTCTGTATTTCTGCAGATAATCATCTCCTGCCTCTGTGTAATAATATTATCCATTTGACTTTAATGAATTCCATCTTCAAAATCAAGGTAACTGAAATCTAAACTAGTCCTCAAACATTTTTCAGCCTCTGTCACTATCACCATCCATACAAGTGACTATGACACAGGATGGATATAGACCCAGGATAGAAGATTGTCAACAGAAATTAATTCATACATTTTCTACAGAATTCTTTTGATAAATGCTTTTATTTCAATGATGAACCATTAGTACCTGTTCTGAGAAGCACCATCCAAACTTTTTTTTCATCTTATTTGCACCAGTTCCATTTTAATTTCCATTCCTATTCTGTCAATAAACACATAGTTTCTCCTCTGTATTAGTTACTCTTTCCTCTTGCATACTCTTGCTGCCTTCATAGCCCAGAATATATTCATATCAAAAAGAATGCAGTCCATTGTGGTCTTTATGTAGTTAAAATTGTGGTTAACATTTGTACTGGGAGAAGAGACTAAACAAATGTGCACACATGAAGACACATACTCATCATATTAAAATTTTTCTTCCATTATGAATAATAATCTTTTTGACAGGAGAGCAGCAGAGGGACTATATGTGCCATCAAGTGTATTATGTTAACTATATGAGATACAATACATGTATTTTTTAACAGTTTTTTATTGATCTGCAGTTGTCGCATGGTGGTTTTGCATTGCATTGGTTTTGCATTTGTTTTGGGCAGGGAGGTTAGGCTAGATAAACTCCAGATCTGTTTTCCAGCCTCAGTTATTCCGGTGCTACATGTAATTATGCAATTTACTTGATATTAATAAAAACACCTTTTAATGTGTATCTATATAAAGTCAGATACTTCTATGAATTACAAGGACAGCATTATCAGACTCGGTCTCTGAAAGGAGAAATAATTCCAGGACAAAGAGAACTTGAACATAAATGACAGATTTATCTACTTTAATTTGCTTTTGGAAGAGGATTTCATAGCTCAAAAGTGGGCCAGGTTCCAAGATATTCTTCAGGATATTTACTTCTAATGTTTGAAATAAATGTGTACTAAGGATAGATTTCAGACATTTTCAAAGATAAGAATATGTGTGTCGATAAATCTGGAAGCCGAGAGCTACCTGGTAGAATATCTCATAATTGGTAAGAGAGTGCTTTATATTAATAGTGTTTAAAGAATCTTTTCAGTATGGTTTGTCTGCTATAAATTTCATACAACATGACTGCAAATGTGTTTTGTGTTGCTGTTTACATTAGATAAGGAGCTCATGTTTAAATGAACGCGTGGCTGCACAATATTGCTGTTGACTGTGTCTCACTCAAAAGCTGATATGCCAATGCTAATATTCTCCTTCTCTCATGTTTTTTCACAAAAGTTTCATTTATCTGAGTGGATTTTTTTTAGGAGTAGCACTGTGATATTTAAGATCCATTTCGTTTAGTGGTGCCATTTACATGGAGTATTTAGCATAACTGTTAAAGGGAAGACCACTGGCACTTGCTGGTGCATCATATCCATTACTATCCCCCATTTGCTATACACTGGATTTGATTCCTAGGCAGGAATTTTAATTGGGTGTTTCTGCTAAATCAAGCTGGGAACCAGCTTGAGCTGCAGGAAAAGCAAGGCTAACAGAAGTAAAATCTTTAATTTTCTCACACAGTGAAGACAAATGTTTGCTTGAGACAGTGATAAATGAAGCCTTACCTCATTGCTCCTGCTCAGCTTTATGAGAGCAAGATCATGCCAAAAAACTGTGATTCCTTTTTTGACAATTATAAATTTTATATTTCTTGTGGCAGTTTATTTTCTGCTTTTACCAGCTTATTTGGTCTTGGGATTTGTTACAGGTTCAGAAGTTGCGTTTATGCTGTTGGGGTCAAGGATTAGAGTTTGGGATTGGGGTAGGAGGTAGGGGGAGGTAATGGCTAGAAGTCAGGCTTAGGATTAGTGGGAGTAAGGGGTTTAGGGGTCGGGTTACAAGGGCTTTGTGTTAGTGGCCAGAGTTGCGTAAGGGGTTAAACAGTGTGATCTCACATTTGCTGTACCCACTACATTTCCATCACCTTCATTTTCAAGACAAATCTAAGAAAAGTCCTGGAGTCAGCAGCATGCCCCAGCAGCCAAGTGGGCCAAGAGGTTCCTGGGCTGTCAGGAGTGTTAGCAACAGGTCAGTGGAGGTGATCCTTCCCCTCTACTCAGCGCTGGTGAGGCCACACATGGAGCACCAGGCGCAATTCTGGGGCTCACCAGTACAGGAGAGACACAGGTGTACTGGAGAAAGTTCAGTAAAGGGCCCTGAGAATAATTATGGGCCTGGAGCATCTCTCCTGTGAGCAGGGACTGTTCAGCCTAGAGAAGAGGAGGCTCAATGAGATCTTATCCGTGTGTTTAAATGCCTGATGGGAGGGTGTAAAGAGGACAGAGCCAGACTCTTCTTGGTGATGCCCAGTGTCAGGACAGGAGTTCGTGAGCACAAATTGAAATACTGGAAATTCCATCTGAATATAAGAGAACACTGAGCTGAACCTACATTGAGCAGAGGGTTTAAACTAGGTTATTTCTAGAGAATCCTGTTATTTCTAGAGAATCTCAGGAATCTGGTGATTCCTGAGAATCACCTCAAGTGTTCTATGATTTATAAGGAAATTATTTGCATAAATTTTTATTTCATTTTTGCTAGAAGTATCAAAGTCCACAATCAAGCGTGACTATGCTAGGGGCCTCATTCATTTGTGGTTGCATTTCAGTTTTACACTCTTAGCCCTTTGGGGAATACGAGAAGAGATGGGCTAATCTTTCTAACATAGGGAACTTAGTAGTTTAATTAATCAGTGAGTGACTGTGTTATTTTATAGCTGTTCTTGCATTTTATTCAAGGTACAGCCTGTAACCTTTTCTTCTGAGAAGTCCTCTGCAACCTTAAGAAAGATAAAAATGCTCCTAGTCCAAATTTACAGTTTTTGCAGCATAAGCTCTGTGTACCAAAAGAATGTTCAATGGTGGTGTTCAGAGTTCACTTGCTGTTTGGTGGATCTAATGTGCAATATGAGAAAAATAAATTGTCTCTTTACTTACTCCTCTCAGGAAAAACATTACAGGATCTCTTAGATTGTGTGCTACTCAGGGTGCTCCTAAAGTGATATGTTTTATACATCATTTGGATTTCACAACTCAGGATTATTTTAGCAAATCATGAGTGCTAATTTTAATTGGAGGAAAATGCTTCTATTAGCATGAGAATATGCAAAGTCATATATTTGCGTATAAAGTTTTTCAAGGTGACACTGGCAACAAAGGTTGCTCTCACAAAGGGAACATGACATTCTGTAGATTTATAATTTTCAGAGGAGCAGTCTGTCAAGAAATATTTTACCTTTGGTAATATTGTCCTCTGAATCTCCTGTGGTTTGGAGGTCAGCATTGTATCTGACCTCTTACCTGTTTTGTTTAGCTGGGAGCATTTATTTTTCAGCCTGGTTTTTCTGTTGTTATGTCAAATCTTTTCCAGCACTCCAAGCCTGATCTCCCGTCCCTCCCCTGCAATGCAGGATGTAGTTTATATTCTGCCACACCTCAGTGAAGTAGCAAGGCTGCTGAGTAAAATTTTCACTCTGACTCCTCCCTAGTCTTTCAGAGCACTCTGATTATTTAAAAGAAGGCACTGGAGCCTGGGAGCCCGCTGCTCTCTGTCAGATTTGTCTTTTCCACAAATCTGGAGGGGGAAGAAGACTTTTGGAATATTTGCCCAATTTTCCCCGTCTCTTTGGAAGTAACTGAGGTCAGCCAGTGTTGCAGAGGTCGGTGAACTTGAAGGGTCTAAGAGGTTATGGGCTTTGCCTTAAGCAGGTCTCCTCTGTCCAGCCTATCTCCAAGAAGGAGATGAAGCCCAGCATAACAAGTTTAACATCTGGACTCTCTGACTCTGGCCATGTGTGCAATTGCATCCCATGGAGGTAAGAGGAGGAAACTGAGTGAGTGCCCAGCCCTGAGAATCCTCCTGCCATGTGTTACTGAGTTGTAGATGAGCAGCTGTGACTCAGGTTAAAAAAGCAACAGTTTAATGACACTGAGCAACCTCAAATGAATGTCTGGAGGCAAGGTTTCTTTGAGGGCCGCTAGAGAGAAGACTTGATCAGCTACGAGCCTGAAGGTGACACCTGGAGCTGTTACTTTGAAAGGATCAGCAGTAGCACAACCCAAAACCAAGTCACATTATGAACCCTTTGACTCCCACCTCCTGAGGAAGCCCAAATAGAGCTGTGTTGCAGTAGATCTATACTCTGATGGAGCACCTGGGACTAGGATTCATTCGACACAATTTCTTTAAACACAGCTAATAATGACCTGTATACCTTAGAAGTGCTGAGAAACCTTTTTATGAGAAATGTAAGAACTAGTTGTGTTGTAGTCAAAACAAAATATAATACAACACTCATTTGGTAAAGGAGGTTATTGGATGCATTTTTGCACTTCCTATGAGAGCACAGAACCTCCTTTCACTCTGCATCATATCCTTGCTCACATACTTACTGTATTCAGGTCTTACACTGTGGTAGCTTTAGGTGAATTAAAATATAGAACTACAATATAATTTGCTCTTTTCCTATGGCTGTGTTGTTAAGACAAAACACTCTGTAGGGAACAGGAACTTAACTGAGTCAGAACATTATATTATCTGCAAAATTAATTGACCTCTAAAAAATACCTGTAAAACCAGCTACATGTCCACTTCCTGCATGACTAATGTGAGAGGCCCTGTTTCTAATAAATGTACCCTATAGCTTCATTACCGTGGCAGACCTTCATATGGTCTGGTTCAGTTATACCAATCCATTAGTAGTTCAACAGATGAACACTGTTTTCGTGAGATATTTGCTAAAAAATGCAAATTGCTGGTAAAAAATCAAATGCTGTATTATATTCTTACCTATTCATGGATTAATTGTCTTTAAAGTTTTAAAAAAAGAATTTTTCAACACCCATCACTTTTTGTGTTGCTATTCTTTTGCTTGTTCTTGTTCTTTTCCCTTATGTTCTTCTCCCAGACACTGAAATCTGTAAAGTTAGTGTATAGTCTCACTGAGCCATAGAAACTAACCAGGATTTTGTTACTGAAATATAAATGATTTTATTTTATTTTATGGTGCACAATAAAGCAATGTGAAATGCTGATACATATCCTCAGTATTGTTTTGCCATCATGCGCAGAGTAATTATCATAACTATTCCAGGTAGACTTTTCATGGTGATGACTTAAGAAATATTTGAACACTGAAGTAATTGCAGAATAGATGAACATTGCAGTACGACTTGAAGTGATTTTGATGTCTGATGGAAGAGTTGTTTTCAAAAGACACTACCACTTTACCAAGATTTATGTTTATTGAGCTAATGCGTTTACATCTACGCTTTTTATTTAACCTTTAATAACAGAGTAGATCATGAGGATCCCTTTTATTTCTCTTAATATGAAATGTAAGAATCTTCATGTTTTCACCATAGTGTTGTATATAAAAGCATGTGAAAACAATCAGTCTTTCAGACCATACCATGGGGACAAATTTCTTCATGAGTTTCAGGCACTATTACAGCACAAGTAAAGAAGCAGAAAAAGAGTAGCAAATAAATTGTAATTCCTTCGTGGACACTTAAAAGAGGATAATGTCAAGTTGCAATTTCCTCTGACTATCCCTGTCAGAATCCTGTTCTGTTTTGGACACAAAATAAAAACCAAAGTGGAAAAGAAAAGCTGCTTTTTTATGAATTCGATCTCATACATTTTAACGTTGGTAGACAGGCTCATTAATTTCAATGGGTGTTGGATCAGGCCATAGATCTGGAAGCCTAAACTTACTTTTCTAAAAATAGATAGCATTTTTATTTCTTCATTATGCCCTAATTTGAAGTCCCTTGAATCAGACTATTAACAAAATATTATCCTATCTCACAAAATAATGCAGATAAAACTAAAATTCCACTCAACACTCACATAGCGCTTTTCCTCTTCAAAGCACTTTAGCATCACTGATTAATCATAGTATTAATTAAATGACTATTTTTTTTAAAAAAAATTCAGCCTTCCAAAAGCTCTGTTCTCTGCAGGGAGCAGGGAAGAGCATAGCAAGGGACTAAAACCAGCTTCAGTAATCAGAAAACTTAGCCTGCAGCAATTAAACTGAGGAATCACTTCTCTTGCAGAATCTTTTACCTTGGGCTAGTGTAAAGATGAAAGGAAAGATGACAGTGCAGTCTAAACAAGAAATAAGTCTGTTGGTGTGTGAAGGAGGTGGTTAATTGGATATATTTGCACTACCTGAATCAATAGTTAGGCTAACAACTCCTTTCCATGCGTTTTCTAGTTTGTATGTATACCTGGCAGGAAATACAATCAAAATTAATTAGAAAGGAAATTATTTGAGTTATTGCACACATGGACTCCATCCATTCTGGATATAAAACCCAAACATGCAAGAATAAATTATTTGGATCCAACAACAATTAAGCCTGAGGTTGTAATTTTTGTTCTCAGACAACCCTCCAGAGCTAAGACTGCAAGGGAGACAGCCAAAGCCACCACCCAAATCCTTTCTTCTGGCCAAGAGAGCGGAAAAAGCAGAAGAGTAGTAATACGTCTGATAGTTTGCCTTAAAAAATGCTGCTTTCTTCACTGCTAAGGGTGACAAATATAATCTTATTAGTGGAGATTTTTCTCCTTCTGTGGACCCAGCAGTTGTTTGGCATACCAGGTCAGCATATAATTAGGCAGGTCAAGCTGAACTTGAACTGACTCATTTTTATAGTCCCAGCATGGGTTAGACAGTCAAGAAATTAACCCTTGCATGTCTTCCCAAATTCATCTTCATAAACCAGGTTGCAAGTCAGAGAGCACACCCTGCATTTGATGGTCGCTTCGCTTCTCCAGCATGAGAGAAGGGAAGGTTGCTTGACTGATACGTGGATTAACACTCAAAACAGAAGCCATCCACTATGCTGGGTGAGAGGTGCTGTTAAGAAACAGAAAATCCATTTGGCCATGGTACGCATAAATCCATTTCTGTATCAGTCTTCTGACTGTTTTGCTGCAAACATATACTCCCCTGAAGGACATCTAGTTTCTCCAGAAAGCCACATGGCAAGCAGCATGCATTCCACGAAAATTGCCAAAAGGACAGCAGCAAAGGTGGAGGAGGCAGAGACGTTCAGCAGAGTCCCAGTGCAGTGCTCTACCTTTGGCATTACCTCCAACAGAGCCAGCTGAAGTGCTTCTGTGTGTGGATCTAGCCTTTAAAGCGCGTGTTAGAACATGAATTAGCAGGTTATGGTCAGCCAAAGAGCCCTGGAAGTTCTTCAATCTGTAGTTTTTACAATAGCTGCTGGTATAAAGTCTGAATATCTGTAGTCTCACTGTGAGAGACAAGCAGAATATGAAGGAGTTCCATTGAGAGAGGAGTAAAATCAGTATTAGAAGTAACAGCAGATTAAATAGCTTGTGGAATTGAGATATACAGGAGAGGCAACAAGAGTAGTACAAGAGCAATAGCTTTTAAACACACTGGTATTTTTGAGTCTAAAATCTATGCTTGCAAACTAGCTAAAATGTCCTTTAGTTCAGAACATTAAAAAGCGTGAGTCTGTGGGGGATGGGAGTGGGACTGGGAATGCGTGGGTGTGACAAAAGCAGGATCTAGCTGACCATCAAAGTGTAGGTATTTAAAGCAAAATGAGGAGAGATTGGAAAAGCTTGGCAAACGAGGCAGATGCAGAGATTTACAAGATGTGGCAAAGGACAATGAAAACTTCACGGCTAAGACCCAAAGGTGTGAGGAGATGCAGCTCAAGGAAGAAAAATTATTAGTCATGTAGTAGAGGGGAAAGGGGGTAGCCCTGAGAAGATGAGTTGAAAACAAGAAAAATAATCAACCAGAGGGAGGCAGGAAACATATGAAATGGAAAAGTTATGTTTCTGGAAGCAGAGAAGCTGAAGGAGGAGGGTAACTGGGTTAAAATGCTGTTACAGGAAGGAAAATCTATGAAGGATCTGAGAAAGCATATTGCTGAAAAGCGGTGATTGCATTGCACCCAGTTGAGATTTCCCATGGCATGTTCACGTTCAAAATACCAAAATGCTTCTCTTTTGTCTTTGTCCAATGCTAGTAGTTTCTATACATGCTGCTCTTTCATCCTTGTTATGGCTGTGCCCTTTGTCATTCCTTGTTCTCCTCATACCTTTCTTTTGCAAAATATAGAACCAACATCTTTAATCTTTTTCAAAAGATAAAAGCTTCTATATTGGTTACCCTTTTAGATATTTGATTCTTTTACAAGCAAATCTCAACTGACATTGCCACACAGTTATTGGTGTTTTACGTGCTTTCATCACTCTGTGGTAGTTTAAGAGTTTCTTCCCTAAAACTGTGAAAGAAGACTGTTCCTGCTCCCTGTAGGGCTTTATATGCTGCGCTGCTGATGGCTGAATTTATTCTTGATAAAAAAGATTTTTAAAAAAGAAAACCAGTGACTGACACATCACATGTAAGTCATCAGGGAAGATACTGTTCCTCTTTGTCGTGGTCCATACCAAATACCAATCTTATATCTTGAAATCTTGCTGCCTGTCATTAGAAATGGTGAAAAACTAAAAGTGTGTATCATTTATCTGAAGTGAAGAGGGAATCTGAGACCTCCATCTGATTCTTTGTTCAGTCTCAGCAGCCATGAGCAAAGTGCACCTGGATCCTTGGGGGCACAGGAGGGCATGTGTGTGTAATGGTTTTTATTCTTTCTTTATTCTCAAAAAATAATTTATCTCCACAGCGTCTTAAAATCTAAATTCAAAAAAACCTGCAAGGAAATTATATCTGGTATTGTTTTCTAGCTCAAAGTACTCATTATCCCAACTTAATTGGCAAGCTATGCTTGATGTGAAGCAGCTAAAACAGTGGCTTCCAGCCCATGAGGTTTGAGCTGCTTACTAAAACCAGTTTAAGTTAACTTATCGCTCTTTCCTTTATAAATGATTGATCTGAAGTAATAGTTTTTTTGGATAGGGGTAATTGCAGTACTACAGTCAGTTACCATTATGTAGTGAAATACGTATTTATTTTGAAGTGTCAGAGATTACAAATGTTTGTGCATGTCACTAACATAAGAAGTAAAAGGACCTGAGTACCTAACAAACATTTTTGGCCAAACATCGAGGATGACATCTAGGTGCCTAGAGATAAGCATTAGACATTAAGGACCAAAGGGTATCCAATTTTGTTTACATCTGCTTTTCCAGAAGCTTATGTGTCTCCCATAGGTCTGCTAACTCTGCAGGTATCTCAAGTATCCAAGGGAATTTGAAACCACATTACCCCCATCTATTTGGACACATAAATTTCCCCCTGCTTGCCTGAAAATTATTTGATCTTCTTTTTTACGCCTACATCCCAAAGTGATCCAGAATCCTCTGTTCTCTGACACTTGCTAGAAGTAGTGGGGCTCATGCTATTTGGGGCTTGCTTTTCAGTCCTACTGCTCCGGGGTTTTTTCCACTTTCTTCTTCCAGTAACAATTTGTGCACAATGGTTGTAGGAATAAGAAACAGATGCGTTGTGATGAGCAGCACCACAGCCCATGGGCCAGCACAGGCGAGGCCATGGGGGTTTGACAGCAGGCACTACTTCAAAGTGTCGTAAACCTGCTCTGTCCACAGCTGAAGTCATGTCAAACAGGGGGCCCCAGAGAGAGGGAGGAGAGCAGTGCTGTATGCGAACTGTGGGACTTGCAGTCCTTCACATGCCATGTACCCTGCAGTTGGCACTGCTGCAGGCTGCATCTTATGGAGTCGGGTGCAGAGCAGAGTCCCTGGCTCGGTGGTTGCAGTGGAAAGCCTGTCTGGAGGCAGTCATGTCATTTGGTGGTGAGCGAGAGGGCATTAAACTTTGTGCTGGCTGATGACCCTTATTTCAGGTTGTGCTGCTGTCTTCTTTTATAAACCTTCTTTTTAAAGGGGTCCTCTCTTATGAACCAACATTGCCTCATAAGGTGGATTTTTTCTTATTCCCCACTCACCTTTCCTGCTGCTCCCCAAAGTCTGAGTAATCATCTATTCAGTGGATCAAGTGTCTCTCAACCTTAGTACTGCAGCCTTTTTTGCTTTCAAAGATATAGGTTTGTCTCCTTCCATCTGCTGCCTTTACTCCTGTCCCAGCAGCTCTGGCATTACCCTGCTTCATCTTCTTGGGCTTGCTTCCTCTGCCCCACAAAAAAAACACACGTGTTTGGCTCTAAGACCCATTATGACAGCATTTCTTATCTCTTAGCCTATTTTGCCTTTAAAATTCAGTGTAGTTTTCCCCCTTGATTGTTTCACTGGTGAAAGAAAATCTCCCTATGCAAACTAGCGCACCTTCACCCTCTGAAGTGACATGAGGTTGACTGCTGCTCTGATGCCTACAATATGACTTGTATTGTCCAGGCAGTCCAAGTCCAGAGTCTGCTACATATTGCAATAAGCGTAATCATTCTTTTTTTATGGGCTCTTACACGCCCTCTTGCACCTCAGTATGTAGTAGAAAATTTCCGGTGTTCAAAGGCACAGGGCTCCTCTGGAACAGCGACAGCTGGACCCTGAGGGCGTTTCCAGGTGCTTCACTATTGCCAATCGTGGTGATCTAGTACAGCCTAAAACAGTGATAACTGACAGTGAAAGCATGGTCATGAAATGCAGGAATGAATGCATGAAAGCAGGAATGAACTATCAAATGTAGTAGTGGTGTTTCTGCCACTGCTATCATGAGATAAATACACTCTAATTTATTAGCCTGCCAGTTGAATACACTGACTTACAACCAAAATCTGTTCCATGCAAGTAGACAGTTTTGGCACATTTCTTAATGCTTGAAAGTAATGATAAAAGCTCACCCAGTCATATTCTTTCTGTAAGTCTGTGAAACACTGAAGTTGAGTGGTATTAAAAACACAGGTGGTGAAAGTGCCCAAAACTACATATGCCTAAGTGGAGCACACGTGTTAGCACAAAGAGAAGAAAATCCACGTATATTCTGGCATACAGGCACCAGTAGTTCTGGAATAGGATATCTGTGTCCTTACAACAAAGTATGGTGGCATTTTGCCATTTTTATATTAACTAGCTACATGATGTGAATTAATGGATATCCTTGGAGGAGGGTAATAGTGAACAATTGCTTTTATAGAAAAAGATCTATCTCTAGGACAGGGGTCTTAGTTTCAGTTAATATGTGTTTGGGGTTTCCTGTTTTTTTAATAAGTCCATTTTCCTAATCTTGTACTCTCGAACGAAGAGCCATGTCACAGCTACTTAATAAATTTGCCAATGTGTCAGAGGCATTGTTCAGAGATGAGCGAAAATGAAAGTGGATTCAATGATGTTACAACAGCAGTGAATTTGTCTCGAGGCAATAGTAAGGAAATATTTCCAGAAGTAGAACCTTATATGTGATGATTTTGCTCTGGTATAATCTACCAGAAGAATAGTTTGCTCTGCTGTTTGGCTCTGAAGGCAGAATCTCTCTTAGGACAGTTATTTGATCCTCTGATGTGAAAAGATTCCTGAATTAAGTAATAGAGGCAGGTATTAATGTGCTGTGACTTTTATCATGCAAAGGAAAAGGCATTAAATCTTCATTGTTGAAATAATAAGCGAATGCTATCATATTACAGTCAAAGACTTAGTGCATGGTGTTAGATGAATCACCTACTTAATATGAAAATGATGGAGTTCTTATCTTAAAAAAATAACTTTTAAATGTATAGTATCAGAAAAATGCTCTCCCAAGCACCCACAAGACAACCCCTTTCCCGTTATGTCTATTTAATGTCTTTCTTCCTTCCTTTAAGAGGGAAATTGAACAAATAAATATGATTTCTTTTTCCTTGTCAAGCTGTTGGCTATGTTTAATCATATTATGTAAATCCTCTTTAAAAGCTTCAAATCAGTTTTGGGTCTTACAATGCATAATGTTGTTCAAATACAAAAAATAAAAATAAAAAAATCAATTTGTTTGTAGATAAAAGTAATTCTGTATGAACCCTAATGAAAATTAACAAGGCTATTTATTTTCAGTATAATCCTCACACACATCCTCCTCCATTCCCAGCACCCTCCTCAGTTCTCACTTCTTCCATTCAGGGAGGCTTCTTGTGTTGCAAGCTGAATTGCCCAGCTCTCCTACTAGTGGTGCTAGGTAACAGTAGTGCTAGATAACATTTTGCTGACTTTCCAACACTGGTTCCCATTACACATTTTAGTCTGCTTTCAGAAGAGGCTCTTAACACAGAAAAACGTAATTCTAAGTGCAGATGCTCTGCGGAATGTAACATGCACGAGTTCAGAAGTCAAGGATCACAGCTGTGTTGGGCTGATGCAACAGTACCTGTGGTAGGACTTCACGTTCACACCAGTATAGAGCAAGGATTCTTTTAAAGCTCGTGCTAGAAAACACGACTCTTCTCCGTGTCTGTAGTAAAGCAGTAGGAACATAACTGAGATAAGAGAGGTTAACCAATAACTGATGGGGTTTTTTCCTGTGAGTGTAGTACAGTGATTTATTAACTAACTATATGTATAGTTTTAGAAAAACTTCCTGCAGTATAAAGAATAGTCCTTGACTTTCAACTTCCGTGGTTTAACTCTATATTAAAGCAAATTTCCTGCTTTTTCAGTCTGTTTTCACATGACTAACACAGTGTTCAAAGTACTCAAACCACAGAAATGTGCAGGCAGTTACACTTGTTAGTAGGTTTTAAGACCCACGTAAACAGTGACTTGGATCAACTCCGTAGCCCAGCTACTCTCTTCTTCTTCCAACTGGTGTGCCACCTGTGTTTGGTGAGCCCCTGGAAGGGCATTTTGAGCCATGATGCCTGTCGGATTGTGGTCAGTTGCTTTACCTGTGTGGGTGAGCAGCTTTGTTGGAAGCGGCAGTTCTGTCTCGCTGCCTCCTGGGAACAGGGCCGGGAGAGGGAAGCCTGTCTGCCCCACAGGCAGCTCCTGGCAGGGGGTCTGGCACTGACATTATAGGTTCTGGTAGGGGGTCTCCAGACTGGACACCAGCTTGCACAGCTGCCACAGAGGAAATACAGTGACTAGATTTTAGATCTATGAAATGTGGGTCTTCTGGCACTTGCTATCCAATGGCTAAATTTGATGCAATTCTTGGGGGGGGGAGAAGATGGGGAAGGCAATAAAAAAACCCTACCAAACCCACTCAAATTATATTTTACATAAAATATGCATCTGATTAAGAATTGAATGGTAATATTGGGCTGGAATTACTATAACTGCTCAGAATAAGGAATAATGTACTGTCCCACTGTTACACGTTATCTATAAAAAGCCTGTTTTATTGTTTTGAAGTAGCTAATACCGACTTGATCTTCTCACGCCTAACTGAAGGGTGTGCACAGCAGAAATGTTAGAACTGCTGAGCATTGGCATGTCCAGAATGCTTATACCCTGCTTGATTGTGTTTGTTTTAGTTTTCCTACTGAGCTTTCCCTGATGGCTCCAAAGCCTTTATTTATTGTAAGAAGCACCTTGTGTGTCTAGGCATGTGTACTGGTGTGAATGCTGTTGCCTGGAATACTAGACCAGTTCCAGGAAAGAAATCTGCTTGGAGCAGCCATCCAGATCTCCTTACACCCAGTGCTCTGGGATGCAGTCTGTGGCTGCTAATGAAATGATCCTTGTGAATTGATTCCACCAGAGGACTGAGGTGCTGAGCTATTCTTTTGCAATTTAAGTGAGGTACAAAAGGAGAAAGGAAAATCGGTCTGTTCTGGATGTGTGTGCACAGAGTAAAGCAGAAAGTCTCTCTGATCTGATTTATCTACTTGTACTTACTCCCGACCAGTGGCAGATGCTGCGCTAGACGAGTAAAAGCTACATCAAATCATAGTTTATTTTTTGAAACACCAGCTTAACTTGATATGTGTTGCAAACTGAAGTAATCACTGTAAGTGATATACAACTATTAATGTGTTCATGTTACACAGAACAGACAGATGCAGGTGAAAATAGCATTTCAGACTTTTCTGCAACAGTGTTTCATCAATGTGTAGGAGAAAAGAAGATTTTCAGTCTGCTCAAACAAATAATTTCTGAAAGAGAAGGAGGTGCTAACAGCTGTACTACATCTGATAATAATATTGCTTAAAATTGTAACAGTGCAAGTAAATTAAATATTAATTTCAAAGAAATAAGAATGTTTGAGGGCAGAGTTCGTATTTGTATTGCAGCGCACTGCTAAGATTCAAATCCTACTGTACATATCTTGTAGGCAGTCTAATGCTTTTTATAATCAGGAATGTTTTTACATATTATAGAGTGAGTATTTTCTAACACCTCACATTACTGCAAAATCTATTTAATAATCTTTAACAGTTCAGTACAGAGATTTTAGTTTTTATCTGTATTATGAACATTCTGTTCAAATGACTGACTGTAGTTCTACCATATCAGGCAAAATTGTGAGAAATAAAAATGGTTCAATGTCTGATACTTAAAAGATGTGATTATCTTCTTGCCTCTACTTTCAAATATGGATACAAACAACTGAATTTATGAATTCAGAAATGAGATTTTTAATAAGTATGCATAAACTAATTGATCAGAACATTTTTAAGTTATCCCAAAAATCTGATTAAATTATCATATTATATACAATAATCATACCTGATCATTCCCAAAATGTGATGTAGATTAGATTACTAATTATGTTTATATTTCCAAATATTCCTGTCCTTTTCATCCTGCATGATACACTCATGGTGATTGCTGTATGCAAATTCCTAGCACAGCTGCACTGAAGGTGATTCAGAGTTGTTTCACTGACCTCAGTAATAACTTCATCAGGCCTTTGCCTTCTCCAATCTTCTCGTCATCACATTGGAGGATTGAGCAGCCATTTACCATAATAGCAATCCCCTAGAACTGATGTGAGGCTTCTTCTGTATCTGTGCTGGTGCTAATCCTGCCCTATATATGTATATATATTCTCAGAAGCTGCTTTTTTGTTATTTTCACAAACACTACATGAGCTTTAGTTGCAATTTTGAAAAAGAAATCTGTTTATTTAAGCATGAAAAAAATTATAATAATCTTAGAATCATTTAGGTTGGGAAAGATCATCAAGGCCAAATGTAATTGACCGAATTTCTTTTTCTTTAAATGTTTGACGTGACCATTTTAAAAATTCCTTTCATTTTAGGAGATTTTAACTTCTGGAGGTTAGTGTTTTATTCAGTAAATCCTTGCTAAATGCCAGACTAGAATAGATGTCAGAAAGGCTCCTTTTCTGGTCAGTACCGTGCATACAACTAAGGATGTGTGGAAAAGATGGTGTCCTCTTGAGCAATACAGTCTAAGAAACACTAACAAACCCAGTTAAATTGCTGCATGTAGGATAGAATTAACCTTGTGCAGTGAAGAATTCTTCAGAGAAGACCTTTTCACAAATAACAACATCATTGGGTTTGCCTTCACTGTTGTGGTTTTAACAACTGATGCACATTTAATTTATGGTAACAAGCTGTGAGTTGTTTGGTAGGAGATTAGGACTTGCCAAGTTCTGTGAGTTGTGGTATTCAAGTTGTCTTTACGCACATACTTGGCCTTTACTATCATAGTTCCATTCTCTTAAGGGTGTGATGTAGCCGTATCGGGAGTCTCTGACTGGTGCAGTATGGAGGTATTAACAGAGTCCATAATGTGTGAAATGCTTGAACATGCAATCATATAAATATGGCTTGCTCCAAAGTAATATCAGTATCCAATTAGATTACATGCAATGCTGCAAATGGTGCTGTTAGTCTTGCGTGTTTTCCCTGTACTTCTCCGTCACCCTTTATTGCTGTATCTTCTGAATTCTCCCTTCATTTTCTTTCAACAAAGGCAAGTATGCCATGAGGGATCTGGTCCACCGACTGCCAGGCGCTAACAACAGCAACAGCTCAGCAAGCAAGGCCATGTCTGATGACACCGTTACTGCCATTTGCTGCACTCTGCATGAAGTCATCACTAAAAACATGGAGAATGCCAAGGCCTTACGAGACGCAGGCGGCATTGAGAAACTGGTTGGCATATCTAAGAGTAAAGGAGACAAGTATGTTTTGCAAATCACCTTGCACCTTTTTAACCTCTCCAGTAGTTATTACTAGTCCTGAATGTGTTTGCCTTCTCTGTGCAATCGTGAGTTGAATCCTTTAGCTTCATCAGAAATCATATGCCCAGTGGGAAGGGTGACAAGAAACAGACAATGCCAATACCGAAAGTCTCCCTGTGCTTTGGTTTATTTTTGATGTGCCATCAGCAGTGCAGGGAGCGCACTCCATGTGCATTTTAAGGAGGGGTAATTATCTACAGTAACCCCTACCTCTAAGCAATTGCAGAAGATTCTGATAAACATTAGGGATCAGAGTGGTTGGATTGCACCCTGCACAAGGGGTGACATGCAGGTGGAGGGATCCTTTGAAAGGAAGGACCTCACCACAGCTCTGTTACTGCTCCTCTTGATGTAGGAGTGAAGAATGTAAAGTCACTGTCCCTCTTCACAGCGCCCTTTTCCCCACCACCAGCTTGGTAGTGGAACTGTGGATTTTCTGGCTGCTTGCTTCCGAGAGAGCCATTAGGCTGCTTTGTCAGGCAAAAAATGTCTTGCACACAACTGTGACATTTTCAGAACAGCTATGGTTTCATCTTGTCTGTTTGGCTATGTACACACTCTTCATGAAGAGTTCACTCTTTATCCTTCTTTTGCCTAAAACAGATAGCCTGGTTCTCATATTTGTCAACCTGATGAAGTATAGTGCAATGGGACTTTGGCAGTTTGAAAACAAAAAGCCTTCACTGTAGTGTACAAAACCCATCAGTCCACCTACTCGGAGCTGTCATCACACAGCCTACTGCAGCATCAGAGCTCTTAAAGAGCCCCACAAAGCCAGGCCACAACCTGAAGGAAAGATTTATGCACCCTACATTTGGTATGAGAACTTATGCTCGCCTATGTGATCTGAGCATTGCCAGTATAATTTAATCACATTTCTTTTCCTCTATTGTCACCCTTTTCCTTTCATACCAAATTCATTATTGAAACATTCTTGCATTCGAATTGTAAGGGGTAAAAAGTAGTGTGACCAAGTATGTGATTCCAGTTGTGAGACCTCCCCATGCTCTGCCAATTTATTTATATTTGCATTTTGTTATTATTAAACCTACTTAAATTTTGTATTTATATTTTCTAGATCAAATGTACTGATACTGAAAGCAGGTTCATGTCCATTTCTCTTAAGCAGAATGTGTCTTTCCTCAGAATAATGCATTTGTCTACCTGTTCATTATCTGGTAAAGAATCCTAACACCTATTGAGTCTGGAATTTTTGAAGTATCATGGGCAGTTTTAGGAGGATCCGAGGGCATAATTCCCTGTCTGAATATCCCTCGTAACTGTGGAAGACATCTCTCTCTAATTAATGTACAGTAATTCCAAAATGCCCTTCCAAGTCATGATATGTATTTCTCCTCTCAAGTACTTCGAGCTGCAGCCCTGTGTTATTATTTTTACAGGTTATGCAGTTCTAGAACAAGAAAACCAGTCAACACACAGTGCTGCAAATGCCCATCTTTAGTAAAAGTTCCACTTTTCAGCTTTCAGAAATGTCAGTACTGTGTGCTATTGGTTTGGTTTGGTTTATTACAGGTAATTCATTGTTTGAAAATTGAAAATGCTGGTTGTTGGACTGATAGAAAATTCTGGCATGCTCACTTTAATACAGTAAATCACTTCTGTATGAAATAATTTTGTCCAGTATGAAGCAACTGCTTCTGAATGTGCAGGATACTGGACTGGCCGTGCATCCTGGTACGTATCGGTGCCAGGAGTGTGGGGCTGGCCCTGATAGCCTTTGGAATATGCCCAGGGCTGGAACACTTCCCCTGTATGACCACATGAGAGAACTGGTGTTCATAAGGTTATTTATATTGGCCGAGCCCATATCAGCTTCACATAGCTCCTGCCTCTCCTCAGTACTCACAGAATGGTTGGCAGTTATTTTCCTGGTTACTCCATGCTACCAGCACCCCACTAGCCAGTACAGCTGGAAGTATAATAAAAACAATTATGCTTGAAAGGGTTTATCAAAATCCTGTTTACTCACCAATTACCCACCTACTGCTGTACTCTGGGTGAGAAATGGAATAGAAGTGGGAAAAAAGCACCAAATAAATTACTAGGGAAATGTTGTATTAATGAATCAGTTGTGTCATAACAGTGCTTTACCAGCTTGAGTATCAGCCTACCAGTGATCTTTCTCAGAAGTCACAGAATGAACCAAAGCCTGGCCCCTGCCCAAAGCAGTAACTTATGCTGCTGGTTTTCTGGTTTCTCTTTGATTGTGCAATCCGTATGCCTCTTCTGAGTAAAACATAAATCACCTCAATGACTGCCCTGAACTCCATTAATCCTCACACTAGACTTTGGCCTTTGCAAGGTTTTCTAGCATTCTACTGTTTTATGTGTATTTTTGATCCAGCACAGTGTATGCTTCCTTAATGGGCTGGGTTCTCTTCCTGGTCCTTTTGTATTTGACCCTTCTTCACTGAGATGAATACTCTCTGATATTTTCTTTTTTTAAGATTTTTTTAATTACCTATTCCAACAGGAATATATGACACCAACTGATTGTAACAATAGTTTAGATCTTATTTCAAAACTGGTCTAAAGAGAAAGCCCATGTGAAGTTACATAGTTTTCAACATGACATTGTATCACTGTCATTAAAGAATAATGGTGTGAGCAAAATCCTGGTCCACATTTGGATTCCTGATGAAATTTATCATAACTTTTTGTAATCAGTTGTATTTCTGCATCTTGGCTCTGCATTTCAAAACCAGTGCTCATCACCCATCTAGAGTTTCTTTTGGCCACTGCTGAGAGGAGCTTAATTAATTGAGCACACTGTCCTAAGCTGGAGTTTAGCAGCTTGCAGAGAAAGAAATTCTGGCTCTGACTCCTTGTCCTTTATGCCAAAAGTTGTAGCATATATTAGATGTACATAATGCCAGCTGGGTCCTCAACAGTTTTGCCAGTTGTTCCCTCCTATTCATCTTACTATAGTCTCAGCAGAAATCCCTGTGTGTACTGAGACACACATGCCAAGCAAAGATCTTACAGTATACTTGAAACACACTTTATTTGTGAGTTTAAATCCATAGCGATGCATTTGGAAATTGGGATGAATGGTGTCCTTTACTTAACAGTCTCTTTCTCACTCTTTTTTTCTCTCTCTCTCCCTTTTTAATATATGTGTGTAACAGGCATTCGCCTAAAGTGGTGAAAGCAGCATCTCAGGTCCTCAATAGTATGTGGCAGTACAGAGACCTGAGAAGTCTCTACAAGAAGGTAAGGCTTGATTTTTTTCTAGATTTATCATCTTTCATGCAGTTATCCAAATTTGGGGGCTGAGAGACTTTAGAGCAAAATATTTGTTTATGTGACTGGAAATTCACTTAAAGTTTCAGATACTTGGAGCTCTTAGTTTTTCCTTAATTTCTACTTTTAAGATAAAAATGCCCTTTGAAAATATGTGTGGTGGTGAAAAGGGGGTGTGAATTCGATTTTAAAATAAATTCATACAAAAGGTGCTGGATCTGACAGCCCTGGAGAGTGAAATCCTCTGCTCATAGAACAAACCTATGTAAGCTCTCCTACTGGAACAGTCCTTCTTACACCTCCCCACCTTTTTCTGAGGCTATTACCAGATTGCCAGCCCTTCAGCTCCCAAATTTCCTCATGAGATTGTAAACAAGAGTATCTGAATGAGTGGTGCTTAGGGACCAGCTACATATGGAACTGGGCTGAAACCTGGTAGCTTCATTTCCTATCAGCCAGCAGACAGTGGCATCATAAACTTGGTTTTCAGACACTCTGTTCAGAGTCCATGGTACTATGCCATTCCCACAGGCCTGCTAACCTCTCGGAAATGAATTGCAGTAGAGAAATATAACACTGTGAAACAACATTCTACATAGCTTTTTAAATATAAGTGTCTAATTAGTAAATGAAAACATTTACAGTAATTCTTGCTGAGTATTTCCAAACTGAACTACATTCCATGTGAGTATCGGCCTGCAGATTTAGTTCTTCAGTGTCTTCTTGCTTGGAATTTCACATCTTATGTAATTGATGTGTGTATTTGTAATCTCATCAGAGAGCTAAGACTTCCTGTGGCATCTCCAGTTCAGGCCCTAGTTAAGGCTGAGGCATAAGGATGGTGAAGTAGGGGAGGTTCACAGTGGCGTGGTCTGTGTTGTATGTATTCTGCACAAGCAAATAGCTTAGTTACACGAAATGTGCGCACCAAATCTCAAGCTGGCAGAAGCTGACCTTCTGTGTGAAATGCTGTTCTTTTGCATGCCTCAGCCCTGCTTGTGTCAAGTCTGAGGAGTGAGGAAGATGATTATTGAGTCTCTCCCATTGTTCACTTCCAGTACTTTCAGTCATCCTTGGCAGCCCTAGGGATACCATATGTGAAGACGTTCCAAGTAACAAGCTGGTACTGAACTGTCCCATTAAGAGGTGGGAACAAACACGAGCTAGAGTAGGCTTTTCTTGATCCGAGGCAGTAACACGTTGGAAGTGTGCGTAGCCTGACTTCTGTGCATGTGGGTGGCTGCACTGTAGGGGCTGAGCTGTACTGCACCGAAATCTCTTAGAGGTTCTTAGAGTATCTGGCTCGTGTCCAACCTTCTGTCTGTATATATATGCTGTGATAGAAAAGCAGTTTCTGGGGTTGCTCTGTGCATGAGGGAACAGTGTTTGTGCTGTGTGGCTGCTGAGTTTGCTGCTACCTAAGGGACACCGTTGGCTGCCGGTGTGACTGCTGGTAATGGACTTACATACCAAGCATGCTCAGGTACTAAGTACCTTGCATGCTTGCAAGACCATTTTACATGGCCACAAATACATACCTGTGATATGGAAAATAAGACGGGCTAGGTTTTATAGGTAGCTTCCACGACTCTCATTTTATTAATGTCTGTATTGGTTAATTCCTACACAAAATCTTAAAATAAAGATCAGTCTCTGCTACGTATTTGTATATGAATTACATGTCATTATATACGCTGCTAAGCCTTGTATAAATATGGCTTCCTTTTATCAATATATTCAGATAGCTAATTTTAAATACTCCTTTTTGCTAAAATGCATAAGATAATCTTCATAAAATTATGATGTTTAGTAAGCTTGCCTGTAATAGGCTGACTCTTACACTGGCTGTCTGAGTTTCACCACTGCAATGGCAATGTTTTTCTGATAGGAAAATTAGACAAGTTTGCATTATACTAATAGTCAGCTACTTATATAATATAAAGATACTGGATTGATGCAGTCTTTGTTTTGTCCCATTAAAATATACATATAGCAGTAAAAATGAGTGAACATAGAGTATAATATGATCAGCACTTTGCAGTATCTTGCACTTGCACAGCCTTTTTTTTTGAAGTGCAGGTGAATCCCATTGCATAACCATCAGCAATTTGCTCCTATTTGCCAAAGTATCTATACAATTGCTTTCAAAGAATTGGCCAACAGAGACACAATTTTGTATTGTAATACAAGGAAATTGCAAGCGTCCCATTATATTTAAGTGAAAGCAGCAGCACTTATCTTCTGTTTGAGAAACAATGTAACCAAATAGTTTGAATTGTGGTACATTTTAGAGCTACAGGTTCACAATAAAGTAAGAAGAGGTGAAAAGAATAGAAGTGTTATTCTTTGTATTAATGGGCAAAGAAGGCAATACATGTTTGCTGCTGATACAGTAGCAGTCAGTATATTTAGTCCAAATACGACTGGTTCAGCAAAAACACTAAAACCTCCTTCATTTTTCTGATTTTGCTCAACATTGCAAGGAACACCCTACAGCCAGCAGACGATAAACTGCACTGACAGAAATCCAAAGTTGGGGGTTGTTGTGGATGCTCTTTAAGTCCTCAATATCTTATACGCACTGTTTGCAGAGCTGTGCCATACCCTGTACCCTCCACTGGCAGGTTCTATCCAGACTACAGGGATTTCCAGGTTATAGCGGTGTTGTGGCTTTGGTGGGACACACAGACTCATTAGGCATGGAAAAGACACAGGAAGTAAACAACATTCACATCTGTGAGTGAGGCAGTAGTGTTAGATAGTCCTCTTTAGACTTGTGCTTTGAGGGAAAAAAGCAATTTTGCTCCCTGGTGTGGTTAGTTTGGCACTATCCTAACGCAGTCCAACAAGGAACAGTTGTAAAAGGCATAAATATTTCTAGTCCTAAAACTGTAGGGAAAAAAGACTTGACCGATAAAGGAAGCAATTAATTTGGTCATGGAATGAAGGAGTTGCCAGCCACCCCAAAAGTTGAAGGTCCTTCATCATGAAAGGGCTCATAGGAAATACTGCTTAATTTACAAGCAATAGCTGGTACAGAAATCTAGCCTGGAAAAGTCCACCTTGAGGAAAACAGTGTTCAGGTTCAGTCACATATAGACAGTGATTAGATTATTTAGTGTGATTAATTTCTAGAAAGGAGGTGATCGTCACGTTTTTCATCAGTAGAGGAAATACAGTCTCCCAAAGACAGTATCATCATTTTCAAACTTCTTTGTTTTCTACAAGCAAAACATATTTTCATAAATGATCATTTATCTATCTCTTTTCATGAGTCCATTCCAAAATACTTAAATTCTGATTTTCAAACATCCTTAATGATCACATGGCCCAAAGCCCCATGAATGGGTCAGTGGCTCAACGCTTTGGAAAAGCCAAGTACAGGAGCTATGCCACAGCTTGTTCCTATGCTTCAAGCTTGTGGTACACCCCTCCTCTTCAAGTGTCGTGGCAATACTGTAGTGTAGAGTTAGCAGGAGAAACAAGTGCTGCTTACAGCGTCCGGAGAGAGAGATCCTGCCCCATTTATGCTTAGCCTCTTAGGCAAGGTGCAAGGAGCTACTACGTGGCTTCTTTAAAGACACCTATTTCTGACTCAGTATCACTGTCCCCCACTCCAGTCTCTAGGGTATTCACTGGTTGAAGATTCGGGAACACTTGAGAAAATACAGGTGTGACTGTAAGAGAGCAAATTTCCATTAGCTCTTCTCTGTGTCAATAGTCAAGAAAATAACCAACTACTCTTAAGTACAGATAGCTTGTTAAATTACATGAGGAAATTTGAGCAAAAGGGTTGTGCTAAATGAGCTTAACATGAAAGAAAATTTATTAGCTAAAAACAAGCTTCAATTACCATTAAATGTGTGTAGTATTAAAGAGCTGGAGGAACTGTCAGGAAGAATATGTTTTCTATTAATTGGTTTGCTTTGCCTAACCACTTAGGCTCCCACAAAATATGTTTACATTCTCTCATTATGTTTACACTTACTCTGTCTTCCAGTGTGTAAGTAAAAGGTCATGATGAATTTGTAGAAAACATTTTTCTTTCCCATTTATTACGGTAGGTTTCTGTTCTGCACGGAGTATTAGAAATGTTTGTCCCATTCGCCTACCATCTGAATAAAAACACCACCCAACGTTTGAAACCAGAGGGGCTGTTGAGGGCCGTTGTCCTTCGGCGTGTATTGTGCCATTTACAGCAGGGATACTTTTGTGATAGGCATTTAATGGAGTCACTCTGAAGATGGCCTCGTCTGTCATTGGTTGGAAAAGATACAGAGAATTGCCTGAAGCCTTCAAAGCAGTTAAGGCAGTGTGGATATAGAAAAAGACTTGCTTTTCATGTGACTTTCAGAATAATAAAAAGATGACTTTATGAGGAAGTCCTTTATGACTAAATGTTCCATGAAAATTGACAGCATTAAACTTAAAAACCCTAGTCTCAAGGAGTTTTAGAATCTAAAGTCCTTTCTTAAATAAAACATACCTACTCACCTTTTAAAAATGTTAATTACAACGTCCTGTCATGTAGACTTGGGACACATCATTTGGATTTTCTTCTGGTATGGTTATTATTATCAGTTAGACATCCCCCCAAAAGAAGCTGGTTTAGGTTAAATTTATCTAGTGAAAAGGTCTGTGCAGAACTTAAACCCTACATTAAAGATACAAATTCTAAATCCAGAGCATAATAATTACTCAAAAATAGTGGCTTGACTTGCAGGAACTATTCGTGTGTTCAGATTGTTCATGAGCATATGTACTTTGCAGTGCTGATCTTTCAGCAGGGCTTAATTTATTTCTGTACAATTGGCAAAAGCTTTTTCAGATTAATATGTCACCCTCTTAGAAAAAGGATGAATTAATTTAAGATAAGCCCCCTTCTGTAATATGAAGCTGAAGTATCATAATAGAGGAGGCATTGTCTAGAGCCCATTTTTATATTAATATGAAAATGCAAGTACCTGATTAATAAATGATTGACTGATTGATTGATTTATGGCAGTGGGCGTCCCCAAGCTTCAGTGTGACTGATGACAGAGGATTTTCACCAACCCACGACTCTGGGTCATGGCACGCTCAGCATACTCTCTCCCAGAGCCAAGAAACCAGAACCTATTCCCCAACCCAGGTATTCTGGCTGTCAGCTGACCAGTCTTGAATTGTTGTGTTTCATGCATACTGAGATTTGTACCCAAAGCAGTTCTACAGGAGACCTTTGAATCTAAAGTAACAAAGCCTAACTGGAGAATATGTTTTTAAGTTGCACAGTTGAATTCACTGAGCCCTGTAGGTTCCAGCTGGAAAGTGTCTCACTTCCCTTAGGAGGGTACGTGCAAGGAAGGTGTGCAGAGCTCTGCTCTCTCTGAGGACAGCACGTGCCAGTGAGAGGGACAAGTGCGTTGCATTCAGTTCCCTGACAATCCTTCTAGCATTTCACTGATCTCATTCCTGATTGTCTGAACCTTTCCAAGAGAAAGTCGGCTGTTGATAAGCTCTATTTGCAACAGCAGGTTAAATTTATCAAGCTCACTGCTTTGTTTTCTGGCACAATGGCATCTCTTAAGAAAAAAGCGATAACTGGATATTTCAATAAGGGGATCCTGGGTAAACTGGCACATCTATAGAAAAATCAGTGTGTCCAAGAGTCAATTAAATTCTTAAAATGCTAATTTCCAAAATCTCTTTTAAGAGTGATAATGTACATTTCCTTCAGACAGAGTTACAGTTGATGAGAATTAGCAGGACTGGCTTTTTTTGTTGTTGTTGTTAAAGGCAGTCTTTAATTTGAGGTACTAAAATTCCATATCCTTAACGAAGTGTATTCTTTTTTTCTCTTTTAATATTCTTTTTCTTAATAAAATATTACTTTTTGGCATTATAGCAAAACCAAAACACCTTCTACATATGCACAACATCCTAGTAAGTCCATGGAGGAACTGTGTTTATGTCTGTGTATTATGCGTGTTTGTGTGTATATAAATGTGTGTATATATATATATGTATATACATATTACTATACGTATACAGACATATATATTCATTCATACATATATGTCTGTATATTATCTCTGATAAAATATTTAGAGGAGATTGGAATTCACGTGTTTTTCCTGGCCCTACAGAACATAGTAGCTATGCTATTTCTTTCTTTTTTTGGTTTTTTGCACAAAGTTTGCCTGGAAAAGAGGAGACATCAGAGAAGATCTCATTTAAATACTCCAGGCATAAATATCTTTCAAGGTTAGGGTAGATCCTTTTCATCTTTAGCTAACAGGAATAGAGTTAAAACACCCAGCATTTCATCATCTGATATATTACATTACTTTCTTTTGTTAATTAGGAACTAGGCAAAGTCGTAAATTGATTTTAAATAAAGGGAATGTGGAAATTTTCTGCAGAAGTAAAATACTCTCAAGCCTTTTTAAAGCCTGATCTGAATAATTTCAATAGATAGAGATTCTAGAACCCTTATAGCAAAAAAAGTTATAGTCTCTAAATGTATACTTTCTTTTTTTCTTTCTTAAGAACATGTGATTTGCCTTTAGTTGAGCATTTTAAATGTGGCTTTTTATCAAATGGCAATCTTGTGAAATACAGAATCATGAAATTGTCATTGGATTCAGTACTAGAGAAAAAGTTGGAATTACTGATTTATGTGTGTGTGGATTCTTAATTCTACATTTTATGCTGAATATTACTTTCCATTGTTCATGTAAGATAGGTTTGCCTATCCCAGTGCACACACAAATATGAAGAATTTGGTCATTAAAGCAAAGGCATGTTTTGTATTCTGCAGGAAATAACAGGTAGTAGCTGCAGAGCAAAGAATTATATGATAATCTTTTCACATTATTTCTTAGAGACACGAAAACCTTTTCAGTGAGCAATGATACGATAGTCTGGAATTTTGTTTTTATCTTGATGCTACTTTTTCAACATAATTTGCACTAGGCAGCATCACCATATATGTAAACTTACCATTTAACTTACTTCCTCTTTTGATTGCATGAACCTTCCCAGGGATTGTTTTTCAAGAATCATTCAAACCTTTGGCAAGAAAATTTTAACATTTCTGGCTTTTTGATTGCCAATTTCCTGCTTGAATAGCGCCCTATTTGTCTATGCAATAGGAATTTACATATCATGAGAAAAATCGTGAATCTTAAAGAGGAAATTGTGGAAATAAATTGAACTGAGATATAGAGGCAAACTCTTTGGCTTATGCAGAAGTAGTCAGGAATATTCACACAGGGAAAAAGTGATGTAAAAATTACTCTTGAATTTTTAAAAATAGGGAGAGAAAACCTCATCATTTGGCAAAACACATATTGTTTTCACCTGGCTACCATTCGAAATCTTTTGGCTACTTTTTTAAGAAGAACAATTTAAAAAATATTACAAAATGCTAAGTCAAACTCAATGCTGTTTTGATTTCATTTTAATGCCACAATAATTATTTCACTTGAGGCATCAAGTAGAATATGTTCTGATTTCCTTGGCTTTTGCATCATCTCAAGTAATATTTTTTGTAGTTCCTTCTAACTTTCAGTTTATTAACAGTCTCAAACAGTACTAGAAAGATAGAAGGTGATTACTATTATAAAAATATATTTTGCATGGTCTAAAGAGGATAGAAAATATTATGCAATCCAAAATGCTCATGTTCTTACCTATATCACAACGACAACACATGGAGGAGTATCAAATCATGTGTTTCGACGTCAGTTGTTAGAAGGAGATGTTCTCAAATGTTTTATCCTTCTGGATTCCATAATTTACTATATATTAATGATCATCAGTTATTAATAATTGCATTTTACATAGTAAAATTTGCTCTCAACAAAGATTTATTTACTATGCAGTATCACCTACCATTCCTTTAGTTATGTTTCAGTATTTACATGTTTCTCTCTGAAACATTTTCCATGTTTATTATGATATTGAAAATATTAATAGTATCTAAGATAGTCTAGACTGAACTGAAAATTTAATACCAATTATCGTATTTTCATGAAAACAGTTTTGTGTAGCTGAAGCCAGACCTGCCCTTGCTTGTACTATTTTGATAATGAATGAGATTTTAAAAAAATCAGGTATGATGAATGAGCATAATTAGAGCCAAACCAGTGGAATTTTTTTTTTTTTTTGCAAATACTTGTGTGTCTGTTGGAAAACGTATCTGAATGTTTGCTGGTAAAGATCTCTATGTACATACGTGTACATGTGTACACGAATGGGCTGTGTGGATGTAAAACTTAAACACAACACAGAGTAGATGTAGAAGACGCTGCCTTTGAGTATGATGCCCACAGTACCCATAGGTTGGATGTTATGTTTCTTCACCCAGAGGGTGGTTGGGTACTGGAACAGGGTCCCCAGGGAAGCAGTCACAGCACCAGCCTGACAAAGTTTAAGAAGCATTTGGACAGTGCTCTCAGGCACTTTGGGGTGGTCCTGTGCAGGAGCAAGAGTTGGACTTGATGATTCTGATGGGCCCTTTCTAACTCAGGAGATTCCGTGATTCTATAATTCTGTGTCCAAACAAAGAGACCTTGGGAATGTGTAAAGAAATAAACCCTAACGGTTTGAGTTGTGAGCTTAGAAAGTATCTACAGCTGTAGTTGACTGTTGCTTTTCCCCTGAGGGCCCTAAAGGCATGGTAGTACTTCCCTCTAGCATTGGGCATTGTAGCAAGCAATAATTCAACAACCAAATTTAGCTGTAATTTTTCCAGATAATCACTAAGGAGTGCATGGAAGCTGGTGCCTTTCTCATCCAAAATCTACTAGACTCAAGAGGTGCTAATCAAATGAGAAAAGAATCAAAGTTTATCCAAACAATTCTCTAGGATGAGCCATATGTATGTGACACTGAAGTATCCTCAGCGTTGATGCTGGGTCTCATGGTAAGCTCTAGCTGATTTATAAGGGTATTGTTCACTTAAAAACTCCAGTCCACTCTAAAGTTGCTAAGTACAGATTTAGGAGACAGAAATTTAATCTCATACTTGTGTAAAGTCTGTCTCTAAAGTGCTCCACCCTTTGAACTTCTCCAAAGAAAAGAAAATTTAAAATGCAGCCCAGGAGTCAGTATCTTTAACTTAAAGCCTTCTTTCTGAAGGGAAGTGTATAACTGAAGTTTCTGAAATATCCTTAGGGTAGAGCTATGAGGAGGCATCCAGAATCAATAAGGTTATGCATAGGTCACATCTACAGATGTTTTTTTCAAAAGTATGGTACCTCCGAATAAAATTGGATTTTAATATTTGAATACAAAATAGAGACCTAAGAAAATTAACTGCATGTCTTTTGGTACTGGGAACATTTTTAGTCCACTTAAATAATGTATTAAATATTTTAAAACTAATATAAACATTAATTAATGGCAAACAACGTTTAGCTGGATTCATATGTACAATACTGGGAAGAATCCAGGGCTCTTTCTAAAGACTTTCAAAGGTGTTTTAAAGATACATGCAAAGAGAAAATATTTTTAATTGATGTCAATATTTTTCTCCAAAGTTCATTCAAGGAGCATGATTTCTACCATTCTGAACAAAATGTCATCTTTAATTAACTTGTATGCTCAATGTTTGCATATCTAGGTTCAGGCACAGATCAAAGTAGAAGCGCAGTAAAGAGTATGGGTGAGAAACTCGGTTCCTCTCAGGAGACTTTAATGGGATTGTTGGATGGTGTTGGGTGGCTGCTTATAGTTTTGCAAATGAATCACATCAGTAGAACTTTTACTTGTGGTAAGAGCACACACATGGAGAACAGAGGGAAGGGAAATAAAATAATTCCTGTGTCAATCACAACGTATTTCTGTCTCAGAGGTAAATAGTTGAGCTGGGATGGTCTGATGCTTAACAGTAGGCATCTTTTGCTGACGCTGGGCTGCATGGCCGTACTTGCACTATCATCATCCTCATTCTTCTGGGTTCTATAAGGAGGTCAAAAGTGTTTGTTCAATATGGCCAGTACATGTAAATTCAATCAAAAGTCAATGAAATATTAAGCTGCTGCATCAATATCCTAGTTTCAGTTCTTTGATGTTCTACGTGATCGAATAATGGGTGGGGGAAAGAGTGCTAGGAAGTCCTTCTCATTTCTTCCTTCTTCTCTTCCTAAGACTGCTAACGGAATTCAGAAATGCCCTAAATATGTCTGCCATTTCAGACTTTAAAAAAGAAAGAAACCTTTTATTTTGAAAGGAGTCTCTTTTGTAGTATGTGTGCTTTGTTCTGAGTGTTTTACTTCCTTTACTTGCTGATACAGTTTGTCTTGATGAAACAGCTGTAGCTACGTCTTCCTGCAAAAAGTAGAAATGAGAAGTTTCACTGGAAGTTTCTGAATTGGTTTTATTACTTTTAATTGTACAGACTGCTTTTAGAGAAAGTTGTGGATCCCCTAAATAGAGAGTTATAGTCTTTGGTCCAACAGCATGTTTCTCCTTGAGTTAACAATACTTAGTGAATTGGAAGCTCTTAAAGGCGTATCAGTAAAAAATAATGTGCATTTCTCATTATTAATGTCCATGTGTGTTGGTGAGCTACATGTTCAAAGCAGAATATCCTTAAACGCACACAGCTTAGCAGTAATCACTTGGATCTCTAACTCTGTAAGTGTATTATGCACGAACTTTTTGACCTAAAACCAAGGACAGCATGAGTTCCTCCAGTGAGTTTTCCAAAGGGGCGCTGATTCCTATTATGTCAGACAGCTCCACATTTGAATAAAGTGGTCCTCTGTTTTCAGCTGCACTGCTGCTCTTTGGGAAGCACAAAGTCCTAATGGCTCTTGATCATAGTCAGTATCATCAGTCCCACCATGTTCTTTACCCTAAGAGATAATGGTGCAAAATTTTACTCTGATAATGATTTTTTTCATGTTTTACATTCATAGGTATAATAGAAGAGTTGTATCTCGTTGATTTTATGGTTTAATGCATGAAAAGTAAGAGTAAGAGGTGTTGATTGGTTTCTAGCCTTTGGAAGGACAGTAGATTTAAGAAACTGACCCTGAACATACAGTAGTATTTGTCTCTCTCCTGAAATTTTGTGGCCAAGAGCCAGAGTTTGCATTTCTAGATCATATACATGTTAAGATAGGTGGAATTGCATTATTGTAATGAAAATGACAATACAAATAAAAAATCATTGTACCGATTTTCTTGCAGGCAAGGTTTTTTTGTACATACAAGATACAAGCAAGAATAGTACTTTTGTGATTCTAACAATTTAAATTATAGCTTATATGCCTTATGCAGGAGAAAATAGAAGAGCAGAAATTCTGGCTGAAGGGCCAAGTACTGCCTTCATTTCCTCTACAATATGTTAAAACAATTCTATTTCTGTATAAGAAGCAAACTGATGCTTTGAAAAATGAATTTATTTCATTTTATTGCAATGTTTTGAAAGTTTTATTTCTTGGCTGCATATAACCTCAGCAAAATGAATAATGAACTCTGCCATATCTAAAGTCTTGTCCTTCATGCTTTGCCTCACATACAATTCTCTTTTCTTACAGCTATTTTATTCATCAGATTAGGTCTTGTCATCTTTGCAATTCACACAACAGGAAATCAATAATTAATTATGGATAGGTAAAGCAATGCCTCACTGATTGCCTAAAACATCCAAGACTTGCACTTTATAAAACCACCGGGGGTAGTTTCCTAGCTGTTTCTCACTTGAATAGATTTGGCAAGTAATTAGCGCTCTCTCTCCCTCATCGTGTGTCTCCTCATAGTTAAAATCAAGGGATGAGGCGTAAAATTAAGGTACAAGATCTGTGATTAGAAGATGATAACAATGCACATCACAAAGTGCATTTGAAAAAATGAGAAAAGTCACCAAGGCTGTCTGTGGTATTTTGAAAGAAAAAAACTGGATGATACTCTCAAAAGAATATAGTACCCCTTGCACTGCAATGGGAGAGAAAAACAGGGAGAGAAAATATTGTAGATTATTTTGAGGTGGAATGCTGACAGTAGGAGAATAATGGCTTTGCTTTCAGAGAAGCCGAGATGGAGGCTGGGAGGTATATGTCTCATTTCGAAAAAAATGAGTTTAACCACCGATTCTGAAAATGTCACTTCAAAGAGCCTACAGAAAACTTAATAATCCTCAGCCAGTGCCAGACAGTTCTGCTGCAGTTAATGACTGTCTGACTAGGAACCCTTCTTTAAGCCTCATGCTGCCCTAAATACGTATTTCAATATGTATTTGTCTTTCAGCATCTTAAGCAATTGAACTTCTGCTGTGTCTGGGATGCAGAAACGGTCACTTATAAGTAAAAGCCATTTGTAGACTGAAATTCAGAGTAAGAAGACAAGAAGCACTGAGGTCAAGCCCACTGTGCCTTATAGGAGACAGAAGCACCGCGTGTGTCACACAGCTGCTCCAGCTGTGGAGCAACACAGCAGCCCCAGCATGTGGGGCAGGGGGCTGAGGCTAACTTCTCATATTGTCACCAACTCCTGCTCTTTTATCCAAATTAATGTAATATTTCTAAAGCCCCCAGACTTGATGAATTTCTCTTTTTAAAGTCATTTTCTGGCTTCCATAAGCTGTGGAAATTAGCACAAATACTAAAATCTTCAAATTAAGATGAGCTTCAGTGATGCATGTCTTCACTTGGTGTCCATTGATTTTGGGTGCCTGGCTCATAACTCTTTGGGAGAGGAGGGGAAACAGGACACTTGGAGTCAGCAGCCCTTTTGAAGCCACTGACATTACTCCAGAATGCAGGATTTAAACCGAACGGACATGTAAGATGGGAAAAAAACCCAGGATCTTCCAGGCCCAATCCCTACTCTTCTCTTGGACAACATATCTTTAGTTACCTCTTTGGAAGCAAAAGATAAAATCTTGGGAGTAAAAATGTTAATACTTGTTAGAATTGTAGCGTAACTGGTGGCAGTAAAATAATGTTAATACATCATAAAGCAGATCAACGCCCAGGAATTCTTTTCTGGTTTTGAGTTTTTCTGGAAACAACACAAGCAAATCCAGAAAGAACAATACTTTCAGGAATCATTTACTGTTAATAGGATTTGACAGTGTAAATTCATTTGTAAATTCCATTTGAATTTGTAAATACAAAGAAAAAAATTAAGAACACCTTTGGGTTTAAACTAGATAGTTTATCTAAAACTAGTTGGTTTGTTTTTCAGGAGTGTTTCTAGAGTTTTTGAAGCTGTAAGAATTTAGTTGAAGTCCCTCTTCCAAAGTAAATACTTTCAAGTACAAAGACAGGGGCTTTTTTAGAGAACAGCTGTCTCTCCATCTCTTCCTCAGCAGCTCACATTTTCTTGTCACTCCCTCCAGTGGTGCACAGGTCCTGTTGGTGGGGACTAGTTATCTTCCTCCCTTGCTGCCATGGGGTTGGCTTGGTATCTTTGTTGAGAAACACTGGGAAATTCATTTATTCATTCTCTTTTATTAAAAGAAAATAATACAATCCCAGGTTGTAAACCATAATGATAAATAAGGGTGGTTGTTGGTGAACATAAAAACCGCATTATTTCGGAAATCCCATGTGAGAGCTCCAAGAGATACATATGTGGATCACCTCAACCTTGTGACCATTTTGGATTTCTCACCACAGTCAAGTCATACACACAATTTTCATATGCCAGTGTATGTAGATTATTTGATCAAGTTCTAATTTCTGCTATGTCTTATTAGAGTTGTGATAGCAAATTCCCACTGAAGAATTGCCCAGACCTGTGTAAGTCTGATGAGCCTTGACTTAGTTCACATCAGATTTACCTTTTGCTGTAGACAGCGTCACACTGGTGCACACCAGTCGGGACGTTTCATTTAACCTGACAGTGGTGCTTTAGCTTGCGAAGGAAGCAACAGCAGCAACTCAGAGCAGTGTCTGGCTGAGTTTCAGAGTGAGTAGATCCTGCATTACATACTCACAGGCACTTTGCCTTGTTGCTGTGTCACCTACTTCTAACACCACAGTTGGTCTAGTTACTGATCCCTGCAAGAGGCTGGCTATCCAAACTTCACATTTCTACAGCTTGTAACTCTTACGGGAACAGTTATTACTGCAGTTAATATCCTGAAACCAGTAAAAAGCTGGCTTATGGCTGAGGAAGCAGGATGACGAAGCAAGTCTGGTCCTGTGTTCTTCAAGTTGTCGGTAAAATGTCTATTAAGTCAGGTTACAAGAGGATTAGACCTGGAGCAAGAAGTAGCATGCTGGAGAGATTGTAAATTTCAGGAAGGCAGGACACAACATTATCTATAGTTTTTCAAGCTTTAGCTGGTTTTTTTATTGGATTTATTGCATCCTTTTTATTTTTTCTCTCTAGTAGGAATTTTCTGTTTACAGGAAATTGCTCTTCTCTGTTCCTGACAATGTTCAAACACCTATGGCCAGGAGTCGGAGCTGATGGTGCTCTTCAACACTGAAAGATACTGATGTGCATGTAGCCATCATACATCGTACAGTTTTTCTAGACCACTGAGAGCTTTTCAAGTCAGTGTCTTCTTATAGCAGCTGGTCAGCATAATCAGTCAGAGGGTAGGGCTCATTTTCGCTTTCGCTGCATGGCTATTAGCGCATGAACTGTTGTGGGGTTTGTTTCTGAGTGGATGCCGTGAGGCATCCAGGTTAGGCACCATACCCTTCCTGACTCCCAGACATTCCTTGGCCACCTCACTCCTCTATTGTCTGTGAATTCTTCAGGCAGGAGCTCTGGTTCCCTGTTGGGTCAACACAGTGTCAGTTCCCATCAGGGCTTAATTTAATTCAGTCCTCACAATGTTACTGTACTACAAGAGAGAAAATAGTGTTTGTGGTATCATCTACCTCCACAAATCATCTCCTCAAATCAGAGTCCACTACCAGAGACTTCTGAAAATTTGAAATTCTTGCAAACACAATAGCAATCTGCTTTCCATTTTGCCCATACATTTTAAACACAAAAAGAATATCAAGAAAGGAAAGAAAAAACAAATTATATTTTCATGAGACACATGCAATAGGTGCTCGGCACAATAAGGTTAGTCACCCTGAAAAAATAATTATTTTCCTATGGGCCTGATGAAAATGATTTATTTTCAAAATGACTGAAAGCTGAGCAGAAAGATAAAGGACCTGTTCACCCCTTAAGTAAAAGGTGATCAGAGAGACTACAGTATCACTTTCATTTTCTACAGCAATCATCCAACTCACATCCTAATTTTATCCTGCTGCTTTTCCAAGAGGATGTTGTCAGAAACATGTCACTGCCAATCAAGCTTTAACATTTGGACTTTAAGAAGTATAATTGTTATAATAGTATAATGGATATATTCAGTGAAGTCAAAATATAGACAAATGCCCAGTAGAAGATACCTTGGAAGGATGTATAATGGTATTTCTATACTCTGGTCGTTCTCTGTCCTCCTGTAGTGTGCAGTTGCCACCTAGTAATTAGTTACTGCCATTTAATAAGTATACCCATTCTGTAACAGAACTGCATTGAATTGCTTTCCAATTTGTCAAATCCTTTTGTCTTACTCTTCCTCTCCTAGATCCCATTTGTGGCTAGTAAATTGGTTTCTTAAATTCAGTCTCGCATACTTTAGTCTTGAGTTAGCTTTCTTCTCTGCAGGACACTGCTGTATACTGTACCTTTAAGTATCCAAATCAATTTAATTAAATTTCATTACAGGCAGTAGACCTGAAACAAACTAATGAAAGCAGCCATCATGTCAGGTGGTATTTATCTAGCCATTTAATTGAAAATACCCCCTTTAGGCTCTTAAAAATTAGTTTCAATATTTAACACTAATAGCTTTTGGAATTGTTAATGGGGATAGTTTTAATAAATTTGTTACAAACTGTTTACCTTTACAAGGAAAGAAGCTTGTTCCTTGAAGCAGAAGGGAGCTAAAGATGACTTGAAACTATTAGGGTTTTGAAATACTGTGAGGTCTGGGAGCTGCCCACAATCTGTGGAAAAACACCATAAAAGTCATCATACAGTGATAGGAGTATGCCTTGTTTAGTCAAAAGCATTGCCAAGTCACTACAATACTTGTCTTAGAGTTTATTGTTTGCCTCACTTGTCTTATTGAGTTGATTTGGCTTGCCAGCTTGAGAGTTTGTAGCAGAATTTATTTGAAGGCCTCATTATAAGCACTACTGTCACCAGAGAGGAAAATGAAAATTTGCAGGGAAGAGGAGAAGGGGAAACATCCGCTGCAGAAAAGACTGCTGGTGCCAGCATCCCAAACAGAGCTCCATGCTGCTCAGGCACCTTGCAGTGCTGTGTTTGAGGAAGCAACAGTGACAAAGTACCTGTTGATATCCTGGAGAGCAAAACTGGTGCCATGTGCTGTTTCTGCAGAGTCCGTGGGACCGTGCGAGTGTCAGGGATTTATTTCATCTCTTTCCCGTCAGAACCAGGCTGCAGGTATTAATGTGTACAATACCGATGGAATAGGCAACAGGAAGAAAGACTTAGGGGAAGATTCTCGTCACTTTTTTCTGAACGATATGCCAGGGTTTTACTTGAGGGAAAAAAGAGTGCAAAAGAAGGGTATACTTGGCCATGAATATATCTAGATCCACAAAACTGGAAGCATTTCTACCTTGCTCTATGTAAACATGGTTGATGTGTCTTCCTTTTGCAGGCACAGAGTAATAAATAGTGCATCCCTTTTCCTTTTGTCAAATCTGAAGTCTGTCCTCTTCATATCTTCCCCTTCTTCAGTCTGTTTAAAAGAAAATAAATAATTAGAAAACTACAACAGAATGAGATATAGTCACCTTTCTGGAAAGAAATTCTAACCCCAAAGAAGGAGAAAGAAGGAAACAATTTTTCTTCATCAGGATAAAGGCATGAGCTTCTCACATTTGCTCCTTCAGTTTTATAATAGAAAAATCACTAAGTTATTGTTAACCAGAGACAAAAAAATAGTGCTATATGTGTTACTTGTAGTCTTGATGCTTGGATAAGATTATTGGACTTAAGCTATTCATTATAACTATAACTATAAACTATTATGTCTTCTTTAAAAATACATGTATTTTATATATATGTACATATCATGTATAGTAATTTCCAATTTGATTTAAGAGGGGAATATTCTTTACTACCCCAAAAGTGAATTATTCTTCCATAAGCAAGAGGAAAATTCCAATTGGTTTTTGGTAATGTTTTATTGTGTTTATTTTTATTCAGCATTTCATTGCAAAACTTTTATTTAGCACTGTGCCTGGTGCTTGACTCGATTTCCACTGAGCCCAGCAGAAAGTAGGCATTTTTAAAACAGTGTGAGACTCGGAAATCTCAGTGTTACTGATTCAGATTTAACATTAGGCACTGATAAAGACAGTTGCAATCTGTCAATACTGAAGGCATTTGAAATACTGTCATTTAATAAAAACACTATAAAAAGTCCATTTATGCTGTCATGATAGTTTCAGACTGTACATAATAGGTTTTTACAAATGCGTAGTAGATTATTTTGGATTATTGCATTATGTTATGGAATAAAACATGAGTTATTTAAACTTTCCTTTTGTTATTTTTGACCTAGCTGTTTCTAGTATTTTTATCACTTTGTTGGTGTTTTTTAATACGTCATCATTAACATAGTTTTAAATGGAAGGAATAGAATTCTGTTCTGTATGCCTTGGAGAAAACTGCAACAAGGAAAATGCATTGATTCTTTTTCTCTCGTGTGTGAACAAAAGGGCAGTTAGTATAACTAAGCTAAATAGATGTGCAGTCTGGTAATCCTGGAACTTCTCAATCTACTTACTCCAAAACCTCCCTATAAAATGGAAAATATTTCAAGCCAGAATGCCGTTTGCAACATGAAAATAGAGGTGTGGAAAAAAAGGCAGAACTATTAAACAAATAGCCTAAAACATTGTTAATCATTAGAGTCTTTCTGAGACATGTTATTTTACAGAACTTTCTACATTTATTTTTAATCTTGCTGTGCCAGTACAGTCAGCACATCCTGTCCTGCACTACTAACTATATTTACCACCCAGTGGTGGGAAGAAGACAGCAGCCTACTGGTGTATCCGTAGTGAAAACACCAGAGAAAAATACTCTGCTGAAAGCGGGGAGCTGTGTGGCGTTTTCACTGACCGTTGTCGTGATTCTTGGTGTTGCAGGATGGATGGTCACAGTATCACTTTGTAGCCTCATCTTCAACAATAGAAAGGGATCGGCAAAGACCGTACTCCTCATCCCGCACGCCCTCCATCTCTCCCGTGCGCATGTCTCCGAACAACCGCTCAGGTAAGGCCCGCCCGAAGCAAAGGCAGAGGTAATCAATCCATCACCGTCATTTTCCCTGACATCTGGATTTGTTGTTGGCTCTGGTGGAAGGGCACAAAGTGTTTTCTTTACTGTCACCAAATTACCTGCTCAAAACAGGATTTTATTTTTTTTCATTAGCGCCTTGTGAAGTTTTACAGAAGAAAGATTATTCCATAACTTTTTGTCATGAATTCTCCCAAAACGTTTTCCTGTTGGGGATTACCTGACTAGATCTCAGGGTGTCCATTAGTAGCACCAGGAAATTCTGTTACTCACTTTGCTAGTCATGAAAGCGGCTATGTGTTTTATGACCATTTTGCACACTTAGCAGAAGTTTAAAGACCCACATTACTTTTTTGTCAGCTTTTTTCTGGATGTATACATATGCATATGTAAGTTTCCCAGATTTGACTGCAGGTCTTCCTGTAACGTTGATAGCATATTTCCACCAGCTATTATCAATTCTATATGATCTTCCCAATGGATTAATGTAAGTATTTCAACTTACTCCATAGTATAAATTAATTTTTCTTTTCGGAAATCAGGTAATCTTCCCTTCAATTTATTCTAAGGTAGAATGTAGCTTCATTAGATAAAGCCATTCCTGGTGAAAAACATTAAAGAAAAATAGAGTGCACTGTCAGTCTTTCAGTGGTCTTTCTCCTACTTGTTCAGTCAAATGCTGTCATTCCATAGCTACACCAAGAGTTTAGGATTAAAACTGGCCGAACTCATGATTGCCATTACCATTATGCTATAGTTTGTTTTTTAAAAAAATTATTTTGTTAATTATCTAGAAGCTGCATCTTAGTACTGCAGGACAACAAGTCAGGAGATGTGAAAATTCAGCCGGAAGTACAGTGAGAGCTGCTATTCTGTTTTTAAAATCTGCCGTTACACAAGTCCGTAAGGGGCTCTTGTTCCTTTTTTTCTTCTCCAAAATCTCATTTTGGCTATAAGTGCAAAGTATTTGAAATCTTAGTTCTATCTCTTGCCAGAACCATCTTCTCACTTCTGTTACTCTAAATTTTGGATGAAATTCTACTGCCACTATCAGTTATCATAAGACTGGAAAAGGACAAATAATAGTGGCTGTTTCTGAAGGAAGACTCAATGTCATTACACACTGATCTGCTCAATGTCAGTCTCAAAAATTGCTGGAACAAATAATCACAATCTGAGCACCTCAGAGGTAGTAGGAACATAAGATAGTATTTAACTCTAGGAGTATCTATTTCTACATGATAATGTAAATTGCTGTGTGTCTGGTAGTGTCCATATCAAATGCAAGCATTGATTCAATACCATTTGCTCTTATTAAATCCATCTGAATTCCTGCTACAGCATAACCAAAACACTTTGCAGAAAGAAAAGTCGATAAGTACAATATCCTGTGATCAGTAAGACTCTTTCACACAACATTTTTATGGACAAGCCTAAGGCAAGATAGCCAACAGTTCAGAAAACATCCTGTGTGGTAAATAAAAAACTTACTGAAAACCATTCACAAGGAAAGGGTATTGTTTCTTGCCGAAATGGAAGAATGCTCTGCTTGGAGCCTTGCCTGGGTCCAGTACTCTTCAGTGGTGTAGTAATGACCCAGGTGATATGCAAAAGTTACCTATTACCTTTGTGGGTGACATAAACTTGGGACAAACTCATGTTCTTTGAAGGGCATTATTGAAATTCAAAGTGATCGTGAGAAATTGGAGGTAATGTTCAAAGAGAAAAAAAAAAACAATCCTTTTAAAACTAAATTGTAATGAGAATGTCTGCCTAGATGAAAGTTCTTTAGAAATTATTTGGGGATTTTCCTCAGTTGCATATATGCATTGGAAGGTAGAAAAATCAGGGTATGAGAATATACTGAATGGACTGAAATTTTTTAACTCAAGTAAAAGAGACATGAGCTGGAGACAGTGGGAAGAGGTACACACTAAGTCCTCAAGCACATAACAGCCAGCCGTGAAGAGGAATGGTGCGAACTTTTTCTGCTTTCATAGCAGACAAATGGAAATAATGAGCAGCAAGGAGTCAGGCTAGACATCAGGGAACATTTCGTAGCAGTGGGGAAAGAAAGCACTGGAACAGACTGCTTGGAGCAGTTACGTGATCTCTGTCATTAGAGATCTTTCGTTTCAGATTAAAATCTGTCAAGAATTATATTGGTATACTGGATCCTACCTTGGGGTAAAGAGTTGAAGTAAACGAACTCACACCATCCCGTCCATCCATAGGACTGGGTGATAACAGGCTCAAACTAGTGTAGAGAGCTCTGTATTCTTTTCTGTGCCCTTTAAGAATAAGAGCAACAAAACATTATATCAATTTTCAGTCTAATATCAACCAATGTCTTCATGTTTGCTTCCAGTAAAAACTCTGAAAGAGGTTGCTTCTGCATTTTAACACTTGCCAGAAAGTAATTTTCCTCTCATAGGAAGAGAGAGGGAATTCCCACAAGGAACAGAGAGAGATGGTTTTTTTCTATATCAGTCAATTTTGTTCAAAACACCGGCGTGTTTATAACCATTACCCGAGTATGTGAAACAAAATGTGTCTCTCTGCTAGCAGCTTTTTCAAGGTTTGCATTCTGGCCTGCTCCCCATTAGACTCAAGCTGCCATTAGCTGATTTGGTAGTATAACGTCATGTTTCTTTATATCTGCTGGATTATCAGCTTTAGATTTACATCACTATTGACAAACAGTTTAAAAGCAATCCCCAATTCTAATGGCTTCGTAAGAAAGAACATCTGTCCCGCATTTGCTCTGTAAATTCAGAGGCCAGGGCCAGCAAAACCAGTCAAAGCAGAATTCAACATCACTTGTGCTTCCCTACTCCATAGTTAAATACGAGTACCTCACTGCGGCTTAACTAAATTTGTAACATCGTTTAGAGATGCTGAAAGATAGGCCTCAAGGTCAAGCTTCACAAAGAGTTTGTATTACATTTTTAAATTCTTTTCCTTGTTTTTGAACAAAGGCATTGTTACTGTTTTTGAGCTTCTTTTGACTTATCACATACCTGGGTGGAGGCAGGGGAGTGTGTGGGGGTAAGCACCAGCACTTTAGTAATTTTCGTACCAGTGTGCCCTTACAAGGCTCCGTGGGGGCTCTGCCACTCACCCTGTGCTCCTTCTCCTGCCCTCCACAACAGGGAAAGTGGACTTTCTCTACCAACACCTAAATGCATTGAAGTCAGTTTACATGAAAGCCATTGTTTTTTTCCTTTGCTTTTCTCCTTTTCCTAAGCATTGCAAGCTTTAAGGTTTCATGATCAGTGCCAGTGATCACCTCCACCTTCTCCAGTGTGTGAGACTTGAGTATAAAACCCAGTTCTCTTTTTTGTCACCTGTACTTCCCTCCTTTTAGCTATACCATGAGTATAGGTGAAGAAAGGTTTAGTTTCAATAAAAATAGCTTAACATATAGGTTGTTGCTTTAGTGGCAGTTGTTCACACATATAGATATTTAAAGACAGAGAAATTATTTGAGTTACCTTAAAGTGTTAGGCATTCTTTGCTATATGTTTTCTAGGGAAAAAAAGACTTTCTTTTCTTCCTTTTTCCATTAGAATAATTTAATTGGTTTGTTTCTTTTCAAGAGAAACGGGAAGAAAACAATTTTGTAAGGGTTTTTCCACACAGTTGAAAGTTAACGGTCTTTTCAGTGGAAATAAAGTAACCATTTTCAGGAAGAAGATGGAAGTGCCCATACCAGAAAGTTTTGACAACTTAAAGAAACTGAAAAGCGAAAGGAGAAAAAAAAATATTGTTGTACTTTTTTTTTAATAGTGATCCTCTTAGATGTTGGATGTAAGTAAAAAAAAAAAATAATCATTCAGAAATAAAATTATGTTTGCAGTTGATTGTCCAATGAATACATTTGCCTTGCCCTCGAAATAACAGCATTTTTTCTTTTCCTCCGTAATGTGGTAGTGTTTCTTCAATCAGCTTTATGCTAGAAAACTAACAGATATAAACTTTACTGAAATGCTTACTCAGGAGTTAAACCCTACATTCAGTCATATATGATAAAAAAAAATACCCATTTTTGTTATCTAGCAAGTGCCCCAGCCTCACCTCGGGAAATGATCAGCCTAAAAGAAAGAAAAACAGACTATGAATCAACTGGAACTAACGCCACTTACCATGGAAATAAGGGAGAACACACTTCTAGGAAAGACACCATGACAGGTGAGATTTTGCTTGCATAACACGTATAAAACCCAGCTGTGATAGAACACTGATTTTATAGGATTGGCTGGGCTCGCTGCACTGTGGAAAAGACTCAACCTGCTTTGGTTAATTCCCAAGTTTTAGCCACCTTGAGGAATACAGCTGAAGATATATTTGAATGGATATGACACGATGTGAAAATGATTTGTGAACACCATGGTTCTTCACAGAAGAAAGGCTCTGAATCCAATTTTGCATGTCTTTTTCAATTTTACATTTGTTTTCATTTCAGAAGGAAGTTGGTTGATCACTTTGAAATAGCTGGTATATTTGAGCATGTGCAGTGATCCCTAACATCTGTCTTTTGCAGGGAATGCTCTCCAGGATCAGTTAACTTATTTTGTATGTCAGTATTTATGAGAAATTTGTGCTTGTTTGTAAAGTCCATCCATGTTACTTTCTCAGCTGGGCTGATTTAAATGCGGTAGTTTTCTCTGTATGATGTGCCATTTCTTGCAGGTTTCTTTGAAGGCCTCTCTTCCCCAGTGAGCTCATTAATCTCTTAGCATTTCAGTAATCAGGAAATTTTGAGTGCTTTTCCCAGTGCTGTATACCTCTTCACGAATTCTCTTGCAAAATACATGTTGGTCTCAATCACCGTCGTACAGGCTTATGTAACCATTATTGAAATTTTGTCACATTTATATAGTGCCAAGCATCACAGTCTCCTCCAAGTGCTGCCTCAGGGCAGGCAAAAAATCGCAGTGAGAAGTCACTCTGCACTTTCTTAACGCCTGTTACCTTCTCCCATGCTCTCTGTAGAGGTCTTGCTCAGAGGCAGAATGGGTTGCTCACCAGGAATCAAATCCATCAGTAAGATCCATGTTTCAAGACCATATTCAGGATATGAAGATACTTGCACTGTATCTGCCATGTTATATGTGATTATGTAATCAAAACCTAAAGACCAGCCTTGGAACTTGTGTGAAAATGCAATATGGAATGATAATTAGCCTGAAGGTGAAAATCTGAAGAGAAGAATGACAGTCCAAGAGCATTTGGAAACCACAGAAATTAGGAGTGTCCTGAACGACTTCTGTGGGGTACTGCGGGAGAGTGCAGAAGATTCAGTCAAGGTACTGCATTTTGTGTGCCTGTAGTGTTTTGAGTGTTTCGTAGTCACTGCACGAGGTGGTTCTCTAAAACACTTCAGTGGCCCTTACTTGGCTGATTGTGAAGGACAGGGCTGAAGGTTTTTCAGCCATTTGTCAAGGAGCCATAAAGGGTGAATCTCTGGAATAAGAGCATTGGGCTGAAAAGGAGAAGGCAGAAACTGTAGTATTTTATTCTAGCTGTATCTGTAAATTCAAACTAGCAAATTATTTCAAAAAGTTCACCAAAATAGCGTCTCCATGCTGAAAGCTTGTGTTTCCTTGCAGATAGTCGTCTCTCTCCGCACATTAAAAAAAGGGCTTTTCCTTTTCCATACCGTTTTTCATTTTCTTTTTTACTGTGGTGTTTTTCTTCTCCCATTCCTACTTCCCTTATTTCCTTTCTCTTGCAATATAATTTTCAGATTGTGAGGTTTGTACTGCCTCAGCAACCTTAGCTCCACTTTCATTTCTGCATTGTTTTTTTCCTTAATATTGTCTTGTATTTTGTCTGTTTCTGTTGGTTATTTGGGTGGGCTTTTAGTAAGGAAACTTGAAACTCTCGGCATCATGCTCAGCTCTCGACTGTTTTTCCAGCTCCTGAGCTCAGTGAGGGAAAAAATCAAACAAATTCAAATCAGAAAGTGTAATAATATTTCATAATCTTACATGACCAATGTACAAATAAATATGGAATTAACCAGTAACTTTCTCTCTTTCAGGTCACCAAATCTCTGCACATTTGGTCTAAGTTCAAATTAAGCACCATTATAAGAACGAAAGAAAACGACAGGAGTTTTGCTCATCAACATTCAGCATGGAATTTGTGTAACATAATTGTAGTTCATTAAATAATAAATGTTTTATTAAAAAAACTTATAAAATCAGTATTTTGTTTTTGTGAGACATTTTGACTTTACTTGAGTGGCCTAATACAAGTTCATGAAGCAAGTTTCTTGCGATGCCTGTGTTTCATTTTGTGCATCAGACAGTGCATTGCAGCCGATACATCCACGTGGATGGGACTTAGATGAATGTTTTCTCAGGTTCCACCTGACATACACATATTTTGATCTGCTCTTACACTTTTGTGCCAAGTTGATGTATTACACAAAGCTTTCTTTGACTTCTCGATTTTACAGAGTGTAGAGCCACAGCTGTAGTCCCAATTTATCCATGACTGTCTTCGTGCTCTTCTCCAAAGCCCGTCTCAGTTTATAGTTGAAAAATTTTATGACCTTTGGGCTGGGACTGAAATGAAGGTTTTTTGATGGATTTTTGAAGTAGGAATGTTGGCTTCCTGCCATCCTGAGGATTTGTCAGGAAATCTCTGGGGAGAAAGGAGAATCTATGAAGTAAACAGTTTGGCTGAAGATGATAACTTACATTGATTTCACAAGGATAGCTAAAAAAAATGGAGGCACAGTATCAAAGTTCTCATTGCCCTCTTCACGGGTTTATGATGCCTTTTATATTTACTGTCCATTTTCTCCTCTCTATAGAAAATAATAGCCAATAATAAATTTTTGTCACCTAAAGTATATTTTTAAGACAAAAACTATTATATTCAGTTTAAGAAAACAGGAACTGTAAGTGCACGTGATAATGTTATTTATGCCATGGTGTTTTCCTTCAGAACAGGGAAGATAAGGTTAATGGGACTCCTTCTTTGAGGTTTCTTTTCCTTTCTTAGTTCCCTCACTGAACTAATATGTGCATCATGGTCTGCATGCTGTGTCTTCTCTTCCAGCAGGAGAAAAAATCTTCTGATTAATTTATTTTTCCTTTAGTTGTAAAGAATCAATCATCAATACTTTCATTATTTAAACTTATTGGCAAGTCCTTGCATATTCAGAACACAAAGAACCCACCATCAGGTGTTACAGGTGCTCAGGCTTATTATTATTATTATTATTATTACTTTCAGAAACTATAATGCACTATGATCTCTTCTCATGCCCTTACCTCATTTTTCACTGTGCGAGAAAGTGGCAGTGGAAGTGACAGGTAATGAATGATCTCTGTTACCTGAGATTTGTGAGGTACAGAAGCATTTTCCTTTGCTGGCCTGGACTAAACTTTTTAAAATGGAGTCCTGCTGCTTATAGCAGAAAAAGCAGGTTGTACAATACCAGATGAGGATGACTGCCTGTCCAGCTGAGCTGTCCTTTCTTATTATCAGTTTGTGTTCCTGAGGGCAAAAGGCTAGCATCTTGTTATTCCAAAGTGTCTGTAAATGTGTTCAGAATAAGTACTTCCAAGATCTGGAAGCCGAATGTTAAACCATAAATCAAGTGACTGGAATATATGGGGATAAATTTGGTCAATGACATCTTGGTCAAGTAAACTGCTGAGTAATACAATTTTCAAAGCTGTTGTCAGCTTTAAAGAAAACTGCTATGGGGAACTATGTGACTTTTTTTAACCAGTATCACCTAGAAGACTGAACAGAGGGGAGAAAGAAAGGTACTTTTCTATAATGTCCTTTATGCAATTGAACCACAAAGTACTGCAGGTTGATCATAGTATTCATTTCAGAATGCTCACAATTTTCCCTACCAGAAAGTGCCTCTTCAGTATTATCATGTACTGATGTTTAGAGACTGCATAAAATATGCACATAAACACACACACTGATCACTCCTCAATTAATTTAATCTTCAGCTAGTTCTCATATCTCTGTGAAGAAATGTGGCTGCAGGAATATCTCTTACTCGTTTTACTTCTTTCCCTTCTCTTGCCGTGTTTTTTTGGTTTTTTTTTTTAATTTTCACTGACTTCTCTTTCTGTCTGTTTTACAGTTTTATTATGACGGTCCATATACAATATTATCAGGAAAAATCAGATACTAACCACACAATGTCTGTCCTTTCATCTAGCTCATTCTCCCCTTTCTTTTATATTTGTCCTCTGCTTTTGGACAGCAAGAGTCAACTGCTCACTGAAGCATGGCAGAGTGGGAATGGAGTTCCCAGGGATGCCGCCTGCGTGTTCAGAAGCAGGTAGTGAAGCAGGGCTGCATTCACTGCTAGCAGCTACATTGCTTGACTTACATTTCCTCCAGAATCAGAATTACCTCAACCTCCAAGCTAGCCTAAGCCAAGATTTCTTATTCTTGAACTCTTGGCATTTATTTTCAAGCATTTTATGTCTCATTGTTTTTATTGCATGAAGAAAAGATTACTAGGGGTTTGAGGGGTTTTTCGTTTTAAACTTGTGAATTTGTATCCCCATCACTGCAGTGAAATCAGCAACACAGAGCTTGCAACTATTTTCATAAGCTGAAACTATCTCTTTTCCATATGTGATCCAAGAGACCATAAAACTTCAATCTGGTATGTGGCATTTGTGAGCACATCAGTGCAAATGTCACGGTAGTGCACTGGACAGCTACACACCAACTCTGAACTATTTCTAGGTTTAAAATAGTCATGGCTATTAGCAGCACATATGTACCACATGCCTTTTTATATATCTGTGTGGAAAGGTCATGACCTCCTTCTTAAAGTCTGTCTGATTGCCTGAAGGAACAACATACAAATTAGCATGTGTCCGGTTTGCTGTTTTTCGTCAGATTCTTCATAATACTCTCAGAAGTTGCACCTTATACCAGTCTTTTACTCTTGACATCAAACAACCATGAACAGCATTGACCCATCTGAACTCCGTATGTTCAGTCAGGTCTGACTAGAAACTCACATGCATGAAACTTCAAGCCTGGTTATCTTGGCACATACATTCTTAAAAACAAAATGTTTACAAGTGTGTTTTTTTGCTGTGACAGTCCAATACATTGAATGTCACTTTAATGTTTTTTCAAGAACTAGGAGTTCACAAAATGGATATCTGAAATACTGAATGTCTTTAGATCTTGAGAAGAGGAATTCGTATAACAAAACTTTTGGCATTTTGTGGGGCAAGCAAGAAAATCAGAAAAACAGCATTAAAAAGGAGATATCAAGGAAAGATCTGGCAGTTGTACTACTGAGAGTCGTGTTGTTGTGAGATGCACCATAAGGAGCAATGCTGATGCAAACTTCTCTAATACTAAAGACTCATCAGGAGGAGTATTTTCAAACATTACAGCAGAGGCTGCATCTGGAATATAAAGAAACCCACTGAAATAAGTCAAGTCTCAAAAATCCCTTAAGTGACAAAATGTAACCTGAACAGTGAGAACCTCTTCAGATCGACTCTTTGACCCTAACATTTATGACCAAAGAAAGCTATTCAAGCACTACTTTCCATCATTTCACATGTTTCTATCTGGTAACATCCTACTGGCATACAGGTAGAATTAAGAGTATCTACCACTGGAGGAGCCCAACCAGCATCTGTCATTAGAGTTCATATTCTTCCCATCTTAAAAAAAAAGGTCGTGCTGCACTTGGAGACCTCTACGGCTCTTCTCCATTTCCTACACGGGACTGTGCACTTTCTTAGTTATTGCATCCAGCTCTTCCAGGAACAAGATGGGTTTCACCCCTATCAGTTAATGGTTACGAAGTGAAAAGTCTCTTTTTCTGGCTGTTGGAGCTCCTCAACCCACCACATAAGCCCTGTCTTTATCCTGTTTTCACAAACATGTTGCAGATCTTTAAGAACACCATCTGAGACCTGTAAAGCAGCAACATGGACCAGTGCATCAAACAGACAAAAATTATACCCTCAGCATGGAACCCATGGCAGATGCGAAGATCAGAATTGGTTTATTCCAGTCAGCTTTGGCTGAAGGCCATGCCATTCCTTTCTCCAGAAAGGGTGCAGTGGCAAGGGGAAAGGTAAAGGCAGTTTCACATGCAGGGGTCCATGCTTGCAGATTGCCAAAGGAAGAAAGAGTGCTTACATCTTCAGTAACGTGGTGCTTCCTTGTGATGTGACTAGCATGGATCCCGTGCCCAGCTTTCAGCTCTGATGCTCAGCACTTGCCCTCACAGGTTTTGAGCTGTGAAAGTATTAAAAGCCACTCTTGGTGCCTCCAGGTTTTATACCACTGCACAGAGACCTGAGAGAAGTCACGAGCCACATGTTTCAGTTCCACTGATGACTCTGATTCACAACTACTCAATTTTTACCTTCAGGCCTGTTCTTTTATAGTAAGAGTCCTCGTAACAGCATCCAATCATTGGTTAGAATGTCTGGAAAGTTAATAATACTTGAAAAAAGTGTGCAGCAGCTACACAAAATGCTACCTTCTTCATCTCTCAAATATGAGAAGTAACTACAGTCTTTCAAGTCCTACCAGCAAACTAAGCTTCAGCTACATTGCCAAATCAGAGGGATGCGTGGAGTCAGCTTTGCAAGGAAAATCCTTTGCTTTTCATTTGGGATTTTTTAGGATGGGGTCGGAAATAATTTTTTGTGAGACTATATATTATCCTCCTTGTCTTTAGAATTACTTCCATTTTCAAACTCATAACTCAGTTTTATCTGTGCATTTGAATAATAGGACGTCTGAGAAGAAAGTGACAGCAGTGACAGCACTCATGGATTTGAGACTATCTTGGCCAGACCTCTTCAGTATAACTGCATATTACTTTCTGCGTAACTTGTTTGTCACTTATATTTAATCACTTTTTGCTTGAGTAATTTCATGATAAAACAAAATGACTGTATGATTAATAATCCACATCATCCAACTGAAGTGAAAGAACTGTTTCTTAATCTTGATATTAACAACTGCTGTTCGTTGCATGTGTTACATAAGCCCATCTGTAACCTGAAATTTATTATTGAATGCTAGCTTGAAATTATTTTGTGGATTCGTATAAGAAGTGCACAAGATTGTTATGAACATGACATAGAGCCTGTTACCATTAATAAACGTATACCAAGGAGATGTATGTACACCAAAGGAAAGATGATGACCGGTTAGTGGGAGAAAAAGTCTGGAGATGCTTTTGAAGACTTTGGTGTGTGGGAAACAGGCTTTGTATGATGTATTTAATGAAGCCTTAAAAATTCACTTTGAGGCCAAAGAGGTGTGTTTGGTAAACCTGCTTTTTCCTTCCTTTTCTCTCTTTGCAGCTCAGAACACTGGAATCTCAACTTTGTACAGGAATTCGTATGGTGCGCCTGCTGAAGATATCAAACATAACCAGGTAAGTACAGAGACTAAAATGTTACTATTCCAGATGGCAAAAGACTGGTGCAGCATCGTTTATGGAAATGGAAGAAAAATACCAGAAATTTAAAAATATCACAAATAAACAGGTTGCTTCATGTAGAATTTTACTCCTATGTCCAAATTAAACACCTGTGTTTGAATATGGGAAATGAAATGAGATCCTGAAGGTCCTTTACACCTTGATAACAGTTCTAGAAATAGAAACTAGAGTAGTTACGCTCTTTTGCAGTGCAGTTGTAATATCGGGCCCAAACTCGTAAGATCACTTGTGGGACAGCTAAAAGTAGTGAACTTAGGCAGCCTTTTTCACTCTCTGCATAGAGTCCAATACAGATATTTGTTTTGAACAAAAATCGCGGAGTTTGGGCCTTAGGAGTGCGACTGTTCCTGTCGTCTTGAGGGAACATGACTAACATGTGCAGAGTCAGCAGGATCCACAAAGGGTTCTCACATTGATGTCTGAGCGTCAGTATTCCCAGTGATGACCATGTGAGGAATGACAGGCTACATCATTTTGCAGTCACAAAGTCTGCCCAGTCTTACAGAAGTGCATGAAGCAGAAGATAGTCTTCTAGGATAGTCAGCATGTCAGCATGTGTTTATACATTTCAGATTTCCATGAAGTCCCAACTATAAAAACAGAGATTCACTAGAGCTGTCTGAAAAAAATTTCATGGCAACCTTATGTTAGGGGACTGTATGAGATTTTTTTTTCTGCTTATCATAAACATTCCAGCTTCAAGGCAACTAGCTGGAATGTACCAACAGCACAAGATTGTCAATATGAAGTGTTGAGGAGGTGTTAAGAAGATGCTTCTGCTTAACAGTAGAAGAAGAGCCCATTTCAGGGCACTTTTCTCATGTCAGTGCCCTGAAAACTGTAAATGGTTCTTAAGGATATGGTGTTTCCTGTTCCCCTAAATATCACTTCAGTCAAAGGCAGCTGCAAAATCTTTAGTGTCTTTGGAGTGTCAATTGCTTACATGCAAATTCTTCAAGGCTGAGTTTTGGTCACCAATATTTGCATTATATGGCTGCAAGTTACACACAGATTGTAGTCACACAAGTGAAGTATAAGCTGTGCTGCATGATCTGCTTTTGACATAAACCAGCATCTTTCACAGCAATAATATTAAATAATATAGTCGATAATAATAATAATAATGTTATTAAATAAGTGTAAAGAAATAAAATGACACGGCAGAGCTGTGGAATTAATTCACTATTAAATCAGTAATTTGAGTAGATGTTAAGATAATGCATGCCTTTGTATTGCAAGTATGAGAAACATGAGATTTACTCCTTCCATCCTGTTGCCCACAATAAGTTGTATCAAACAAGCTATGGTCATTACTGTCTTTCAGGTTTCAACACAGCCAGTTCCACAGGAGCCCAGCAGAAAAGATTATGAACCATATCAGCCATTTCAGAATTCAACAAGAAACTATGACGAGTCCTTCTTTGAGGACCAAGTGCATCATCGTCCACCTGCAAGCGAATACAACATGCACCTGGGACTAAAGTCAACTGGCAACTACGTCGACTTCTACTCAGCTGCTCGTCCCTATAGTGAACTTAACTATGAAACAAGCCACTATCCAGCCTCTCCCGACTCCTGGGTTTGAGACTTGGGCAGATACAAAAGCTCCAGGAACTGTGCATGTGCATGCATACCACGAGACATTTTTTTTCCTGCAAATTTAGTTTGTTAAAGCCTGTTCCATAGGAAGGCACAGATAACCAGTATGGAAAAAATTAAGAGATTTTTTTAGAAGGCTAAAAGATACGAAAGCTAAATCTGGGAGTAATTAGAAAGAAATATATATATACATATATATATTTTACAGTGTGGGGCAACTTTACTGTTGGCCTGTAGAGTCTAAAGTTCAGTGCTGTATATTGAACGTGGCTGAAGGAAGGAGGAAGAACATGACAGTGGATCTGGGTCAAGAGTTAAGCACAAGTTACTGAGCAGAGTACATACTTTATGGGGAACAGCTTCTCACACTTTGTTTAATATCCTCATTCATTGTGAATCTAGGCTTCAAGTTGCATTTGGGGTTTCCTCTGTACAGCAAGATGTTTCTTGCCTTTTGTTAATGCATTGTTGTAAAGTATTTGATGTACATTACAGATAAAAAGAAAAAAGGTGCATTGTGTATATTACACCAATGCCACAGTGTTTCTTCATCTATGGTTCTAAATATTGCTTCAATTTCAAATTTTGAAAGATGTATGAATTTCCAGTTTTTTGTTTTCTTTTCCCCGGTGCGTTTTAACAAAAAAAAAAATCAAAAAAAAATCAAAAAACAAAAAGGAATATTTAGCAGTATTGTTTGTTCTGATATGTGAATTTGTTTGTGGCAACTAAAAAAAAGGCATTCAGCAGTTTCTGACAATTAACATTCATCATTCCACACTCCTTGTCAACGAAGTGCTTTTTCACTGCCTAAAATTTTAGATGTAGATATTTGAAATAGATTTTTTTCATTTATACCAGTTTTCTTTATGATGATACAGTGTTAAAAGAAAATAAATTACAATTGATCTGTCATCCATATTTGCTAAGAATGTCTATTTCCAAGAACCTACCATACAAATACACATTCTTACTCGTGTGTGTCCACGTATGCATAGTATTCCGTGTGCGTGTGTTTGAGTGTGTGTGTTTGTGTGGCGTAAGACTTCTTTTCATCCAGTGTTCTCCTTGTTAAGCTTCAATTTTTGTTTGATTTTCAGTTCTTTTAAACAGTGGAAACTCCAGTATGTGCTTTCTCTTACTCACTTCCGTAGCCATCGATAGCAATTCAACATTGCTAGGCCACATGCTCACAAAAGAAGGGGTAGCTGATTTTTTATCACCAACTCCATCACCCTTAGGTGCCATTTCCCTTAAAATAGCATCTTTTGATCTCCTCTTGAAGAAATTTCATTACTCTCCAGCCACCAACCAGTAAGTGCTCAAGGAAAGCAGAGTTTGATCTTGCCATCTCCCTGAGGGAATTGAAAACTAAGACCCATCAGACTTTAATCTGGACTCTCCAAACTCTTTAAACTACAGAAGGGTCCAATTCTTGAACCATTAGGACAATCATTTATTTTAACCCATACCAAAAATAAAACCCAACACCCCGAACACATTCCTCAAATATGAAAATAAAGACCATTTCTGTGCATTTAAAGTGAAATTCTAAAAAATGTAAGGGACAGAGAATTTTTTTTTTTTATTTAAAAAGAAAAGAACAGCTACATAGGCTAAGAGGCCGGAAGAACTGGCATATTCATCTTAGCTCTTGTATTGCTGGAAGGAAAAAAAAGAAGCATTTCTTCATTTTTGTGATTCAGGCAACAAACAGTTCAGCATACAGTTTTCAGAGCGTAAGACCCACCACAAATGGAGTAGTTGTAGATTGCTTAAATTGCCAATAAGGAATTTGTTTTAGGTTGCAAACATTTCTGTGATTAGTCACTGTAATAGTTTTAACATCACCTGGCACACTTCTGGCTGTGCACAGGGGGAGAAGTCTCTCACAAGTCATCACCTGCTCTATAGGACGCAGCCCAAGTAGTTCATGCAGGCGGGTATTGTGACGTAGAATTGGTTTATCGGTAATCTAGGACTATAGTTTAATCTTTTTGGCAGCTTTTCCCAGTGTACGATATGTAACCTTTGCTCTTTGTAGTAAACGGGGGAAAAAAATAGCATGNGGGGCACAGTGGGCCAGATGTATAGTGAGGTAGATAAAAATACTATTCATAGTTTTGGACACAGGTTGTTTATATTTTATTTATTACATTGATTTTAATAAGTGACATTTGCAGTGCTCTTTTGAACAAAGCACAATTTCAGTATAAGAACTTTTTTTTAAATAAAGAATGTCACTCGCAACTGGAAGTTCTTCCTGACTGCCTGATAAACAGCAGGCTGGTGCAGCTCTCCAGGCGCAGGTTTGCCGACAGGCCGAGGGGATGCATCGTTCTGTTCGAAGTTCTTGGACAGGAGATTATTGTAAGTTGGATATATTTCCATTCTTCAAACTACTGAAAAGCCCACATTGCCCTCTTTCAGCTCCTCTTAGGAATTACTTGGAGTCAAATGTTGACCATTGCTCAAGTGAGAGATTCTGGATTGATGACGTGGCATAGATACCTTTTGTCTATACTTTGTGTTGGTTTGTTTCCATTCTTCTGTAGTGGCAAGTGCTCCGACTGATAACGTTCACTCTTGCTGTACTGGGTTTTGAGAAGGTGTTGAATTACCTGGCTTCTTTTCCAGGTTTGGAAATACAACACTGCCGCCATACTGAGCAAGATATATATGATGCATTCTTTTTAATATTGAGGAAAGTATCATTACCTATTGCTGTTCCCTTCATCCTTGTACTAGATCACACACAGAAATAGAGAAGAAACAAAACTGTTCAAAAAAAATGTATAAAATGCAATTGATGTACTGTAAAATGTTGGATTTTTTTTTTTTTAACAAGCTTCGTATTAGAATCTTGTTCAGCTGTGTAGAGCTATATAAATCTCACTGTTTTATTAAATGCTGTTTATGGTCTGGAAGGAATGGTTAACCTATCTCAAGATTTAACAAATTTGCACTAACATGAGCAATATTGATTTGAAAAAAAATATGAATTCAATATTTAAAAGATAAACTATGATTTTAAAGGTATATTAACACTGAAAGTACATTTTGACAAATAACATATTTAAGCCCAAAATATAAATGGTTATGTCAGATAACACAAAAGAACTATAACAATATAGATTGAGAAAAAAAATGTGTTTCACTGTACATGTTGCTAACATGTACAAAGACAAACTCATATTGACGTATTTTCTATTAATAAATCCTACTGTATTGTGGAGAATCGCTGGTCATAGTGCAGTGTGTTTAAACTCAGAAGTTGACTCCATAGAAGCTGCCCAGCTTCACACAGCACAGATCCTTGCCATTTAGGTATTTTAAATATTAATCAGATACCTAAGTTTCAGCTCTCAAGTCAGTCACTGCCCCCTCCCTCGCCGCAAGGCTGATGAGCACAACCTGCTCTACTTCAACCAGACCAGGGGAAAGATGTTTTTGAGAACATCCAGTTCACCCCTAATTATGTCTGCAAGGGCTGCTACCACTAGTAGAGAGAGAGTTTATCTATAGCCCTAGAAAAAACCTGAAAACCTCAAGGCTGGTGCCACTGGATAGGCACATGCTGAAAAAAATATAATCTTGGCCACAGGTTACATAGACCATGGCCAAGGAACTAAGAGCAAAACATTAATTTACTTGTGCATTGCTGGAAGACCCAGCACACAGTGCATGTAAAGGTTCAGGAATAATTGTTTCCTGGGTTGCATGAGCTTGCAGAAGCGTCTCGCCAAGAGACTTGCAACTCAAATCAGAAATGCTGACTTATTTTTTTATATCTTGGCACGGCACAGGCTGTGCAAGGGAGGCTTTCTCATCTCCTCTGTCGCTGTTACTCATCCTCTCCTGCCAGCAGGCAGAAAGAGCCCTGAGTTTAGAGTTACTGCTTGTATCTTGGGGAAGAGTGGGAGAGGTGGAGGCAGCAATCCGAAGCAGGGGGAGGAAACAAAAGGGCCTAAAAATACACTCAGAGTTTGTGCATGAAAACAGATCCACACCCATAATTACTAACAGTGAAATGGACCAAACAAGTGATTTTACGCACCAAGATCTTCAAACATTACCATCAAATTAATGTAATGAACATTAATAGTGGCAGTGTGATGCACACAAAGCTTTATGCTAGAAAAGTGGGAGGGAGCAGCAGAGAGAAGTCACAGGTCACCACTGGGCACTTGCAGCTTCAGCCAGCAGATGTTGGGCAAGTGGGCGGAGACTGCTTACTGCTGTGGAGGAGAGAGGAGAGGGATGACGCTTGAGAAAAAACTTTAGGTCTGAGCCGTTCAGGTGAGGTCAAAACAACATCAGGCAGCTAAAACAGAGGCCGCTTTTTGCAAACCTGCCCCTTGCCCCACCGTTCTCAATGGCAGAGTGAGGTCCCCCTAGCAGATCCCATCAAGGGCCAGCTTGCAAAGGCCCTTTACTCTCAGCTGGAAAATACCTGGTACAGGTGTGTGTCAGACAGCTGCCAGGGCCAGCGCTGAGCTTGTCGAGCAGCTGTAGCCACTTTCAATTTGGAGTCCGGCATTTTCCCTGGAGGACAGATGGGCACAACATCTGTCCAAGAACTGTGCAGTCCTGGCTCTTTCCCAGGGACTAGACAGTTTCTAAATAGTGGCCTAAAGCCAGTTTCAGACATTTAGGCTGAAAGGGAGAGATCTGAGTTTCATCTCCAGGCGAGGGAGTTGAAGCCTGTGGTTGATACCTGTAAGGAGAGGGGCATCCCCACCTTCCAGGCTGTTCCAAAAACAACTGAGAAGAGCTGAACTGGTTATCGCACATCTTTTGACAACCTGGGTTAGGAGCCCTTGCTTCTAACTCCTGGTCTGCTATTCTGAAGGCCAAACCAAACAGCTCCATATAACGCAAACATTCCCAGTTCTTCCTCCCCAGGGCTCCCCCTGGGTTTTGCACCATCTCAGCCGGGACACATCAGTCAAAAGAACGGCACACCTCAGTCCTCTGCAAGTCCAGCAAGGCATGTGCATGGGTACTGGTGCTACTCAGGTGCAGTGCTCTAGCAGGACACCATGCCAATGCATTATTCTTAAACCTAATTCTCAGTCAAACTTGCTTTAGTATTTTTAATGCAATTTTAAAAGCAGTTTCCTTCCTCTGTGAGCATTGGTATTGCTTTGCCAGAAGAAAGCACACACTAAACTCTTGAAACTTGTAAGCGTTTCGCTTACACCCAATTTCAAAGCCCACAGAAGTCTCTGGAAAGATTTCCATCAGCTTCACCAGGCCCAGAGTGACAACAGGTGGAGAATTGGTACAGCCTTCTCAAAGGATGTGCACATCGAGGTCACTTTTGCCAGCATATCAAAGGCTGCAACCTTCTAATAGCTAACCAGAGAAAAAAAGCATTGCTAGTACTTGTCTGTCAAAATTTACTCTAGAGCCTTTGCCTCTCTGCACTTCTATTTTCACTGCTTTCAGAGAGTGACATAGATAAAAAGTACTCACAGTGACTGATTGTTGCAGTTAATTTCAGTAGTTGGATGAGTAGTTTCAGATGCTGAAATACCTTTCTTTTCCAAGCAGGTAAAATCTGAAACTTGCACCAAACCAAGGAAAGCAAAATAGCAGTGGTTTGCTGATTCATTATTTTTCACAAATTCAATTAAAATAGTAACTCACATAAGTCTTTTCATTTATGCACAGCCCATTGGCTATATGGGCTGATTTTTACATAATTTATTTATTTTACATTAATGCCACATAGGCAGAAAATGTTGATAGCTAAACATCAAGACAGTAACTTGCTTAATAACATTAAGTCTGAAGAGAAAATCAGTGGCGTAGAATTCAGGCTGCTATGTGCAGGCACAATCAGTTACTACCTCTGTCATCAATGGAGAGAGAGAGAAAAAACACACCTCTACCATTTGAAACATAACATCTTCTATAGCAAATGCAAGTCCATTTTGAAAAAGGCTTCTACTCTTTCCTTCAGAAAAACACCACCAAAAACAAACAAAAAACACCACCCCAAAACCTCACAACCTTTTCCTTAAGCTACCCTGAGTTTGACTTTTTTATTGGGGTGGCAGGAGGGGAGGAGAATTTGCATTATATGCAATATTTGAACAATATGTTGTGTTGCTTTTGTTTCTGCCTAAAGTCTGTGGATGTGGGCAAGAGCACCACCCACTGTAGTGCTGTAGCAGCATTAAGCAAATCAAAATATGCCAAATAGCAGCTGCATTGCCAAATGTGACAGCCACCACTTCCAATACCCTGGCTACCACTGCAGGCTTGTCATCATGGGAAAGAAAAGAGGGTCAGCCTCCCGTTACACAGACACACCAGCACTCAGTCCAGAGTGACGAGAGTGAGCTGTGCGAAAGCTGCTCGGAAAAGACAGGCTGCCTGTGGGGTGCCCTCCGCCACAGGGCTGGGTGGGACAAGCTCTGGCAGTGTGTGGGACAGCCCGCAGCCTGTGGGAGCACCATGGGCAAGAGGAGGTGGGGGTCAAGGGCCGGCAACAGTGGGGAAAATTGGGCAGAAGCATCTTAGACCTCAGCAGGGCACAAGTGCTGGGGCCAAGGAGCCAGTGCTGGCCAGAGAGTGCTGAGGGTGCTGCAGCTTCAAGGGACTCAGAGCTGACCAGGCACCACTGCCTTATGCTGCTCCTGCGGCTCAGCCAGGGGCCTTCCTGTCCTGATTGTTGCTCAGCTTTCAGTTAGAATGGTTTAAGAGGTGACCTGTTTGGTTTTTTTTTTTTTCTTCTGGTCCTTTTTGTAGCAATGTAACCCTTCATAGAATCATGGAATGGTTGAAGGGACCTTAAAGATCATTTAGTACAAATTCCCTCGCATGAACACTAGACCAGGTTTCTCAGAGCCCCATCCAGCCTGGCCTTAAACACTTCCAGGGATGAGACACCCACAACTCCTCTGGGCAACCTCTTCCAGAGTCTCACCACCCTCAGAGTGAAGAATTTCTTCCTAACATCTAATCTAAATCTCCTTTCTTTTAGTTTAGTACCACTCCACTTGTCCTGTCACTATCTGCCTTTAGTTAGAATGGCTTAAGAACTTACCTTTTGGGTTTGTTTTGATGTCTTTTGGTGCCTTTGTAATAATGCAGTGGTTGTCATGGTCCTCTCCAATTACCAAAACCCAGGCGCAGAGCCAATGCTTGCATGTCAGCAACTCAATCTGCTCTTGCAGTCACACCTTATCTGTAATGTAGAGAAAAAAGAAACAACCAAACCCCAGTTACTAGATTATATGTTCTGAACAAAATAAAGGGATCTTTAAATATGCATGGCTTGCTGGTGCATTAAAGCACGGGCACAGCTCCCAGCCCTGAGTGAGGCTCTGGCCAGGCACACGGCAGGAAGATGTTTGGGCAGGCGGCTGCAGGCTGCCCGAGTGGGGAGGCTCTGCCCGTGGGTTTCTCCACAGTCCCCACCGAGGAGAAAGGCTCTCTGCCAGCATTTGGACATCTGTAGTGGCTTTTAAGTTATCAAGAGGGGAATGTAAAGTTGGAAACCAGAGACCAGGAGACTTAACGCTACAGTTGTTTACACACAGAAAAATGTGAGCTATCCTTCCCACACCTAAGGTCGGTAGTTTGAGCTTTTTTGGCTGTTTTTGTTTTGGGTTTTTTGTTGGTTTTGTTTGTTTGTTTGCTTTTGTTTTTTGTTTTTTGTTTGTTTGGTTTTTTGCTTTCATTAGTAGGGTTTAGGGCAGTAACATTTTTGATGCAACCATCTGTGGAATATGTTTTGAATAAGCAAAAAGAGAAGTGACGTTAATAAATATAGTTGAAATATATACAACTGGAGGCAAGTTGGTTTGACTTCCTAAAATTTGCGGTAGATGTGTAGTTTAAGATAATGATTTGGTTCAACAACACTGTGATGTAAATGCAAATTATGTACTCTAATAGACTGAAATTCCAGGTCTATCAGCTGTGTATACCATATATAGTTAATTAATGACGGTTCAAATCAGGAAAATTAAGGTTAAAGAGGGGTTAAAAGACAGGAAGATTGTGGAGCTGCTTCATAGATTGACAGATGATGGCTGTCATTCATCTCATCTCTGACATGCCACAGTTTAAGTGTGATGTTTGTCTGCTGTATTAACTTTGATTAAAAAAAATAAAGCTAGTTTTTACACCAGAACAACTTCAGTCACAACTAAGCCTGACCTGGTGGACTGAGGGATGTAAAAAGTAGGAAATAAACTATATAGTCTTTTATTGTGTTTCCGATACCATGTCCAGAGATCATGAATTATCCCAGAAAAACTGGGACTTACTTCCAGGGATTTACTCTGTGCCTCGCTGATGGCACTTACTGCCTCTCACAAGACCATCTGTCAAGGTACTGTTGGAACCCCACGGAAAAGCCAACAATATTTTCCTGAAATCTCAGCAAAGCGGTAGGTGTTTGGGAAGCAAAACAGCATCTTGTCACAGCTGAACTCCCGATCCTTGTTCCAAGACCTTTATCCCCCCCCAGCATGGGGCTAGAAGAGCAGAAAGGGGATGTGACTGCACCAGCCTGCTATTTGAAATAAATCACCACCTGGGACTAGGAACATCTAAAACTGTCTAATGGCCCCAAAGCTCAGTTTTGGTTTTCATGTGGGAACTCCAGTGGCAATGGGTGCACCATGGCGAAGGGAGAAATTCAGCTTATTGCATGCAAAAACTTTTCAGCCCAATTTCCTTTCCCTCAGCACCTCTAAGGGTGCTGAAGCCAAAGTTTTATTAGCAACCTCCTGAAATGTGGCCACTGCTCGCCTTACTGCCACTCACATCCTTGCAGACTTGACTAGTTCCTGTACCTGGTTCAATAAGCAAGATATGAAGTAGTGCCACCGGGAGCTGAAGTTCACTGAGGCTTAACAGAGTCAAAGCAGTTTGATGTAGTGGAGGAGACTTGCAAGGCAAAGATCCTGAGGCGGTTTAAAGTGCCCCCAAGAAAAAGAGGTCCCTTCGTCACAGAAAGGGATGAAAGGCAACCTGCCTGCAGAAGAGGCAGAGGTGCACTGAGTCTGCCAGGTCCTTGCACAGCTGCCTGCTAAGCTGGACATGCAGTTTGCTGGACTTGCAGTTTGCTGGACATGCATTTCAGTGCTCTTGCTCAGGACGGGAGGCACCAGCCACTCTTCCTTCCCCAGAGGAGATGGGACTGCCAAGGGGTTTGCAGCAGCTTGTCCTCTGGCACCGCTCCAGTGAGTGGCCACAGCAGGACAGCAACAGAGCTTGTCCCATGCATGGGTGGCACTGGCAGAGGCACAAGAGCTAAGGAGAGCCTTGGGAGAACCAAGACTTCACTGAGCTCAGACAATGACACAGAGACAGGCCAAGGTCTGCAAGGTTGTCAAACAAAAATGGTGTTAATGGCAATCATGCATTTGTACAGCAATAGTAAATTCTAATCTTTATAACAATAACAGAATGTTTTAAGCCTCAGACCTTGTCTGGATTTGTCTGGGTTTTGACCCATTTTAGTAGTATATGGAAAAATTATCCTAGAAACTTCTGTAGCAGCAACTCCGCTATGCATCTTTCTTTGGCCGTCTCAGTATTTATGTCTTAGCTGAGGTTTTTCTTAGCCTTGCACAATTGTGTGGTGTCAGCAGTCAGCACGAGCAAAAATACTCATCCAAATACCAGAGGGATAAAATATTACCAATTAAACAGTTGCAGATTTATGGGAATTAACAGCAGGTCTGACAGTCTGTCTGATCCTGAATTGAGCTTAACACAGTTCGTTTTACCCGTGAGAAACTTAGTAGGAGGAATCCAAACAAGAGGGAGAGAAAACTGCAACAAGCTGCACCTGATGTTTTTCTAAATTCCTGAATGCTTATGCTATAGTTGACCAATGGTGGTATGTTGTGAGTTAAGTAATAGCCAATAGATGTATTGTAGTAGTTAAAGACCCAATGAACACATAGCTTGATTGATAAACATACAAAAGTGTATAAATGACACCGGCTCTTAGAATAAACGTCTTTTTTCCTGCCAAACCTGTGAGTGAGTCCTTCATGTCACGTCCGCCTCGACAGCGACACAGATTAAGGCATGAACAGCGTGTGATGAGTGAGGAAAGGAGGACATGAGCTGCATCCAAGGCCAAGCTAATACCAGTTACAGAGCATGGATGTGGCCACAATCCAAGCAACCCGAAGCAAAGTAACAGGAACTGGATGTTAACTGGTTTGCAGCAGATGTGTAAAGGAGATGCTGCATTTTTCCCTCACTGGAGGGGTACCAGAAGAGGATGCTCTGGAGGAGCTCTGGTCTGACACTTCTCAGGCTTGGAAAGCTTAGGCAAGGAAAATGAGCTTAGGTCTAAATGTGTGTCTGTTCTTCACATGTGTGAGATCATGCTAAAACTACATTAAAAATCAGGAAGTGTTGCCAGGTTGTTGGTGTGCAGCACCAAGTATCCAAGACATGTGAATCAGTGTAGCATCCATGTCTGTCCCAGCATAAAAACCAGAAGGGGAGTTACTTTTTCCTAGCACATTTATGACTGTGAATTTATAGGTGAGGACCGCAAAAATTATTTTAATAAGGTACTGCTTCAGTCAGTTCTCAGCTGTCAAAGTCAGAGAGCTGCTCAATTCTGGTTTTGGTTTACTTTGCTGGAAAATAAAAATTCCCTGGGCAAATCAAAAACTCAAAAGCTTTCAGGAGAGGAAAATGCCATGAGGCATTCCTTCCTGCTGGAATATGATGGGAAAGGACTCAGTAACCTGTGGAGCAGAAGTCCTGTTAAAGCCTCTCGAAGGTTAATCACAGCAGAGGGGATCTCCACAAGACAGTGAAAATGTGTACTTGATCAGGTGGAGATTTTGCTATATCCAAACTTTCTTCTTGAGCTCAGATTTCTGAAAGTAGAATGGAAGATCAATTTCCTATGACCTGATGAAGCTGACTCTGATTAGGACAGATGCTTTAAAATTTAGACAGAATTCAGTGTAAAAAGAAGAGATCGAATACTGTTGTTCTCATCTGTGTTCTTTATGCTGTTATTATTGTCCCCTGAAAGGATGATGAATGTTCTTTTTATGTGCTTGATAATTGATTTGCATTATTATTGAATTTCCTTAATGTTGATAGAACTAAGTAGTTCAATATGGATTATATTGATTTTTCTGGAAACAGACTATTTATCTGCAATTTCTATTAATTCACTGAAGACATTAATGCCTTACAGTGATAATCAAATAATGCATAACTGGCTTTCTATTGCTTTCAGGAGGCTTCAAGAATGAAGTGTGATCAATTCATAAAGTTCAATAGGCATTGGAGTTTTGTCCTTTATAAAACTGTCTGAAGGATCTTCATCAAAGCAAAAATGAGATCCTAACACTGATTTTACATCAGAGGGTGCCTAGAGCTCTTTGTCCTGGGTCAAGTCTAATTCCAGAATTCGCTTACTCATCCAATCAAAGTCAATAAACATTTTGTTTGCAGGGAGCATCTCTTATTTTGGACTTCCCAGATGTTATGTGGACTGGAGGAAAAAGAAGTTCTGAATGAGGATAAACATACATTTTGACTGAGCTGTTCACCTAGATATGTTCTCTCTGGAAAACACATGTGCAGGGACTTGTTGCAGAGGGTTTCATAAATTTCAGTAAGTCAATATTACTTTTCAGTCGAGAAGGGAAACTGCACTCATTAGAAAAATCTTTCTTGCCTGGGTTTGCATAGCAAACTATGAAGAATCTGTATGGTCATATCACATGTCAGGCTTCAAATCTTATGGCTTACAATCTTTTTATAGTGATGTAACCAAATTAAATTGTATTTGCCTAATCTAACACCTATTAGCATTAGAAGTCTTCTTTTGTCAAGATATTTTCCAGATGGATTCCTGAAGTGAGTGTATGAGGGCAGGTTGTTTTACCATGTTGACTAGAGCTTGAATGTCCATTTTGTCTAATAAAATAAGAAAGATAAGCCTGCATCATTTGTTAAAACAACAGTTCAGTTTCTGCATATCATGCCTCCCACTAATTTAGCTCCCATTTTTTATTTATATCTTACACAAGAATAATTTCTTTTTCATGAGAAAACAATTTTCCCCTTATCTGTTCTGAAGGGTTAAGTAGCTTTTTCATCACTCTTAGGAACATAACTGCAACCTTGAGTCTTCCATAAAAGCCTTTCCTTCCTTCAAGGGCATGCTGACTACATTCATCTAATTTTGCCGCTCTGATTTGCATATTAAAGAATTGTTTCTTCTTGCAGAAAAACAGTGTGAGCAAAATCCATGGCTTTTGATGCCAACTGTAAGCTGGATTAATGTTAGAGAAAATAATTACAGAATCCAAAACAATATATAACGTACTAGAGAGCTAACAAGGCGGTAGCTAGTCACAGGGTTAACTGCTTGAAGAGAGAGCTCTGCTTTCAAAGGCTTTTATCTGCCAACAGATGTCTGTAAAAGAAAATCATCATGAGAATACCACGCTGTATCTGTAGAGCAGAGCTGGGAGGGCATGGATTACCCACACACAAAACCACATCCCAAAACAAACAAGAATCCCAAAGCCAATACTTGGTGGCAGTACGCAGAACAAATCGAGGATTTGGTAAATGCTGTGGACTCTTCATTTGAAAAGTCCAGCATTTACACCCAGCTTGCTGCCCCTTTCACCCAGCCATAAAAGTGCTAAAGTAGGCAATATGATGTCTGTCTTATGAAGAATTTAACATGCAGCCTGACTGATGGCCATAATTAGATCGATGTGATCATAAGCTGGGGCACAAAAGGTGTTGGGACAAAGCTTTTTGATGGCTTCCAAAGGTTGGTGGGAGAGCCAGACACCCTACTGTCTGTCTAGACACATTCTTTGCGTATGTGGAGACTGCATTTTTCCTGTGAGAAGAAGAGGAAACTGAACATGTCTATAATAACAGGTTATTTGCCTGTGTTTGAGATGCCAAATACATTTCCCCTGTGTTTTGTATTCCCAAAGGGTATAGCATTTTTGGATTATGATAGACTTTTTAGAAAAGAGGCAAAAACCCTAACTGTTCTTCTGTCGTACAATTTTCCTTGGTTGAAGTTAGCAACATTTGCAGGATTCTTTACCATGCCTGTAACCAACTATCTCCTAAAAATTTCCTTGCTTCGCAGTCCTGTCCAAATGTGAAGTCTCTGGCCTCTCTCACAATTGTCTCTTTGTCTGTTGTTTGGGACTGTCCTAGCAACACAGTCCTGAGGTGCAGATACACAACTCAGATGAAGTTCTGCCTTTTTTTTTTTTTTTTTTTAATTCCCCCTGCTTGTCTGGAGCAACCTGAACTAAAATCTTTTACTTCTTTTTTATTTTTTTTTCCTTTCACAGAGCAGCCAAGCATTTGATCAACTACATGGCATAATTTCCAGAAATTAAAGCACACTGATTTTCTACACAATCTTTAAAGAATAGAGCCAATCTGATCTCCACTTACACCACAGAGCTAAGGTGCACTGAAAAAGTGGTCAGAAAGAGGTATTAGAGCTGTGTCCTCTAAGGCCTTGTCCTTTGCTGTCATTTGTGGAGGTTGCCTTTCACTTCCTGTCGAGGCTTCAGTCGTGCCAAAAATCACCCTAACTCGTGCCTAAGTAAGAAAGTGTTGCCATAGTTAACATTTAGCTGATATGCCATCACAAGCTTTTGCATCTCATTATGAGATAGCATGTTCTGTGGTAGTCCTCTTCATATCTTCTCTCTTTGGAGCATCTTTTCTGATAAAGGTGACACATACAAAGTTCTCCAAACCAGCTTGTTTCTTCTCATTCCGCAGCATGTACCTTTTCCATTTCTACAAGAACCATTTCAGTAGCTATCTTTTTTCTCTACATTTCCAAGAAAATAAATACAGCAAGTTTTCCACTCTCTCCTGTCATGAAACTGTCTAACACATCTAAATTTCAGTCTCTCTACAGATGCTTCCAGTAATCTATGCCAAGGCTTCATATTCTGCAGCACCATTGCACTTGAATAATTTGTGCTGAGCTTAACACTTCTCCACATTTAAATAGTTACTCTGCAAAGCTTTTACAGCATTGGTTTAGTACCTTCTTATACTTAGGAAAGCAATCAAACATGTCTTCCATAACAAGTCACCTCGGCAAATGTATTGGCACTTCATCAAGAGACTTTCCTCACTTTGATATTCCTACCTGTTTTTATGACTTGCTCCTTCTAGATACAGCCTATCTCATCCCAGTTGGATTTATATGATTTAATTCCTCTCTTGCATTCTCTTCATGTGGTACTCTTGCAAAATAATCACTCCAAGCCTTGCTAATTAATTCAGCATTCATTTCCAATATATCTTATTTACCTCTTACATAAGCAATTGTGTTTGTATCCCTTATCATTTGTTCTCCTGCCTCAATGAGCTTGCAAATTTTTTTCCTATGTCTTGAGTCTTCCCCCTCCCTGGAGACCTAGAAAATTCACTGGCAACTCCACTTTTAGCTGACACTGCTCCTTCAGCTTCCTTTTTTACTTGTCATATTTTCACTGATTTCAAGTGATTGTTCCAATCTTTTCAACTCAATAGGCTCTTTTACTTGAGTTTTTCATAAACAATCTACTTTACTATCCAGTTCAGTTCTGATATTAGTACTGGGGACTTTCTGAAGAAAACCTTCCTATAGTTCCAACTCTGCCCCATTTACATGGTTTGAATTTAACAGATCACAGATGCCAGAGGTTGAAAATGGGGATTAGGCGTATGCAGTAGGATACGTCCTTGCCCACCCAATGAAGGTTTGCCTCAGTGATTTTTCTCAGGTTGTGATGGTGTTCTAGACAGCAATGAATTCCTTTGTCCCAAATGTCTGGAAGTGGCAAAACACTATTACATGGATGAAGAATCAAGGTAATGCAAAGCATACAGATAAACCTAACAAGCATTAAAAAAAATTATAAAATGCTCAGCGCTTTAAAGCTCCAAACATAATTTTCATGGACAGATATTTTTTCAGAAGATCTCATTAGCAAACATGAGTTCCTTTTGAAAAATTTCTCCCTGACCCTCTTTCATAAAATGCATCTTCTACCAAAGAGCTGATGGGCTTCACAGTATGTTTGTAGTAATGCCAGCAAAAATGGGCACCATATCCTCACTCATTGTGTTGTGTTTTTACAGCCCAAAATCCTTCCACTGTGCAACCCTTGTTTTGTCTGGCTGCTGTGCATAAAATTCAACAAGAAAGCAGAGAGAAAAAGAAGTTGGCTTTCTGAAGAAGAAAGATTAATCATCTCTGCAATATCTCAGTGGTGCAATGGAAAATAATATCAGTGGGGCAGCAGAAAGCTGTGTGCAACAGCTGCTTGCAGCCAAGACGAGAGAAATGGGATAACCTCTGACCAGAACATCTAAAGCTCTGTCAAGTCACTTGAGTGTTAATTTAATTTTTTGACAAGGTTACTCTAATTAGTTGGCAGATGATAGAAAGAAACCTGACAGGTAAGCATAACCTGACATATCCTGAATCCCTGCTGCCCCTCTGCCTTTTCGTTTTGAGTTGAAATTTGGGCTAAAATTTGCATTGCCATGAGGCTAAATGTTGGCATGGAAGTTCCTGCACCAGATGTTTATTTCACCTTTAGGATATTTTGGATGTATATTTACAATATTTTAACAACAACAACAATAGAAATGGACAAGAGCTTAAATTTTAAAGGACCCAAGCCAAGACTGACCTTTTCCAGTTTTAGTCAGCAAAAAAGGACTGTCCAAGTCTTCCTAATTTGAAAACATGTATTATTCTCTGAAAGAGAGTGGATGTGATAAAATATAAAAATTAAACAGTTTTCAGGGTCAGTGAGGAATAAAATAAGATGGATTTCGGAGGATTGAGGGGGAAGCAGTGTAAATCTGGTTTTATTTTTTTTATGATGCAAATAATTTTACAATATTTAAGATCACAATTCACTGTACAATTAGGACAGCAGGCCTTCTCATTTTAAGTCTTCTGCTGGTTAGAACTGGGTCTGAGAAATGGGAATTACGAGTACCACAACTGGGACTGCCACTGGTCATTTGGGCTTTATGCTGCAGATATTTCTGCATGTGAGTACCACTGCCTACATGAATAGACCAAAGCTTCAGCAGCACCATTTGTCGGTGTTAAGCCACACAGGACTGTGCACTATTTCCAGGATCAGAGACCTAACTTCTCACTTGGGTTGTGAAGTGCAAAATGTGCCTCCATGCCCTGAGGGTGAACACAGCCCCCAATTTCCTCTGTCACTTCCAGGGAAATCAGTGGAATTTCTGCTTAAAACTATTTTGTTTTCCCTTAAGTTGATCTGATTTTGTACACTCCCTGGAGCCCAAATGCCAGACATTATATTTAAGACCTGAAAAACTTTTGTATGACATTCCCGCTTTGTAATGTTGTTCTGACTAATAGTGAGCATGAGCATGAGCATGAGCAGGAGATGAGACAACAATGAAAATCCAGCTTGGAACAATTCAGGGCACCACGGCTCAGCTGAGTGCATATCGATGGAGTGGGGGTTTCCTGTGTTGCTTCTATGTTACCTTAGTTGTAATATTGGACATTGTTCCATAAAGCAGCTTACAATTTCTCTGTTGAGGCTTTTATAGCTTTCAGGCTCACCAAGCAGACCCTTGTCTGGCATCTGATGTACATTATATTGACAACAGATAACATCCTCTTGGCACAAGTACTACTTGTCTGAAATTTTTAACTTCTCACATATTTGACCACAAGATGGGATTTTATTTTATATTGAGCTCAAGGAAATATTTTGCTCCAAATTATTCACTGTTTGTGAAACTCGTCTAGTTAGGGTCTAGGTGTGGGTCTGCTGACTTTTCCATGAGAAGCTGCTGTCAGCCACCTGAATCAAAGCCATAAGGAACTTGCAGGGGAGGAAACTGATTCTCCCCAGTCACCCAAAGATGTTTGTTTCCTGAGAAGACTTGGGTAAGTATTGTGTAATTAGCACCACTCAATGAGTTGATTAAAGGACCTCTGCCTCAGCAGAGAGGTTGTTGTGGTCTGATCTCTCGTGCAGCTGGAGGGTTCATCGCCACCTTCACTCCTGACTGGGCAACAATCATTTCAGAGCTTCTTAAGGGATAATGATGTCTTAAACCTAATGCTTTTTGGTTATAAAAAACCCACAAACATCAGAAATACTGACTTTGAATTATGAGGGCACTACATTTCAAACAAATAGGTAGGTTCCTCATAAAGTCCCTCCTAAACTTGATTATGTGACCAACATACAGGCATATAACTTTGTTTACTATTACTCACAAAAATAAATTTTGAAATATTTAAAAGATTTAGTTCTAGTTCTCTGAGAACAGTTTCTGGTCTCTCAAATTTTATTTTCATTTTATATCATCATCTTGATGTCTATTTACAGCACCTGGCTTGGACTCTGTAAATAAAAACCTCACTTTCAAGACAGAAGTTCTTTTCTAAAGAAAAAAAAAAAGAAGAAAACCAAACAAACAAAAAACCCAAACAAACAAGAAACAAACCCAACCCCCAAACCCAACTCTGTTAACATTACAACAAAGTCGTAGGTTTTTTGAAATAAGAAAAGCCAGAACACTGATATAAAAAGTTAAAGCTGGCATGCAGAGATAAAGTGAAAATAAAATTAACAGAAAGAGTGCTGTAAGAGTGCTATTAAAGCATTGTGCATTGTCATTCACATATATTATATATATTCATGAGTGGTGGGTGGGTGGGTGTGTGTGTAGGCATATTTGGTACATGAGTATTTATTTCAGCATCTGGCTTAGCACAATGCTGATATTGGTGATGAACCAATCCAATTTGATCTTAAAGCATGTTATCTACAGGTTCATGATAACAGCACAGATTGAAATTTGGACCATAAAGATTTCAAAGATCAATTCTAGAACAAGAAAATAATGGACACAGAACTTAATACAACCTACAAACCCTCTGCTATGCCCCAGTCCTGCTGGCCTGGGTCACATTCCTGTTTCACAGCAGGAAGTTGCTTCGACATCCTGGTGTCCTTCCCAAACAAGGACCCCACAAAGGCACAAGAAATCCACCATCAGTTCCTCTGATGAACAACCTCTGATGGGAGCAATAAGAAGATGTGAGAGGCAGGGCACACCCAAAAATGCCTTTTTTTGACAGAGGACACAGCCTCAGTTTCTCTTGCTCATTTATTCTCCATAACTTAAAATTCCTGGTTATTGCAAGGTATCCCATGCAAAACACGGCAATTATCATCTCTAGTTTCTACCTTACACTCAAAACTGTTCAAACATTTCTTGACAGTAATTAAGTAAATGAAGTTCTGGAGGCTCTGATATAATTGTGAGAAGAGAGAGTTCTAAGATTTCTTTTGTAATTAAGTATTTTTTTCTGCACTTTGCAAAAGTCTCACATAATTTTCACTGAAATAGATTTTAGTAACTGCTCTGAACACATGCTTTGAAGAATTAACTACTGTGTAAAAGATAATAATTTCTATTTTCAGAAAAAAAAAAAAACCTGCATGGTTTTTACTGAAAGATCCATCTGAGCAGGCTGCCAGTTTGCTGTCTCTTTTGGTACAATCACATGGGACAACTGGGAGAAGTCACTTTCCACCCTTAGTGAATTGTCTCAGACCACTTCAAATAGATGGGGTTTTTCCTTTTCTCTTTGGTGAAGTTTGGGTATTGCTAATTGCTCCATGCATGAGCTCAAACACTGCTGACTAAATTAAGTTCAGGAGTGCAGTTGTATTTTTGCTTATTGACTTGTACCTGTCATTAAAGAAGTGGGAGGCCACTGTTTCAGGCAGATTTTTCCTTGGATTTTACAATCAATTCCACCAGGACACATTTCCCACACATACAACAATACATAAAATATTGCCCAAATGTTCACTGATTCTGTTGGAAAGCAAATGAAAGACTTCCCTCCAAGGCATTTTACTTTATTGGAAGGAGGAGCATCGATGGGATTTGTAGCAGAGCTAATTAACTAGAAGATTATCTTGCAAACACCCTTCCAGTTGCACAGGTCAATATGATGCTTTTGAGATGCTGTCTCAAAGCCAACTGCCCCAATGCAAAATATGAAATAGGCATTGCTTCACAGGTGGCTTTGTAAGAGTGCCATACAGATACGACAGTGATAAACTGATAGTGGAATGACTGAGAAATGCAAGACCTTACAAGCTATTTTTCAAATCAGCTACTGAGCTGCACAGGAACTGGTGAGTCCAAGTCTGAGGAAGGCATGATTCGAAGTCGGCGTACACATTGCTAAAAGGCAGGTGCAATTGCACCTCTCCATCACTGCTCTTAATAAATACCTAACTTAGTTTTATGGATTGACTCTGTGAGTACATTGCTAACCAGCACAAGGTAAATGCATCATGGTGAGCAAGATAAACATAGAGATCCACCATGGGGAAGAGAATGTGACTAATGGGTGTGCAGGGTGGAGAAGAATTTAAAACTACAAAGCAGCTACCGTACAGGGTGTTGGGCTGCCAGGAATGCTGTATTTCAAGAAGATAAAAAAAAAAATCAGTTAACAGCAGACAGCTGTCAGAGCCCTGTGATTTTGGAGAAGGAGTCAGAGGTGCTTCTTTGAGAAAGAGCATGAAATGGAAAATAAAGAAGAGAAATTGTATTGTCTGGGAAGATAATGTGAGGGGGGGAGGTTCAGACAGGAAAATACTTGTTTATTTTCAAAACAAAAAAACAACACATGGAAATATTAGCAGTGAAGTCAAAGAAAACTCTTAAGCAGAATGTGTTAGCTGGTTAATTTGGGGGTTTATTTTGAAAATCTAGAATATGCATGCATATTTGCTTATCCATGCATGTGTACACAGATACATGCACATTTTATACATATGTGTGTATATTTAGGTATGTGTATATATACAGACACCCCCCCTTCATTTCCACACACAGCAGATGTCTGATTGCCATTTCCAGACCTACTGCATGCTTTGAGAACCAGTTGCCACCTGCTTTAAGAGAAAAGTGGGATATTGATCAGGAATTCAGGCAATGTGTTCCATTAATTCAAGTAAAAGGCAAATTGTAATAAACAATTAGAAAAGCCATGCTTATTGCCCCTTTTTTATTTTCAGAGTATAGCCATGAGCATGGACACAAGGCTTAGTGATTTTTCCTTTTACCAAACAGCCAACAAAGTGGGCAAAAGACAAAAAATAACACAGTAACAGTAATGCAGTTGGTTTGCACCCAAAATGTTCTATTTTAGAAATATCTTATCTCATCCAGAGCAATCATGAAAATAGAAACACGTCATTCCAGTTGCATGATAAATTTCTCAATATTCTTAATATGCCAAACACTAAATATAATCCAAGGTGGAAAAGTTCTGCTGTTCCTTTATTTTTATTCTGTTCCTGGGTTTTATTCTATTCAAACAATCAGAGAAACTGTAAACTGGAAAATAGCTCTGGAATGAATCACTGCAGAGAAGTTCACAATATACTGCCTGAGAATTTTATCAAAGAAACTTCACTAGCCCTTTTCAGCACCTATGGATTGATTTTACTATCTTTATATCAACACATTTTTCAGATAGAAAGTATTTTTGAAAAGATTACCATAAGACTGAGCCTCTGCATGTCATTATCAATTTATGGTTAAAAGTGTCACAATTTATTTATGATTTCTTTGTGGGCTTGGGAGACATAAAAAAAATGTCATGGCAGCAGAAAAAATATTCCACCCAAATATTCTTTTAGTTAGTTTTTCCCTCATTTTAAAATATAAAAAGAAATACGGAAGTATAGAAGGAGATAGAAGTGAATGGAAAACTGAAGAAGTTCTCATTTCCATTTGAAAATCCACTTTTTTTCTGTGAGGAAATTGGATAATTAAAATAATCAGCATTAAATATAACCAACAAATAATCCTCATTATGCTATATTATCTTGAAATCCCTTTTGCTAACCTTGCCTTTAAGAGCCTTTGATGAAAACTTGCATCTTACATAAGCATAACACTTGACACAGCCATGCCTGTAGGCACCACAAGATGGTTTACAAAATCTTAAATTATGTATATTGTAGGTTATTCACTCCATGAATAAACTATTAAATCAGTAGTTCAAACTTCAGCAGTTTTGCAAATCTGTGACTGCAGTCTGTGCTGTAGAACTGAGGTGGCAAGTTGAGGATGACGGGTTCATGAAGTTTTATCAAAAGCTAAACATCAAATGCACTCACACAAATACTTTTGAGAGTGTCTGGATGAAAAACTTTCTCAGTGCCGCAATGCTCTTGGTAGACTTCAGACCAAAGATGTATTTAAAAATTACATGTATTCAATGAATTATTTGCTTATGTGATTGTTGCCAAATCAGTAGAGAGAAACATCGTTGCAAACTTGAATGAATATTCATATGGCGCAAATAAACAATGAATACTCATCATGGCAAGCTGACAAAAATTATGCTAAAATTATGTTGAAATTGGTTTGGGAACAAATTCAAATTCATAGCCTGTTGGCAAATGCTTTGCTGAAAGAAAAAGAGCTACAATTGTCATAAAACCATTTGCATACTTCAAATGTTGCACTGAGTTATTTTATTTAGCCATAAGGACTCTAAGACTTTCAAGTCTGAAATAAACTCCCATGGGAAATAAACAGGTTTTAGAAGATGTGCTGATTAATTGCCTTTGGTTCCCAACATTAACCCTCTTAGCAAGACAGATGAACAAGCTGGCTCTACAGATTCTCTTATTTAAACACCATTACATATCCTTGGATAACATTGCTGGGAATTACAAGATATTAATTTTCAATTCCTGTTCCAATATGGAACCTAAGCTGAACTTTCATTTTCTTTCCACATCAGCTGATTGTTAAGGTGGAACTTTAGCAGGCAGCCATCCTTATCCTGGCCTGACTTTTTCATACCTTTTGGTTCAAAAGTCCCTTCAGTCACTGGAGCCCATTAACACCTGCTATGCCTCTCAGCCAGACTCTAACTCACTCAGCACTTGTTTGGCTTTTCCATCAGCTGGCTGTTATTGCAAACATACCCACTTTTTCTTCGGTTTCATTGTGCCCCTTCCAGCACCAGTTTATTATCTACTCTATCAAACCATTTCACTTTAAACAGTCTACGAAGACAGCTGCGTTGTCAGATGCCCAGTTTGCCTTGGAGGGATTTTCTTCCTGAGATAGAACTTTTTGTAGGAGGGAGCCAAAGATGTAGTTAGTTTCTAGAGACCTGTAAGTTTGTGCTTTTATTAAAAACACTGAATTTCTTTAGTTTTCAAATACACCACTTGCCTTACATTGCCTGAATCACTACTGAATAAATTAGAGAAGGCAAATAATTTTTGTTTGTTTGTTTTTAAACTAAAGGCAATTTTGAATGCACAGAAAGTGGTAACGATGCAAATATATGTGTTTAGCCACCGTTGCGGCCAGATAACTCAATGGATGACATCGTGTACTTTATTATGTAAGCTGAATGGTACCTACTTGTCACCATATCCCTGGACATCCTACCCACAATGTCACTGTGGCCCTTAAATAAGTTATTGTACTGTACACTTAACTAAGAGACCATTTTGGAGACAAATTTTCAAGTATCCACAGCCATCACGTAGTCAAAATCTATTTCTTTTATCAAGCCAATTAATTTGCAAATAAAAGCAAGAGGCTGAAACACTGAGCTCTGTCATAATGACTTCACTTAGAAGATTTCCATAAACTCAGCAAAGCTCCAACTAATTACCACAGCCTTACAATGTGGAGATGAAGGCTGCTTAGAGGAAGAGCTTTTTAGAAAGGCAGTATGGAATGAAGGCAGGAGTTGAAAACCAGTCATGAAGCCAACATTTCAAGCCTAATTAAAGCAAGAAAATTTTGTCTATAAAAAATCAACCCCACCACTGACACATTGAGAAGTAGCTGGGGGAATATTCCCAACTCAATTATGACAGTTGAAATCTTATAGGTATTTGAAAAAACAGCAAAAATTTGATTGAATACTCACTAATCCTGCCAAAACGTTACCCTTCTCTATCTTCTTGGCTCTGCCTTGTCTGGGATTGCAGCCCTATCTGTAGCTTTGTGCTGTCTCCATTCACAAATATAAGCAGCGGAGTATTGTAATGAACCTGGGCTTTTCTGAGTTTAAAAGCTGCTTGGGGAATTCACTGCAGGAAAAGGTCCAGGCAAATCCTCTTCACATTTGTACACCATCTGGAGTCCTGTCACATGCATTTTTGAGCATAAGGTGGTAAATGCTGAAGGGCCTTTGTCCCATTAGACTTCAATTTACATGTCCTTGCTCTGTAAGTGTCTCTGGGCAGCACTGCTTCCAAGAAGCATATCTGGAGGTCTCCAGCCTTTCTCTCAGGCACATTCATCCCACTGTCTGTCCCTGACCTTGCACTCTCATTGAAGGATAACTAAGGAGTGCGCTATCTCTCTTTCACAGGATTGCACCCAGATCATGAGCAGCCCCAAAACTCAGTGACCTATTCCAACTGGGTCATGACAAAACCTCATTTTCTCTCTGGAACAAATCCAACAGCAGTATTCAGGATTAAAAAATCTGTCACACTGTAAAATTGAAGTCCTTACATATTTGCATTACCTAGAGTCTGATGGCTAATCTGTGCAGTAGCCTATTGTGAACTTCACGGTCTCTGCTTTGACATCAGTAGGTTCTGCATTTCTAACTTCAAAACTACAGCTGTTGCTAAAATCCCGTCAGGCAAAACCAGCCGCCCTTACTCCCCGCTTTTTCAGGAATTTGGAGGTGGCATTGTTTGTGATGTTGTGAAATGGATTTGTCTGATGTGATTCTCTCACCTGCATGTGGGCTGAACCCTCACAATGCTTGTGCTACTCGTATGCCCTGTTTCTTTCCTTGGATGATGACAGTAACTAGGATGCCAAGGTAAACTTCTTTTTTTGCTGTTTGGTTTTGTTGCCAACATTGCAGAATAGGTCCCTTAGCCTTAAGTCAGTCGCAAATTATTTGTTTTCATCTCCTTTGGTACTCCCTGTAAATACAGACAATACCAGTCCCATGTCTGTAAAGCAGATGCCTAGTTAACTGAAAACTAGTAAAAGAGTCAGAATTAAAAACTGCAGGCACCCTCTGTGTCATTGGTGTGGGCAGGTGTTGCTTGCGGATCCAGAGCAAGGCACTGCTTTTCCCAGGTGTCCTCCTGGCTGATGGAGGGATTCAGTTTTCCTCAGATTTTAAGTACTTCTTCATGCTTTCCAGGTGGGCTTTTTGTTGTGGTGTTGTTTTGGGTTTTTTTCTCCCAAGCTGCACACTAGGTCCAGTGAGCACCGGAGGGATCTGACACAGGTGAGCTGCCTGAAATGTTTCAGTTGTACCTGAGCATTACACAGAGGAGCCATCCACCATTACCAGGCCAGGCACGTTTACCACTCACTCCCCGGCTCATGGGACCACTATTATGATGGACATTTTTTTTTTCTGCTGCAAATACACCAAAGGATTCGCAGGAAAGTTTCCTTTTTCCTTTTTTCCAGCGGGACAAAGTTAGCAGTATGACACTGATAAAACCCCATTTATTTGCATTTAAAGAAGGTGCTACCACTCTTTTTCTTTGCATTTTCAGCTACAGTCCCCTTTCTTGTCAACACAGACAGATTCTGTGCACAGGAGCTTGAAGCTGCTGATGCCTTAAAAGGTAGAACAGCCTCTTCTTTTGACATTCGATGGAAAGAAGAGATTAATAAAACGGACCCATGGAGCATGCCTTATATAAATGTATCTGTGGGGATATTTTTTATATTCTTCTTTTATGTTCTGTTCTTTTATAAATCAAATTAATTCGCAAGTAAGGAAGATTAGGTCATTGAGGAACTGAAAGTTTAATTTAATTTCCCCCAGTTTCTGGATAGGAATGAAAGCCAGCGTTTTATTAGCAACTGCTGAAATTTGAACTTACTGCTGACCCTTACTGCTGTCAGTCAGGTCTTGAGACATTGGTTGAACACAGACACTACAAAACAAGAATGTTGTAGATGTAGCTAATCCTGTAATCCAAGGCACCTGAATCTACAAAGGGCTCCAAGGATGTGCGAACTGTCTTGTTGCATGATTTAGACATGAACTAACACAAAAGCATGTCAGATTCCCAAGAATTTTGGATCCTGACCAGGGTAGGACAGTAGGTTTATAGCACAAAGTTCCATCAAAACATTTCTTATAGTTGTGACTTCATGTGGAATTAATATGGTAGGTGAGTTTTCAGTCACTCCCTTTTAATTTGGAGTTTCAGCACTAGAAATAGCTATTGGCAACATTACTGTGCAGTAACTCCTAAAGCCCCACATCAAGAACCTCTCATAGCACAGTATCCATGTTCCATAACAGGAACACAGAGAGGAGGAAAACCAGAACAGCAAAACATGTCTAAATCTTCAAGGCTTTATTAAATTAGAAACTCAAAGTTAAAAAAAAAAAAAAAAGAAAAGAAAAATTAAAAAAAGAGAGAGAGACAAACAAACGAAAAACCAAACCCACTCCAAATACCTCTCTTTCATTCAGTGGCTAGAAGTACCACCTTATAACTTACATCTTATAATCTCACCTTGTTAAATGTGACAGTAGGTGTAATCTAGAATCATAAAGAAAATAGCAATAAATCCCTATAACTTCTAGCAATTTGGGTGTTGAAAGCCTGGGTTTTCTACCAGGGTAAAAAGTTGAAAAAATTAGCATGTTCGTACAAAGCCATATACAGTGTCACACCCTGGGTTTCACTCCTGTAATTATAAAATATTTTCCAATCATTAGACTTCACTTGTGCTACTGGAGAATTTACTGGTCATGGTTCATTGTCTCTCAGTAGCGTGGAGCTCAGCTCTGTGTCCTCAAGCTGCTCTAATATAAAAGCAAAAGAAAAATTACTCCCTACAGTGGCAGACAACAACGAGAGAGCAATAGTTGGCAGACATGACCATTGGAGAGACAGACTGAAGATAATGTTTACACGAAGGAAGTTTATGAATATACCTGCTTTCTTTTGTGAGCCAAAATCTGTGTATTGAAGAAACTGAATGCACCAGCCTTTCCTGAGTTCTTAATTGCCAGAGTTACGGAAGCAGAAGTAAAAGCACTTGCATTTATGGAAGCTACTTTCCATTGCCTGCCCTTTAAAGTCTTTGCCCTTGTAGAAAGTGACAGAAATACACAGTGAATTAATTCCCTTCTTCCGCATGGGCCAGAGAAATACTGTGCCAGAAAACAAGCAAACCAACCCAAGTCATACTGTGATTAACAAATTATGTACAGAATGAATCTCTTCCTGTCTTCAGGGATTAGCTGACAAGCATTTCTCTTGATGTTACCTTAATTGCTGGATAGGCTCATGTCTGAGTTGGGTGACCTACTTAACTCTGTGTCATTCACAATGATTTCCATGAATTTGGAGTATTCAAGACAACTTCTACTTTTTGTTTGCATTTTGCTGATTATGCAATAAATAAAGTGTCTCTTTGCCTACATTTTACAGACTGGTGTTAATGAGATCTCCTAATTACCTTGACTACATTATGTATTAAGAATATATAAAATGCCCGATGGGTGCAGATTAACAATCTCATAGAGGTGGCACATGACTGCCACTATCTACAGCCCAACCTCCTCGTGCCTGTCCATCAATGAGAACCGTGTGTGAGAGATGCCGGAGGGTGTGCAGCCCTGCTTGTTCTGTTTGACACGTGTCTGTGGACCTGCAGACCCTGAATTTGAGTACTGCCCTCCCCCGTTGGACCAGCTGACAGTGTCTGCCTCCACGATATCCCACAGCAAAGAACACCAGGTGCTCACCACCCACAGCCCAGAGAGGTGCTTCCATTTCTCTGTTTTAATCCAGCCTCCTACCAGTTTCCTTGAGCATACCCAGTGCCAGTATTTCATGGGATCCAGTTAACAGCCCAGTTATATATTTAGCTCATCTTCTGCCTCTGTGATTTGTAAACCTGTCTTATGCCCCATCCATCTCCTCCTCTAACCATGCAGGAGCCGCAGCCTCTTTAGTCACCCCTTAGGAAGAAACCCCTACATTCCTTTGGTTGCTGCAGTTTTTCTTCTCTGTACCTTCTCTAAGACCACCATGTTCTTCTTGAAATGTGGCATCCCCAATACTTTTCCTGATGATGCCCAGAGCCTCACTGACTTTTCTGGCTGCTGTTGCACAGCAGGTCAGTGAGTTTGGAAGATGCTCAGCAATGGCTCCAAAATATCTTTCCTTGGTTGTAGCTGTCTGTCCTGAGTTGCTACAGTATTTTAGGTTCCCTTAACGTATCTTCTCTTAATACTCTTTCCAATAATAGCCATGATCATTTTCAACTCCCGTCACATAGGCAGCAGCTCGAACTCTCTGATGATCTGCTGCCCTTCTCAAGCCAACTGCTTCTGTTTCAGTCATGTTCCTTTTGAAACGAAGTAATAAACTCTGATTAGGCTATCCAAGGCAAGGAGAGCCAGATGCAGCATTTCTGAAATGCTTTTTATGTTGCACTGTGGAATTTCAGAAATAGTTTTTCTATTGCACTCTTCATTTTCTTTTGTATACTCCAACTTCCCAGTCTGAAATTTTATTTGGTATTGAAACTATGTGTTGTTTGACATACAAAGTACGGCCTAAGCAGCTTCTTCATTTTATAGCTCAAAATAATTCCCATTTTTAAGACATTTCAGCATATCCAGAAACTATGGAGTATTGCCTTATTTAGGTGTCATCAAATTATAACTTTTTTATAGAGTTTGAAGTTCTTCACAAGTATTTCTAAAATAGGAAACAACATACTGTACTCTTTTACTCATTCCATTCCTTTTCCAAGCCAATCAAGACCTCAAGCAGGTCTATCAGGACGAGCTGCACACATGTCCATGTATTTCTACCTTTTCTTTTCCTGTAGAAGTGGTTTTGTAGATGGTAGGGCTCTTTGCAAACACTATACCACTTATCACAGCATGTATCTCTTGAAATACTTATATGCTAGAAAAAGTATATAAAATTTATGAGTAGGTTTCAATAAATATTGCCCCAAAGAAACTCCAGCCTGGCCCAGCTACACCATGTGTAGCAAGAGAGAGTAGAAATACACAAAAGTGATTAAAAAAAAAAAAAAAGGAAAGTGTGCCCAGCAGCAACTTTTTATCTAAGAAAGTAAGAAAAATTTTTAAGGGCTAGGGACCCACAGACGTTTTTGGAAGATGGAATTGAAAAGGGGTTACAAAACCACACAGAATAGTGTCAGGAGAAGGAGAGCAAGGAGAATTTATTTGAGAAATAATGGCCTGTACTGAACTTTAACTATTGTTTTCCAAGGAAGGTTGAAAGCAATAAAAGCAGTGATAAATGCTAACCTGAAAAGCAGAAAAACACATCAAGGGTGTTTGGGGTTTTGCTGGAGTTTTTTCGGTTGGTTGGTTCATTTCAGGTTTTTTTTGTTCTTCTATCAAGCTTTGTAATTTCTTATCATGTATCTATGGTATATCACATATTTGTGTACTATATGTTGTTTATTAGCATAAATATAGCTCAGCAACCATATTTTTGAATTATATATTCAAAATGTAAATTTCATGAAAATTAAAAAATATATGCCAAGTCATTCCTGAGACAGCAGTTTTGCAAGAGGTACTGAGCAAGAGAGGTTTTTTAACTGCTTCAGGACCAAACTCATCAGTATCACATCAAGTGTTTTTCTCCAAACTGACTTCCACTCATCAGCTGTTCTCTTGTATGAAGAAGGAGTCTCTGAGTGGAGGTAATACTGATAGCCTTCTTCTTACTAAACAGCAATGGTCAAAAAAAGAAGAACCCTCTAAAATTAGTTGCCAGCTGGGCTTTTCTTTGGATTTGGGACAGCTCTTTGATAAGCAGTTGGCTTTCCTTCCCTAGCTTGCCTGTGGCACCTTTAAACATCTGTGGCATTAAAGAGATCACATCATGGAGCACACTGGGGATTGGCCTTAAACCCCACAATCTCTTAAAGAACGGCCTGTACTATTACAGGGACAAAGGTATTTTCATTTATATTTTAGACTATTTTAGGAAGGTTTGGTGGTTTTTTAATCAGTTCTCTAGGGAAGAAACAAAGAATGATGTGTATTTCTGTCAAGTACAGGCCTCTTAACCATGGACCAAAGAGATGCACAAATCAATGCACTTGGCAGCTCTGTGAATATTTGGAACCACATCTATCCAATTCCAAGGAAGCTTCTTGTCTAAACTTTCATTCAGTGCCTTGAAAAAACAAGGCAAGTGGCACTACTGTGTCTCAGTGATCTTCTGCTCATTTATCACGTCTTCATTCTTAGAGAATAGACCAAGGCATGACACACAATATTTGTTGAGATTGCAGCAGCTCCTGTGTTGCAATGACGGACACGGCCCGGGGAGGAAGGAGAGAACCAAACTCTGGAGGGACTCAATAGAAAAGCCCATCTTTATTTACATACAGAAGAGTTTTATACCCTGAGTTATAGAAAAGCCATTGGATCTTAGCTGTCCATCCACCAGGGCTATTGGCTAGATCCTGAAAACACACATTTCCTAAACAGACCTTTGGTCCTACAATAACAACGTCCAAAAACATCTCACAGGTGCAAGATAGACGAATTATTTACAAAAGCCCACTAGCTGTTTTGCAGCTAGTTCCGTGAGAAAGTGAGAATGCTCACGGACACAGGTAGATACTGAAAAATCTCTCTGCCACCAAGCTTTCAGCGTCCACACTCCTGTACCATTAAATGCTTTCTAATATCATGTCTAGGGTAGCTCCTGGGCTGTGTGCCTCCCATCATCTCTCTGGCAACTGACTGGCTTCCAAAGAAGGCTTACAAATTGTAAGAGCTCTGACTAGCACTCCACTTCTTCCCGTCAGCTGGAGCAGCTGAATAACTCTGGTAGGTAGGCTCATTTGGATGCCACTGATGAGGGAGGCAGTTGCAGGCACTGGTGCAAACATTTCAGGAGGAAGAGCTCAGACCCAGCTGTGGTGGATGCCTCAGAGCACAAAATGTGTTGCTGTCTCCTGAGACACTTCTCTGCTGTAGATTTGGACATATGGAACAACAGATTGGTGGACAGGGAAACTGGTTAGACTTTAAATTTACTGACATTAGGTCCAACCAATCTTCCTGAATAATGATTAACATACTTACAGTTGAAAGGGCACAGTTTCAGGTCTACTTTCAAGTGAAATGTCACTGTTTTGTGGTCTTTGGACAGATTGTTATATGTGAATGTTTTTGCAGGCTGCTAGTAGCCTACTGTCATTACTGCTAAGCATTCTGCCTAGGTGATGTGTAGCATATTTTCTCTTTAAAGTGCTCTGTGGTTGTAGGCCTACTTGTTAAAAGATGTCACCTTTCTTGAGAAAAACAAATGAACAAAAAGTAAAAAAATGGCTTTCAGCAGTGCAAACATTATTTAGCCCCATAATGCTACAAAGGAGACCAAAGCCCAGAACAAGATTTGCTGATGTAGATTCCAGGACACCAAGATGTGACATCCCTCAAACATGTCCCCTCTTACCTCTTAATGTTGGAACTATGCCTACACTGCTCTTCAGAGGAAATTTTAGGACCATGTATCAAGCAGTAACCATCCAGCTCTTAATAGTATCAAATGTACATTTAAAGCAAATGAGTAACATCAAATTCTAAATAAGTTTAAGAGTTTAATAAGTCTAATAGGAAAATACCTATTTTTTGCCACTAATGCAAAGCAGAAATGAACAGAGCACAGGCATTCATTAATAAATAAAAGCCCCATCTCTCAGGATTCCTTTTATAAACTTTTTTTTTTCATCTGGGATATTGTCTTCCATATCTACTTGTAGCATTATCATCTTGTTTGGAAATTGAAATTCAATACTATAAACACATACTATTCTAGAGCTGCAATGACCAAGCGAGTAACCTGGCTAATGAGAAAGGCAAATTAGACGTGGTCTAAAAGGTGCTGCAATGAACTGTTTCATGTGCATGTGCATCTGTGCCATGGAGCCACAACAATTTATGTACTGCTGTAAATTTAAAGGTCATTTCTCTTATGTCCAGGTAACAGAGTCATGTGCATTTGCAGAAGAGGACCTGTCTCTGCTTCCCGCTGCTGCTGTGAACTCGCTTTTACATGCAGCAGCAGCCGACACAAAGCTGCACTTATTTCTACATTTATGACTCTGATACCGTGCTGGGCTGGTGTACACCAAACAATGCATGGACCTTTTCTGATTAGCATGAGTTACTGGGAGATGGGTAAAAATAGGACATGTAAAGTGTAGATTAAAAGGAGTGAGGAAAAAAGTGAAGAAATGTTTTTTATATATTTATGCATTTATGCAATTTGGTGTATGTTTGCTGTCATGCAAGATTGACAGGGATACACTTATCATATGTACTACAGTAGACAGAATACAAATGGTCGGCTACGTTTATAAAGCCAACCTATAATACTGATTTCCTTTTATCTCAGATCACGATTCCTGGCTTTTTAAAGATCAAGGATGTGTGCTCTCACTGAAAAATTCAAAGCTGTCATTGAATATAGTACGTTGGAAAACAGAGAACCATGTAGGGCCACAGTTCCTTCCCAACACGACTGTGTGTTTGAAGTTGTTATGAAACATATTTGCAGATGCAGAGGAGCATAACTGCAGGGCATTTGAAAATAATAGAAGTCTTCAAAATAATGATCAGAGGAATTAGATATAATTATACCTGAAGAGCATCCAGAGATATGGAAACCTTGTTTATCTGTCTAGTTCAACTCATACATATGAAGCAGCCTACCCAGGTCCTGAATGGATCTCCTGAGAGGCGGAAAGCAAGAGGACTTCCCTCAGAACACACAGCAACTACAACATCTGAAGATTTGGTTCTCTGTATGCTGCCTACAAGCTGCTGACAGAGACCTGCTTAAACTACACAGGACAGGAAAGAAGTGCCTGGAGTCAGGAATTCTCCACTGATCCACAAAGCAGATAGAATGTGAATAGCATAATATCCAGCAGCAACTGGAATATCTTTTTTATTAATGATGGAAGCTGCTGTTGGAATAATGTGTTTCAAAATTGAAACTGCCTGATTATATTATGAATAGGCCCCATGTGACCTACCATTTGGTTATCTATACATATGCTTTTTAAAAATGAAAGAGTCAATCTTGGAAAGATTATGCTGCACTTTGAGTAGTTTACCTTTCAGTAGAGATTACAGAAAATAATTTGTGGAGTCTACAGAGACTGCGTATTACAGAGTGGATACGACAAAGAAATGGATACCATTTAAATCAACAAAGGAAAATGTAGAGAGCTGATCTGGAAAGAATAGGAGTTTATTTTCTTTTACATTATCTATTCCAAATTGAAGAAGAGGGGAGAAGCAAAGTGATAATTTTGAGGTATTAAGTAACTGACTGATGTGTGATATGAAAAAGACTAAAAACCCTTCTAAATCTAAAATTTTAGTATTACTTGTAATTCTCTAGTGTGCTAACCTGTGTATTTGTGTGAAGAACAGAGAGCAAGTTTAGATATTAGTACCACTTCCTAGGAGTACTAGTGGTGTGGAAGGAAAACAGGAGACACAAGATGATGAACACATTCCCCTTCTCTAAGGGGGGACCATGTGGTGCATGGTCTGGCTGGAGGGAGCCTGTGCCAGGTTGTCCTTTCAGATATCCTGACCAGAGCTGTAGGACAGAACAATAAGACCATGGTGGCCTTTCACAGCAAGCAAGTTCTTAGGTAACTTCTCTGGAGTATTTGCAAGGATTCAGTTTCACATATCCAAGAGCCAGCTGGGAAGCATACTGAGAGTTTCTTCCTTTTTTTGTTGAACATAAGGGTCTTCTGCTGAGGGTCCTGGAGAAAGCTTTGTGAAAAATAGCTAGATACAGCCTTAGGTTGCCCTACGGAATAGCTTGCCCTTTGTTCTCAGAAGTGACTGCTCTCCTCAGTAGTGTACAAGCTGGGGGCATTTAAACCAGACAGTGGAACTCAGGGAACAAACTGCTTTTTGTGCCCTGATCTTTTAGATTGTGAAAAGCACAATCACTTCTGGGAACCCAGGCTTCTTCTTCGTATGTAAAGCGTGGCTTTCAGACCTAGGTTTTAATCATAAGCACTACATAAGCCTGAAAAGAATCAATGGAATAATTTGCGGTTGCATGCTGCAGTTCTGGATAAAAGTGGTATGATCACTTGGACATCAGATATGAATATGAAATTGACCTGAATTACTTCGTCTTGTGCACTGGTGTGTTGAGAATACAGACATCAATGACTACAGAATGCCCAGAAATTAAAAATTCAATCAAAAAATTGCCTCAAAGTAGGGAAACTTCAGGATAAAATAGGTCTAACCCCCTGATGCTACTGGCGGTTCACTGGCAGGACTATTTATGTTGGTTTTCCTATGTTTATGTTTGCATTTTAAGAACTATAGGCAGTTGTACACAAAGTGCATTCACAAGAAGGGTGTTATTGCAGCTGCAAGGTCATGGCAGTCTAAGTCTACCAGAGCCAGAATGCCCTGTCACCTTAGCTTGTACTACTGTGTCAATGTGTTGATCTACGTGTGCAACTGCCTGGGACCCTTATTTTCCACTATGTGGGAAATTGCATGATTTTGCAGGAAAAAAACCCCTTCTGGATAGAAAACAATAAGAAAAGTTAATCTCTGTGGAACAGAGTGGGAGGTTATGAGTATTTGATCAGAACGTAGGGAGCTCACAGCGCTGTCCATGGTTTTATGTTTTCTGTACTTATATCTTCATATCCATTTTCAGGATTGTGACACCCTGCCTTGAAAGTTTTCTCATGGTGCCTGTGATGGAAAGAGACAAGAAGAACTAAAAAGAGGCGGGTAAAGGACAGAAGACACTCTAGACAGCAGCACCTGTTCTAGGTTGAAACTCCTCCCTTCTTTACAAAGTGGGACTATCATAACACTTTGCTGTCACCACAAGGCAAGGGTAAAAAGCCAAATGAAGAGGTAGAGCATTATAGCAATTACTGCTTCTACTGCTCACATTAACAACCAGAGCATGTAGATGGTCTCCTTCCCTTGCCAGATATCAGGCAATAAATGAAATTTCAAGGGTCTGGTGTGCAAAAATTCCAAGGTCGCTCAACCCGAGGAGGATAAATGATAATAAGCTTCTCTATAAATAGCAATTTCAGTGACCTGTTGTTGCAATTCTGGGTGAGTTATCAGTGATGCATTTTCAAGTATTTGCCATTAAGAATATTATGCATCATATTTAACTTCAGACTGTAGGGGTTATAGCTCTTTTCCCTCCTTAGACAAAGGGATGAGACACATCCCATCAAGCTGCAGCCACTATGAGGCATCTAGTTTAAGGTAGTTATTTAGGCTTCCCCTGTAATAAAGAGGGATTCGTCTTGGTGTCAAATGAATTGACTTCTGGAGGCGCCTATTTTCTTTCTAGTTATCTATGAAGCGAGCTTAAACAACTGTCCTTAAACCAAGGATCTGCATTTTAGAATGATAAAGTGTGAATTCCATGATTGTGTTTAGTGATGTCCAGTGTCAGGGTAGTCACTAGGCATGACCTCATATCTTACCCTACAGGGTTAATAAAATGAAGGGTGATGCTTGTACTGGATACGGACATGTAAAAAACAAATGTTGCTGAATTCACATGGGAAGAAAAGGACAAAATTATGGCAAACACCAGGCAAACAAAAACACAAGGTGAGCTTGGAAAGCTGAGTGGGTGCAGCCACGTGAGCTGGTTCTCCTTTCGTCCATCAGCAAGGGTCAAGAGGCTGTGTTTGTGTGGAGCATTGTTTGTAGTGTTAAATGCAAACGGAAGTGATGCAACAGGCAATCCTTGTTGTTCAGCAGTTTCCAAGACTTTAAAGATCATCTTTAAATGGAAGGTAAAAGCACAGTATAGTCTCAAGATTCTGGAGCTGAGCGAGGCTTTAAAAATAAGACTTCTAGGGGAAGAAAAAGCAAGAAAAAACCACAACAACACGACATACGACACCCTTATCTGCTGCCTCTCATTAATCTCAAGAATGCCAAGGACTGCCCCTTCTCTCGTGATAATATACATCAATGTGTTTCCACTGTAGTCATCTTCATTTTTCTTCCAAAAACCCAAGGGGATGGTTTACACTATCACAAGTATGGGCCCTCTTCTTCTGTTGATTACAAATTTTCCATCTCAGCAATAACAATTACTTCAGTGTAAATATTCGTAACTTTTTACAGTACAGGTAAGAAGAAGCTAATAAATGTGATGATTAATTCTTTGCCACTCATAAACTATTTAAGTAAGGCATATTCTCTATTGGGTTTTCAGTGATACTGTATGAACATGAACCTGCATTGTTTAATATCAATTTACTGCTAAACAAAGCCTCTTCTGACTTTAGTGTGGCTCATGAATAGCAAATTAATCAAATTTGGAACTGTTTGTTTGGTCTTTACAATTATTTAATCAGACATACCTCATTTAGAAAGTAATTTAATAAGAGAGGTAAAGTAACAGTTAACACTGCTTCAGTGTTGAAGCAGATTGTTTAGATTCGGTTGGTTGGTTCATTTCAATATAGTATATAAAAAAATCCAGTATGCAGTATATAAAAATGCAGACCTATCACCCTGCTCTTTTTGGATCAATAACCTCAACAAGTTCCTAAAAACGTGTTTCATATAAAGCAATCTGTCAGAAGTTTCTTATAATTTTGTTTTGTGAAAATAAATGTTTGCATTCAATACACAATTTTAATATACAATATATCAAAAAGTCAGTATAGGTCAGATTCATAATAATTCACAAAATCTGAATCACTGATCTCACAGAAGCTACTCCAGCTCATTCCTGTGATGGATGCATCCCCAGACAATGCATTGTAGAAGAGGAAATATGCAACATGAAAATCATTCTCTGTGGAGAAATGACTAGATAAGCAAAGGAATGAGTAGTAATTTGTCAGCACTTACTCCATAAGGAAGTTTACTCCTGTTTATGGAGCAGGACAAAGATGCCTGGCATTTATGGTAACGTTGTCACAGGAAGAGGAAGGAGAGAGATGCTAAGAAGATTCAGTTTTCTCAACAGGTGTTGCCATCACCTTCTAAAATGTGTGCTTTAAAAAGAGCATTACAACTACTACAGCAAAGGTGCAAGTAATGAAGAAAAGCCATTACCTGTGTGTCTACATTGAAATTATTCACTGCTCCTATGCAAAAACCTTCATGTTTCAGCAGGCACCAAGAAAGGACTCAGTTGGGACCTAATGAAGTCTTTTTTTTTTTTCAGTTGATAATTTTTATTACATAATTTAGGATTGCATTTATCTATCTTCAGCTGAGAGATGTAAACTCTTGTTAGGTACCCAAACAGGAACTCTATGACAAGTCAATCGGGCATAAAATGAAGACTTTACTAAAATGTGTAATGGATTTCTTCTTGATATAAGATTATATTTGCATGAGGAATCATCGCCCTCTCAGCTCTCCCATATTCCCTACAAGCACTCCTGTGCTAACCTCACCTTCCCTGGCCTTTCTTTGCGTGTTCAGCATCATATCATGCTCCTCACCCTGTCACAAAATGCCCGCAGCTCTGCAAACTCTCTCCCACATCTCACTGATGCTGCCCTTCTTCCTTCGGATCTACCGGTGTCCTGTCTTCCGTCAGAGCCTCAAACTCAAGGAAGCACAAACTATGATGCATCCCTGATAAAGATGTGCTTTTTAGGTGGTGTTTTTAAAAATTCAGAAGGCTAAGAGGCACTGGCATTACGTATAGCTGACAGGATACTGGCTCTTGGCTCCACCTCTGTTTACAGTGACATAAAGAGGGCTGCAGTGTGGCAAGCCAAGCATCTGTCTAGTCTGGGACCCCCAGTCTAGCAGACAACAGCAAACATACATGGAAGAGGCTATAAAGTAAGGTAACATACAACAATGACAATATTTTCTTAATTTTTTTTCATAGTCGTAACCCTGTAAATAAGATTTTTTACACTAGGAAGTAAAAGGATACAGGTTTTAGCTGTGGCATCAAATTGCCTGGTGGCCATGTGCCTGTTGCATCCCTGCATTTTCTTTGCTCTGGGAGTGCCCAGGGCAGGATGTTGCCACCCCTGCATAGTCACTGTGGGACAAACAGCTTCTCCAAACTTTGGCTGTGAAGCGGGGAGAAGTAGGTAGGCTGTGATAAAACTTTATATAAAAATATCCCCAAAGAGACCCAAAGCTGAGGAGAAAGAGATCCCTGGTCATCCTCACACTCCTCACAGCAAATACATGAGGACACTGATTACTTGTTGCAATCCCATTCCACCTTTTATGAGGGAGACTCAGCTCCTTGACCTTGGACCTGAGAGCGCCCTTGGAAGGTTCTTCAGAGCAACAGAAAAAAGGAGGTGATATCAATAAATCTTCTTGTAAAACAATTTTAACTGTGTTACTCATGAGGTTTCTCTATATTAAATTTGGACTTAGAGTGCATGTTATTGTAAATGCACTAGTAATTTGGACTATTAGGCTGTTAAAATATTAAAAGGGTTGATGTTAAGCTGTTCCTTTAAGCCAATAACAAGATTTGGAGTGTAAATAGATTCTGAGTGTAAGCACACTCCACTAATTTGACACCCCTCTAGGGACTTCCTGAACCAGAACTGGTGTCTCTGGAGTTAGTAGCTGTGAATGACTTGTTCCTGCCATGACATTTCCAGTCACTTTTTAGACCCACGCATATCACTTGTCTTGCAAAGCTGGATATACATTATATGATACGAACTAGTAAAATAAGGAATAATAAACAGGAACTAGTGAGCTGAACAAGGCCTTTGGGGCACATGTGTTTTGTAAACCTGCTCTGCTTTATGTTATAGACAAGCAGAAATTCCCATATTCTCATTAAGATTTGCAGAAACTTCTCCATAATTGTGAAGATGTGTGAGAACATATGACTGTGCATATTATTACAGCATCCATACCAGCATCTTCCTAATGTCCAAAACTCTGTCTGTGCTGTTCTTCAGCTTTGTGGGATGGTTTTGTAATGCACCTACTGGAGAAGCTGAAATGCTCTTACTTCAGTGCCTTGTAGGCAGCACTTCGCCTCAATATGTAGAAGTGAGGAGGTCAGCCTTGAACACAATCTGGAATTCCTAAAGGAGGAAATAATATTTGAGATGTCTGGCCTTGGTGTTCACCCTTGACTTACAGGAACTACAGAACAGCACAAAAAAAGTCTGTCAGATCACCTAAACCCAAGAAACAAACCAGTTCAGGACTCACTGGGGACTCTTTCCTGTATTTGTATGCTGCAAGAGAGCTTTACATCCACAGGTTTGTTTGCTCATGATATTATTTCTCCCCCAACTTATAAATGAGTCAGGCATGACTCTGCTGAAAATCCAAACGTGAATTGTGACTTCAGTAATTTGCTACTGAGTTTTGCCTCTGCCCTGAGCAACATGTATATACTCTCAAAGGCAGTGAATGAAATAACACTGCCAAAAAAATTTGTCTGCAGTTCTTTCTGGAAGAAGAACTGGGAACTTCTCTGCCTGTTCAGCAAGCAGCAGGGGCAGAGACCCAGGACACTTCATCAAAAGCACTAAGTAAGTTTCTATTTTCCCTGGGAGGCTGAAGAACACGATTTTCTGAAAACTCCACTCTGTTCATTAGTGGAAAAAACAAAACCAACACCAGCTTTAACAATTATTGGAAGATATTTGCATTCTGGTAGTACCGACTTAGACGTTAGAGGAACATCATTTATCTAATAGCTCATCTTTCCACATTCTCTGCACAGTTTGGTGAATCATGGCTTGTATCTCTTCCTCTGTTTTCCACTATATATACTCCCTTTCTTCCACTACCTCCCTGCCCTAGGCTGCCCATTCATTATGGCAATGATTCACTCTTACCGTGGGTAGCAACAGACACAGTGGTGAAAGATGTTTTGGCACTGCTAACTGCTATTGTTATGCAAAAAAACAACAGTGCTTAGTTAATCTTGTTCAATATAACAACAATCAACAGAAGGCCAATATTAACTTTTCTGTTTCGGGAAGGCAAAAATGTTGTTATATATGCCCCTATTTCAGGAAAACACCCTTATTTTGGACATCCTGTGCCTAAAGTGTCTAAAGTGGAAGGTAAAATTGAAAAATGAACTGTTGGAACTGTTTCTTAATAGGAAAAATGTAATACAGTTCTTCTGGGAAATTAATATTGTGCTTATATCCCCTGTGGATAGGTGATCTAGAATGGCTTTACAATTGCTAATAGTACAAAAATTCTCATTTGCACTACAGGTTGGTGAGCAATCAAAGAATCATGGTCTTGTTGCCAGGAAAGGACCTCTAAAAGCTATTTAGTCCACAATGCCATTCAAAGCACAAGTATCAGAAATTTATTTCAGGTCAGCCATGGCTTTGCTAGGCCAGTTCTTGAAAATCTTCAAGGTTTGCCATGTTTCCAGGTGAGCGGTTCCTGTGCTGCACTGACCTCTTAGTGGAAAAGCTTTTCCTCAAGTTCCATCTGAAGCTCCCAAGACACAACTGGTGCCCTTTGCACCCTGCTGTATCATCTGTGACTGCTATGCAGAATTCGTCTCCTGATCTTTGTGACTTTCCCTGAAGTACTGTTGGCAGCTATTACGTGGCTCCTTATTTTCCTCTCCTGCAGACTACACAAGCTCAGCTCCCTCTAACTGCAGAACCCTGACCATCCCAGATAGCGAAAGGCTGTCAGCACCACTGCTTTGTTTGGTCATCCTAAATTAATTAAATTACCTTCTAGTGAAACCTAGGGGAGAAAAGCAAAACCAAAATAAAACAAACTAAAACAAACAGAAATCCTCACCCAACCAGAAAACAAAGCTTTTAAATCTTTTATAGAATAATCTCTCACACAAAATCAGAGATTTCTTGTTTTCATATGGAAACCATCTTATACTGAACTTTTAGCGATCTCTGCACAAACAAGAACCTTCACTGTACTATCTCCTGTAATAACTGAAACTGCAGTTTGCATTTTAATGGTTTTTAGTAGTGTTGAAATAGTGCATCAATTGCTATTGCCATATTAAGTGCATCCAGCAAATCTCTGTCTAGCACAGCAGTACAACTATGTAATATACAGGATTCAGCATCTACATGATATGTAACAAAAGACATATTTGCATGCAGGCAACCAACCACATAACATAGGTTAAAAAGTGATAAACTCCAAAAGAACTGTGTGAAAACAGATTCAATTATGCACAGAAATGACTGACTCAATTCCAGCACTGGCTTAGTGATCTGAAGCCATCCTGATATGCCTTTTTTCTTCCCTAAAGAAGAGCACATAGAGTGCAAGCTGGCCGACTGTTCCAAGGCAGAACATAAGCAATCCATATCTCCACACTTCAGAAAGCTCTTTTGCACTAGCTGCAAGTACATGATTCCAAACACCCTGATCCAGTCACAGGAACTGCAGCCTCCAGTGTGCACTGCAGGGATAGTGAAGCCAGACTAAGGGCACATCCTTGTCAACAGCTTGCAGAACACACAGGAGAAATGAAGGAGTGGAGCTCTTGGATGCTCTTTACCCAGGAAAACCCCTGGCAGTACCAAGGCAAACAAGAGGGCACAGCACTCGAGGTCACTGCATCCATCCCCTACTTTTCTCTTCCCATTGGCATGGAGAAGCACTGCACTCTCTTGTCCAGTACCATTGTCCAGTCTTGCAATGCTGCACAGCTTCCCATCTTTAAGTAGCCAATTATGCAGGATAGCCCTCCCGAGCCATCCTTCCAAGAATTTTGCATCTGCTGTGCTGTTATTTCTCATTTATTTCCTCAAGAACAATCTTCTCCATGAAAATCTGTCTGATTGTATGAAAAGCAGTGTGCTGAGTGACTTCAAAAGCTGCTCTTTCCAGCTATGGGCAATCAGCCTTGAGTAGTTTGGTTTCCTCCAGTCATGGAACATGGTTCTCCATTGCTGGGAAGTGTAGAAAACATAGCTTGCTTTTTAAGGATTGCTGAATCTGCATAAAGTAAACACAAACCATCACAAAGACATAAGGAAAAAAAGAAGAGTTAGCATTGGATAGTGTATCCAATTAATGAAGACTGTTGAAATCAAGACACATTTTGTTCTCACTGGAGGCCATCCACTTTCTGATATGAAGGAAAGACCCTGGGACATCCAACAAATGATTTCTAGAGCTTTCATCTGTTTTGAAAATTACTTCTGAAAAAGAGAAGGAGGACTGTGAGCTGAGATTTCAGAATCCCTGTGTGAGGAAACCTTATCAAAACAGTGTTTGTTCTTTAGGAGGGAAAGGAAAGGGGAGAGAACCGGCTAAATGAAGTGAAAGCAGGAGCATAGAAATTTGTTTTCAAATTCTGAATTTTGTCTGTTTTTCAAAACAAGAAAATAATTTCCTCTTGTCTCAGTAGAATCCAGAAATAATGGCCACCTGCTGCCTGCTGTTGCTTTACTTCAATGGCACCTTCTAACAGCAACTGCCCTTCAGGAAAGCTATCTTTTATCTCTGAGCCGGGGAGAAAATAAGTCCATTAGCACATATTCTCTGTACACTAGGGATGCTCTTCTGTGTCAGTCCAGAATGTGGCGAGAGGCATGGTCCCTGGGACCTAAGGGTTGTCCAGTTTAATTTTCTCTTCCCTTGTGATTAGGAAATAATCTTAAAAGTGAGGATACAGCAGGCCAAAAAGGGCAGAAATGACAGAAGTGGAGCTTAGTGTTCAGTCTTCGAGAGCTTTATTGCACACAAGATTTGGAGACTACTTGTTTGCTGTTAGTTTGACCTTTTTACCTTGTTTGGTTTTTGTTCACGACTTTCTCTTCAGCTTGACAGGTCTTAATGTCATCAGGATTTTTTTTCCTGTGAATTTTGCTACCAATCCAAACAACTTTCATTGAAAAAGTATACTAATGTTAATTATAACCCAGCTAGAAAACATTCCCTAAAGGGGAAAAAGGCATAATGAAGAAGACTTGATAAAAACTGGAGCCATCTGCGTTTTTCACATACAACTTTTTTTCTAAGATGGTGAAAAACTCTGGCCTATAGCAACATTCCCCAACCTCCCAATAACCAGAGCAGGTCTGTGACTTCTTTAAATTGGTGTCACAGCCATCTTACCCCTTTTTCAGGCAATTAAACACCAGAGTGCTTGATTCCTTTTCTCACAGAATAATTTGTTGGGGGCTCTTTCTAATTTCATAAAGTTCCTCTAGTCTGGCTGTAACTCAATGAATTACTGGCTAGGGGAAAATTATTGAAGCTCATCATGACAACATTTTTCATCAAATTAAACAGTGTTGCTGAGAAGGGAAAAAGTTGTACTTCCAAGACAATGCACCTGCAGAGAATTAGCTGATAAATGATTTACAGACATGTGGCTGAAAACATTAATGGGGAAACATATTTTTTAAATGAACTTGGGTTTTTTTCCAGCAAACTCTAAATGCGTCCTCTGTGTGATGTTAAATTTTTGGCTGTTCAAAGATGCAACACTACACTTTGTGCCATGGGAAGCAAATTGCTCAGACATTTTTCCCTCTTGCGTGCTGTTTGATGGTTCTCCTCCCCATTATTTTGTCACTGACACTAGCATTCACAAATAAATCATCATGGCTAGTGATTCCCTTCCATTGCCACAGAAAAAGTGGGAGCATATAACAACCTTCCCAAAAGGGGCAATCATCTCTGTGCTGTTTATACATCCTTACTTCAAGTAGTGTTAGCTATACTCCGCAGGTTGATGATGATTATTTTGTATTTATACTACAGTAATAGTAAAAGATGCCAGCATGTTACTGCCAGACACTCAGAAGTATTATTTGGATGTCTGACTCCTGGGCTTTGGTTGCTGTGCAGTGTCTGAAGGCTGCAGATGGAAGAGGTAGTCAAGCATCAAATTACATTGTTTCCTACAGCTTCCTTGATTCCCATGTTGCAGCTTTTGGGAAGTACAGGGTGAGTAAAGAAGGAGCCTCCAGGAATAAAAAGAAGGTATGAGCCAGCGGAATGGTGCCATGGAGAAATGTACTTTATCCCCCAGTCTCCTGCTGGAGAATTCCTACATGATGCTCGTTACGAAACTTTCCAAAGTAATTAGTTCCTGGTACCCAAAGTCAAGCACAGAAGGGGCTGGGTTTGCTGAAATGTCAGTCTCTGAGAACACTGACTGAGAAATCTTGGGGCTGCGCAATGAACTGCTGTGAGAAAACAAGGAAGAAGAAAGTGATGGAACTCTGCCAGGTGGCTTTACACTCATTCCTGAGTGCACAAGAATGCAAACAAAGTGCTCTGTGGAAGTGTTTGGAAAGCAGTGTGGTCTAGAAAAGTCTGGGAGACAATAAGTATTTTGGATTACTTTTCTGTGTCTCTACCTCAGACCTCTAAATGGATCCAGCTAAGACTGGATCTTCTGTGCAAGATTCTCTCTTTTTCACCCCCATCCTCACCTTTTTATCTTGTGGGTTACTTACTTTCCCCTCACCACCTTAATTTATTTCCCTTTGCTTCCTTTCACCTACTGCCTCCTAATTCTCTCCTTTAATCTTTCTTTTGCAATGTTATTTACACCGTACTCCACACCTTTCCTCTCTCCATATCACAGATTGGAGTAGCATCAAATTCAGTAATTGTCAGGAAAGTTTTGATCATTCCCTGAGTCCCTATTATGTACAGTCCGCTTGCTGAGATAAATCAAGCTCAATTGTCTTAAATTTTCTTCTTTCACTGGGAACATGTAGTATGCCTGATATCCAGATGTCGAACCTGAATCTTTCCTCCTGAGTTTAAACCTATCACTTTATCCCCCTGCCTGTTAGAGACATAGAGAAGAGCTTATTCACTTGCTTTTAGCAGCAACATCTTTACACATCTGAAGACTGTTATTACATCTCTCCTTGACATTTTCCTCTCTAGATTAAATAACCTCAGCTGACTTAACTTTTCCCTGTGGTTGATGTTTTATAGTGCTCATTGTTCTCCCTGCAATGCCTTTTTGCACAGCCTTTTTGAAGCATGTCATCAAAAGTGGACATAGTCGTCCTGCTGAGACCCTGGCAATGCTGACTGCAGTGGAATTCAGTCTTTTAAGCTATAATCCCTTCTTTCTCTACCCATATATAGAGATATAAAAATATAAATTATCTTTCAGTATAGAGGGTTTAGTGCTGCTTTTTTTTTTAGCAATAACATGTCACTGCTGACTTATATTCTTCACTAAAACTTTTTCCCCTGCAGAATGATTTCTTGCCAATTCTTACTCTTGCTATGTTAACATAAAGGACTGTTCCTGACTAAGTGTATTGCTTTTTATTACTGAATGGTAAGCAGTCTTCTTTGAAGAATATTCATCTAATTCAACAAAATTATCCAGAATCCTAAACTTGCTCTCTAAGGTCCTTCCTAATCTGACACCATCTGCGGATTCAGTAGTCATACTTTCCCTTCTGTTGCTTCCACTGTCCCACTTTCTTTTCCCAAACTTCCTGACTCAAGTTAATCACGAAAATTTTATGAAACACTGCTGGCAGATCAACCTTTACTGGAATGCTGCTTCGCACATCTCCCATTCTGACAGTGTCTTATTTTCTAGATGTTTTTCCCCTGCATAAAATTAATTCGTGTAGTAGTTCATATTTCTTTAACTTAATTATGGACTAATGGAAGGCAATGCCTATTGAAACACAAGATATATGAAATCTGATGCTTCCTCCATATACACAAGACTTGTAATTCTGGTTGGATTTAGAAGTCCATTTTGGACGTGCCACTTCATTATCTTCTAGGTGCTTATGTACTGTTTGCTTGATTATTTGCTCCTCTATTTTTTCATGAGTGAAGTCTCTGTTGTGTATGTGTTAGCATAGGTGTCCTTTGTTCATAGAATCAGCATTTCTAACAGACACTGTTGGTATTTATTAGTACTGGAACACACTGCCCAGGGAAGTGGTGGGCACCATCCCTGGAGACATTTAAAAGATGTTTTGATGTGACAGTTGGCGGTCTGGTTAAGTGGTGGACTTCATTACTGTGCCAAATTACTGTTTGGACTCAATAATTTTAGAGGTCTTTTCCAACCTAAAAGATCCTATGAAGCTATTAATGAATGCCATTTCTTGCGCAAAGACCCACAAAACCAACAGAGACACAAACGAAGGAAGTGAGTAGCTTTGGCAGTTGACATCGGCTGGTTTTGTGGTTTACTATGTAACGCGCATTATGTTACCCCACAGCCTTGCCCTGGCTGCTGCAGTCTGAGTCAGAAGAAACCTCTGGGTGGAGCAAAAGATTGTTCTTTCCCTGGAAGCCACTGAGCAAGGCCAGGGGAAGTGTCATGGGTCAGGATGGATCCAGCTGAAGGGAGGCCAGGAGCAGGCAGTCAGGGAACAAGGAACCTGAAGCATCTTCATGGCACCTATCACACCCCAAGGGCATGTTAGGAACACAGGTGACATATACTTGCGTATCTTCTGCCCTGTTGAATTTGAAAAGTTAGCAGAAGGGTTGGGAAGATGCTAAGCTCCATGTGCACAGCTCTTCTGTGTTTGACAGCATTCTGGTTCCCACCAGGACAGGGTTAATTTTTGCAGTAGCCAGGAGGGGCATGGCCAGGGCCTGGAGGTTATTCTGTACCACCTCACATCATTGCTGGGGGCAGGGGGAAGGCATCAGTTCCAGTTGAGTGAGCGTGGCAGAGAGAGTGGTCGGGTACCAGCAGTTCCAAGCAATCCTGTGTGAATCATTTGCCTATCCTGTAAACTTTGTTACCGATGTTGCAGCTGTTACTGTTGGCTTTCTTATCTCATCGCTGTTGCCAGTAAATTGTTCCTACCTCAACCCATGATCTTTACCTTTTGGGCCTCCAATTCTCTTCTCCATCCTGCTGCAGTGGGAAGGGGAATGGGGCAGGGCAAGGGGAAGTGAGCAAACAGTGCATGGTTTGGAGTGTTTTGGTGGGAACACTAAATTGGGGAATACCATTCCTAAACTATGAAAGAAAGATTGACACAAACCAAAGAAAAAGAAAGGGAATGGGGAGTTTTCTACCTGAAGGGATAAAAATACTTCCTTTTCTTTCACTGGGTTTGTCTGATTTGGTACTCACATTCTCTTAGGTTTATTTTTTTTACTCTTAAGTTACTTTGAGACCTTCATATATGAATGCCTACTAAATAAAACTGGAGGCACAAGGACATAAATTCACTGTTAAACTGCAACAAGGATCTGATGGCTTTTTGCTAGGCAGGTCTTTTCTCCAAGAGGATTCCCCAGAGTCTGTGAGCAAAGATTTGTGCAGCAAGACAAAATCCAGGCAACTCAAAGAGTGCTAAAAATGTGGCCTCTAAGCAATGAGCACAAAAATAAAACCTCAGTACCTTAGCAAAGAACACGAGATTTTTCTGATATCATTTGCACTGCTGTTCAAGTCTTTCTGCTCAGTGACAGATCAGGAAAACCTCGATCCTACAAACTGATGTTCTTGAAAGACCCTGTGCCATAGGTGAACTTCCTCAAATACTGTAGCTTCCACAATCATAAGACAATTCTTCAGTTATGATGAGGTAGAATTGACTGTGTAAGAAGGCATTTTTAAACATAATCATAGAATGATTTGGGTT
>VZTG01011637.1:0-14995 GCA_013397845.1 Melanocharis versteri | reverse complement strand
GACTGGACCTCGTTTTTAACACCGGGGAGAACAGGCACGAGAAATTCTTTCATATGGATCTGTGAAACACTTCCTCGCTGAGGCACAGCACCCCAGCTCTGCCAGGCTCGGGCACTCACATTAAGCACTTCACTCTCACACTGCAGCGTCTCCTTTTAGTCCATTACTGAACCAGCAGAGCACCTCTCCCGATAAAAAAAAATGTTACACTTCAGTTGTGTTTCAATCACCACAGATTAATACATCTGCTAAACAAAATACAGTCATGCTAGGTCGTTTTCCTCTTAGTGAGTCCATCCTCATTTCAAGGCCAGCCTGGCACAGGTGAGAGCCTGAGAGAGAAAAGTTAGCAACAATCCTTTCTCTCACCTCACTCCTATTCAAACTAATTCCTTAAAAGAGACCAGCCTAGCAATTATTAGAGTTCATAACCTCTTTCTTAATTACCTACATAAAAATCAAAGCTCTGCAAAACACAGGAAGACTATGAATAAACTGCCTCGTGTTTTCCAGAAACGTTTGCCTAATTATTAGTGTTTTAAAAATGTGATTACACATGAATAATAAAGAGAAAATTACTTTGCATTTTTGTATTTCCTCTATGCAGTACATGGGCAAGCCTCCACTAACCAGATATTCCCTACAGCAAGAATGCAACCCATTATTTCTGAACTTTGGGTACTTTCATCCTGTAAGCTCTGGAGCAGTGTGACCGAGGAGACAATCAGCTTACAGGTATTTGGATGCTAATGAACTACAAGCTGTGCTGTTCAATAGGCTGAGAACGATAGTGCCTTTAACTCTACATTCGCTTACTCCGCAGCGAGCACCAGAGCTGGGAAACGGCAAGGAAGAAAACAGAAACATAAAACACAACATACACTAATCTCTGGCATCAATGCTTCGCGTTTCTCTCTTCCAGGCAAAAGAACAGAACGCCTAGGTCCAGGGTTTGGATCCCAAGTGAAAGGATTGGTCTTTCTCCGAGGTAACAGCCTCCCGTCAGTACCTCCAATTTCTATACTGAACATATGTTCTCACGTGCCCTCATCTCAAGATTACCCTGGCAGAGGGATGGATAAAGAACGAGTAAAGATGAGTAAAGAATAGTTCTCAATTGTAAAAGTCAGACTCCCCAGCTGCAGGAACAACGTTCGGCTGTGAAAATTTTGCCAGAAATCTTCCAAGAGATATATCCTGTAAGGTCACAGAACGGCGGCGGGTACCTCAAATTCAAGTGGAAGGAAAATATTTAACAAAATAATGACGAGGTTCGACTCATTATTTCAGCTTGGATTTTGATACATGCTGTCTTTTACCATTATTCATGTATTTTTTTCCAGACAGATGCTGTCAGCACGGCAATTATTTGTGCTGGTGCCAGCATGCAGCTTCTGGGCTGGCCCAGCACCCTAAGAAGACTGAGACTGTGGCAACTATAATGCTGACTGGCCCTTCACAGACAGGAAAAGGGACAAAAGGCGGAGCCACCCCACTTGACCAAGCTGCAAGCTTTGCAAGTTCATCTTCTCATTCTCCCTGCCTGAGCGTGCCAACTCGAAACTGCTGTAAGCAACACTGCGAGCAAGCGAAACGTTGTTTGCAATTCATCTCTGACAAACACAAACATCATGTTACACCAGCGGAATCAAACGTTAATTTCACATTCAGATACCTTTTAAACCAGCCAGCTGGTAATGTGCTTTGATGAGTTATTAACACTTTTAAGACCGATCTTCTGTCAATAGCATCGATTTAACAGTAATGGCTTTTTAAAATATCACCTCTTTCCAAACCAATGTGCAGGGAATTTGTTTGGGCTGCAGAAGGCCAGGCAGGTGATGTGAACTGCACCACTGCTGCTACAGGATTTGTAGTGTTCCGTGTCTCTCTGACACCCGCGTTCACTAATTGATAAAGATTTGAGACCACACCAAAGTGCTTGTGTCTCTCCAGTTCACCTAGCAGCTAATAAATGTTTCCAGGATTCCATCCTTTCATTACTGAGTCAATTGAGGGGAAAATAGGTTTGCTCCTCGAGTCAAAACATCCCTGGAGAATCTGAGGTGCCGTTTGCATCTCCTTAAAGACTGCATCCTCGTTGCATTTTTAAAAGAGGACTGTGAATGCCTCTTAGAGGAGCTTCCCCAGCTATTCATTTGCCTGAAGACAATAGTGTGAGATGCGCGGAACAATTCTGAGAGAAAACAGGAAAAAACCACAGTTCAGCTAGATTTAGGGGAGGAAATACCCTTCTAAAATTCAATATAGAAACATTGCTTTCATGTAAGCTTGTATTTCTGGTTAAAAAAAAAAAAATCCAGAAGATTGCTTAAAAGCGAATAAAGAGGATTATCGTATTTCCCTATGACTAACGTTTGTTGCTTTTTCTTCCAAAATCCCCAATCATTTTTGTTTGCTTCTCTTTGAACCAGTAGGTTTTCCCACAACTATACAGATGTAGCAACATTCTGAGGTAATTTACACTTGTTGCAGATACCTGATTAATCTAAATGGTTCGGGGTCTAGCCCTTTTGTCTTTGTTTATGCTCTCATATATTACTGATCTGGGAAGAGTCAGGTGTCTTCAATTCACGGATCACATATGAGTATGATTCCACACTTACATGGTGAATTCTCTGAAAACTAAAGTAGATATTTACTCTGCAAAATCAGTCAAAAAAACCCAGAATCTGGAGTTTCGCATCCAGGGACTGCAAAGTTGTTGCTCTCCAGAATTGAGACTAAATGTTGCATTACATCATTTGACCTGATTAACTTTCCTCCCATGACTTAGTGAGAAACTGCCACAGATGGATATACATCCATAAAGTTTACCAAAAAAGCAAAGGAAAATACACTGTTAAGGAAACTGATAAGCACAGATTGCGTGCTTCCATTCTTATCTTTTTCTAATTTTCAAAAGATGAAGTTTTAGGATTGCTGCTTTCTTTGTGGATATTTTAACTCCTTGGCAAAAGATATCTCAGAGATTTCAGAAATAAAGTAAATAAGCAGGGGAAAGCATGCACAATGTAAAGCAAAGCTTATGTCCCTCCGGACCTCTGAGAGGAGGAAAAACATGGAAGACAAGGATACTGATGTCTGAAACAGGAAAGCCAGAAGAAAATAAGATTAATTTTTGTTTCACTGACCAGAACATGTACACAAGGCTGAAAAGGAAGAAGAAAAACTCAAGAGAAATACCAAGAGCCCCAGGAAGCAGAAAGATGAAGCATGTAACTAGGATTATGTGATCTGTCAGGCAGCAGGAAGTAAATCAATGGAAAATTGTAAAAACAAGAGTGTTGCTGTTGAATCAGATTTTTGGACATTGACAGAGATTTCCTCTGGCATGGAGCAAGGGAATCGCTAGGATATTAATAAACTATTTTGGATATACAAACACAAATTTTTCCTATTAAAATAGTCTTCTTGGGGCCTTTTGAGACTTCTGCTTTGAGCACTATTAAAGTTTGAGGATTCTGATCCTTTTCTAAAGTCCTTCTCCCTGCTTCTCCTATCCATAAGGGAGAGGCAGAAAAGGTTTCTTAAAAATTAAGGAAGCAGGTAGAAATGGAGAGCTTCTCCCACGGGATATTATAGCATTCGTGCATTCCCATGAAAAAGTTTTTCTTGATTGTTTTTCCTCTTAAAAGCAGCAATGGGAAAAAGATTTCACTGAGATTACAAATTAAACTCAGTGTAGCATTTGAGAAAATCTTTAATGTTCGTGCAAACTGGGATTTCTAGCAATGATCTCAGTCAACAGTAGCACAGGCAGGAGCTGGACTGTTTTCCTCCAGCTCTCTGAATCTATCTTTCCTCATCATCCTTGCCTCAGGCTGCTCTTCTTGGGTCAGATCCAAAGCCTGTTCCAAACACAAAGGTCCTCTAAATCTCGTTAGGCTTAGGAGGAAACTTCAGGCACTTCAGGCTGGCTTTGTGGCACGCCCCTCTCCTCCCCTCACTGCAGCAGAGATGCTGTGTTGCAACCACTGCTGTGCAATTAATGCCAGACTGGTTTTGTGATTTACACTGATAGGGAATAAAATGAAATACTCACCTCCTTTTCACTAGAGAATTCAGCCAGGACAACTTGTTTCCTAATGGATATACGCCAAGGGCTGACAAAAGATGTGGATCAGAGTCAAGCATAAATTATTTCCATTGTTTGCTTTGCTACCTCAGAGGAATGAGAAATCACCAAGAAATAGCACTCTATCAAGCAGCCTCTCTGCAAAAGCCAGGACTGCACTTTAACAAGCCCTGCTCCCAGGAGCTCGAGCTCTCAACAGCTGCTGCCACAAAAATACTGACACCAACTCACAGAAAGGCCCCTAAAACTTCTGCGAGAGAGATGAAACACTAAGTAAGCATGCAGAGAGAATTAGCCTTTCATTTTCAGCACACAGTGAGCAGAAAGGAGCCTGTGAGCCAGCCAGTTTGAGGGAGCTCCCATTTCCTCTGCCCTTGGAAACAAGGAGCCTTTTTATAGGTGAGTACTGGCCAGCAACCACCTGACCCATTCTCCTGGACACCTGGGGAGCCATCAGCGCCCACAGAACTTGATCCACCTCCCCTAAAAAAGTCCTAATTACACCAACTAGCCTGATCCATGCTTGGATACATGACTAGAGGTAGCCCAGCTGCCACAGACACCAAATTACTTCGCTACTCTTCTGCTGACACTTTCCAAAGCTTCCATAGATGGACAGCAGTTGTGTGTTCCCAGCTAGATTTTCCAAGTCTCCCACACGTTTTCGTTGTATTAACTGCTGGTTTCCAAAATCCTACACTAGACTACTCTCTTCTTGTCTGCCTTTTCGTTTAAGGTTTCCAACACAGTACCTTTAATATTAAAATAGAACAGGTGAACAGCCCACACGTGTGCTACTTTCCTACATGGAAGCGACTTTAAAGCTATTTAGATCCTAAATTCTATGAAGAGAAGGAGAATTGCCTCTGTTTAACCAAACAATCGGCTCTGCAGCCTTAGAGAACAAGGAGACATGGCCGCAATATTTCAGTCTGGAAAGCTTGCTGGTGGAGAAGAGGATTTTTCCCTAGTTAACCTTCACGGAGAGAGTCAAACTACCAAAAAAAGAGAACGAACCAAAAACCCAGGCCCGAGGGCTCCCGTTGTTATTAGTCATATCCATCTCATGCTGCTTTTCTATTCCCTTTCTCTAATAAAGCCGTGCAATGCCTTCTGGCATGCCAGAGACCTCATGACTGTAGGGAAATCTATTTTCTTCCTTCTTCTTGACAGAAAAGCCCTGTGTCCTGAGCAAAGATCCCCTCTCAGGCAGCAAAGCGACAAGACCCTGCTTTCCTCAACCACAAAGCTGTAATTAGCATCCACTTGCACTAGAAAGGAGTAATCACACCCTGAGGCAAGAAGGGTGAAGGGTCTTGGCAGTGCTCTCGGACATGCCATTTGCTGTTATCCGCGTCGCCCAAAAAGATCTTTTTGTACGAGCACGGTTTTGTTTCAGGTTTTGCACCACTCAGCACCGTATCTGGCACGTGAAACTCTTGTTTGCGGCAGCAAGCAATTAGCAGGGGCTGGGTCATTAGGTAAGGGCTCTTGGCAGGGGTTTTTTCCTGTAGTATACGTTTCACTCTTAAGCTAACGAGGCATCTGTCAGCAATTACAGCCAAAGCCAGGCAACACATCTAGTGTATACAGACTAATGAAAAAAAGTAACTAAAATGCTTTCAGGGGTGTCTAAAAGGCAAATCTCCGCGAGGACAGAGAATTGAACTGACAGGATGAAAGGCGTTAATTGTGGGAACAGCCACCACAGGTTTTTGGTAACAGCCATGGTAACTTATTTTTACATACTTTCTCTCCAGTTTTGCATCTGGGAGCTCCCAGAAGGAAATATAGGGGCAGAGTGGAGAAGATTCACTGATAGCTTCACTGACAGCAGATGGAAAGTCAGTCCTTTAAGACATTTCTTCAGGTACAACTAGCCTGTTTCTGTATCTAGACTCTACACCAAGCCCACACGTACCCTCAGATTTTCTCTTTCCTACAGTCTGGACAGTGTCCACACAGTGAGGGAAGAACGTTTAGAAGGGTTAAGCTGCCACTGATTCACTGGCGAGCGAAGGAGCTGGCATCAGGGGGGATGCTGATGTCAGGAAAGAGGGATGTCTCCTGTAATTCAAAAGTGGTTTAATGCCAACAAAAACAACCGCTAATTTTCTCTAACAGAGGATTACAAAAGCAAAATTACAGTCTGTGTGCATAAAGGTCTCTCATTCAACAAGGCAGCTCATGTCCTGCTCTCTGTGCTGGCTTCAGTGCTGTAGGTAACTGAAGCAAACCCTACCCTGATGGCACGTGCCTGGGGAATATTTTCACACGCACAATAAAACCCATCCACACGCATACGTGTTTGAGCACACAAGAATACGTTTTTAACATAAAACAAGTTTTGGAAGGATATCAGGGCTCCATTGTGCGGGAAATGAAAACATGTGCTATTGCTTAGGTTCCATTCCTTATGTATATTGCATTATGTCCTTCCTAATCCGGCAGCGTCCATTCCCATGTGAGTGATGGCTACTAAAATGAGGGAAGAAACAAAAGTATTGGGCAGAGTCGTGCAGGCAGCCTTTGTGCAGCTCCAGTTGCCAGGGAGATGCCGTCCACTCTGTGTCCAAATCGGAACAGCTGTCTCATTTGCAAACTGACCTGCAGGCAACAGCGAGCATGCTGTGGCCAGTGGTGAAAAAATGAGCGAAACCAGGGAAAAATAATTATGGGCACCAATAAAAACGCAAAAATAACTCAACCCCCCACCTAGTTGCTAAAACAAAATGTTTGAGCTAGCAAGATACTTCTAATGTAAGCTAAGGAAGGACATGGCTCCTTTTCATGGGTGTCAAAAAGCGGGTTTACCATAATTTCTACTTTGTACATCAAACAATTTCCCATCCAAAAGCTGCTCCAGCTCAGTGACTTTTTCGAGGAGACTTATTAAAAAATTAAGGCGGTGTTTGAGAGCGACATTGTGCAACAAGCTGCTGGACCTGGGCAGGCACAAGACTGAATTCCTGCCCAGGGTTCCTCTGTGACAAAACCAGGCAGGCCAGAGCTCCTGCCACCCCTGAGCTGCTCACACAGCTCATGGCTCTTCCTGCCTCTGCTCTTAGGATCACGGTTGAAAATTCTATCAGGGACCTGTGCTGACTGCTTTTGCTGATGTTTAAGGTAAATATTGGTGTCACTGAGAAGAGCCCACCACATCTGATCCGGGTTCAATATTTTAAATAGTGCTGTGATAAAGTGATTTAACGAACAGGATAAATCACTGTACACCTGAAAGGCAGAATGTTTGTGTACTAAAATTTAGCTGTCCCTATTCCTTTCAGGAGTCACTGTCTGATGGAAATACCACCTTACAAGCATTCTTAACAATATTTTAAAGCTAATGCTCCCTCTGTTTTCTATCTTTCAGTCAAACAAGTCGATGCACTTGCCCTTAAATCTCGTGCACCCTTTGCCTGACAGACATGCAAGCCTGATCCAGCCTGAGCATCCTTCCTTCGACACCAATCAAATTAAAGCTCTTCTACCATTTCAGATACAAATATCTGTATGCACTGGGCAAGATTTCAAAATAATGTACGTGTTTCTGAAATTAAGATAACTAAGCATGCACAAAAACAAAGAGCAAAAGCTATCTTGAAAATAACATCATGGCCTTCTATGTAATGTTGATAATGTCTAAGTTAAATAAGCTTTTTCATATGGCATCCTTAAAACTGCATTCAGAATTAGTCAGCTTGATTCTTTTTTCCCCCGACAGGTAATATGTTCTGACTCTAGCAAAGGAGTTTGGGAGGGAGCCTGCCAATTTCAGTGAAGCTAGCAGAGAAATTTCAAAGACGAGAGAGGACATTTTGTTCCAGCTTTCTCAGGTTCTATTAGGTGGATTACTTTATGTGAGCACAGGCACACAAACTGTACAAGTACATGCAATGCATGCTGGCAGCATGTGTTGGATTAATTTCAGCATTACCAGAAAGAAATATTTTGATGAATTCACTTATGTGTTTGCACACTCAAAAAATCAGAATTTATATAATGTCATATCGATATTATATAAATATATGTAATATATGTAATTTTTCCAATTTTCCAGCATTCTTAAACAGGATTTCACATTCTTTATTTCTCCAGGTTTTCTTTTCAAACATATTCTTCAGAATTCCTTTATCATATATCACATTAAAACAAGAGTGATGTATTCTGTACTACCCTACAAATAAACAAATTGCCTACACTTAACAGAGAGAAATAACCATCTAAAAAATAAAAAACAAAAGCAAAGTCACAACAGACTTGAATTTCAAGATCCTCAGGGTATTGTTATATAATGAACAGCCTGAGGGGAGATGTTTTACAGATGATGGGTAAGTATCTTGACAGGTTCCTTTAAACTGAGATCCTGTTTTAAATTTATCTCTATCCTTAAGAATCTGAATTTTAAGGGTCAAAAGCCAAGCAATTTACTAGCAAGTATTCCACCTTTCTATGCATGCTTGCACTTCCAAACTGTATTCTTAATGGACTTAAATGTTATAAAATATTACAAACCTACTAAAGAGGCCAATGCCTTGGGGGTTCTTGTTTTCGTTGGGTTTTTTGAGGGGGTTGCTTTATTTTTTTTTAAGCATTTCTTTCCTTCACAAGGTCACTGGTTCACTGGACTGAAACAACAAAGTGGATTATTAATACTATGTAATCCCAAAGAGTCTAAAAACATCTCTGACCCATGAAGCTCACTGATTTGTGAATCTGCAACCGGGATGCATCTGACAAGAGCAGAAGCAGAGGTGCAGGAGAGAGGAAACAAGGCTAGAGAAATCATGAAACAAGTAGGCCTTTGATGCTTTCTAGCACCAGAGCCTCTCAAGGTTCTCTGCATTTAGGCTTAGCTAGAAATTTACTCTCTGGAATGATGTTTTCTGTTCCTGTCTTGGCCTGATTTGTTGTTCTAATTTAATATTGTTGCTGCTTTCAATATCAGCCAAAGCGCTTCAGTTATTTCTGAAAAGAAGGCTAAGCTTTATCCAGGTGTACATTCTGCTTTCAAAAATACCTGCTGTTTTTCTGAAAAACTTTTCCTCTCCCACCAAGCAGGGGACAGGTTAGTGATCTCTACAAATCTTGGTTATTAATCAAGCAAAATGCTGTTTATAACTGCATAAGCCATTCGTAGCACCCTAGAGTGGTTTGGGTTGGAAGGACCACACAAAGTTCATCTCTTACTATATTTAGACTGTTTCTTTCTGGCCAAATACACTACTACAAACATACATGCATACCTGAAAAACATATGCTTTTAATTCATATTTACCTAGAAGAACCAGCTAGGCGAGTCATTTCTGCCCTAAAAAAAACTACTGCCAAACAAAAAAAGGGTACAAGGATCTGGAAAGCTAGTACAGGATAACATGCTTACATCTATTTCTGGAAGTCTTGCCAAAAGTCAAGTTCAAATTGTTTCTCAAATGTGCAGTTCTGCGCCCCTGTGAACAACGAGACAAAAAGAAAAGAAACCTGGGGACCTGGATGAATGGGAATTGACCACACTGTAACTTTGAATTATGGCAGGATTTCACAAACTGTGTGAGGCCCCAGTGACTCTTATCTCCTGAAAACTTGCTTTCAGTGTGTAGCAAGCACAAAGCAACCTGGCTATGAGCTGTAGATTCAAAAAATAAATAACATTCCTCACATACTGATCACTACACTACACGGTGTGGCACTAAAGGAAGTCTTGAAGCACTTTTGACTGTCTGCTGGCTGGACAACAGAGAATTGAGCTGCTGGGCAAGATGGAAACCTCATTGTTTAACGCCTTCCAGAATATCTGACTAAGAAAGATCTGGGTAGCAGAAGGTTTCTTTGAGAAAAAGAGAATCTGAAACAAACTAGTGCTACATATTTGGAAACTTCTATGAAAATAATACTCAGGAAATACAGAGACTGTTGCTGCAGGTGACTGACACAGTAATTGTGTGGAGTACATCAAGTAAGGACAACTCAAGACTGAAACTGACTGACTCCCGGCCTTGTCTGGGTCCCTTTAAAGCTATTTCTCACTTACAAGTCATTTGACCACCAGCAGTTCCTGGCATGTCACACCTCCCTATCTAAAGCTGACAACACAAAGCAGGGAGAGTGCTTTTAAGGCTGTGAATTACAGACTTTGGAAATTTCGCATTTACGACTAGCAAGATGTCACTGTAGAAAGCAAATAAAACTTTTCTTTTTTTTATTTTTTTGCCCACGCAGAGGAGACAAAGGACAACATCTCCTCTGGTGATATTTCAAATTGCTGTTTGATGAAGTTGTCAGATTGCACCAAGTAACCATTCTCTACAGAGGCATGTTCTGGGGATTTCATCGCCTGCCTGTCACTCCACAGGACAGCGTGTTCCCATGTGTTCAGGTTTCTGTACAAATCGCTGGCTTATCTCAAAATGAATGCTCAGATTGGTAGATTTAGGAGGCAGGGAAAGCAAGAGTGCATCACCCCTGGTATTCCATCCATCTCTACCACACATGATGGAGAATACGCTGAGTCTTTTTATTTGCCGTGGATCAGAACTATTTCTTGTTGCAACAGTTGCATTCTTCACAGGTCCTGTGCTTCAAAAAGAAAGGCAGAGGGGAGAGGGGTGTAGTATGAAGGGAAGCAATTTCTCTGTCATTTCCTGCCAAAGGCATGCAGTGCATGTGTTTGCCAGATGAACTGTTCCTCAATGAACTGCTCTCCTACTATGCTTCATGGCCTGTAGGGTTTTGAGTGTGTTTTTGTTTTCACTCGTTTTAGACCCTGATTTCAGAAACTCTTCTTACATCAGTGTAAATCTAGGCTCTTTGACTTACCAAGCTCTTTGGTACCCCAGCACTCCCTCTGGCTGCTTGGGCAGCAAAAAACAGACAGACTCTGGGGGCAGCCCTGTGCCTACACCAGCAATAATGCACATTATGAAAAGGATGTGCGTGTTCCCAGGAGCAATACCTGCTTGTGACCAACACAGCCGTGTTGGTCCACTCCTCCTGTTTTATTTGATTCATTTTAGGCACCAATCCAAGGTAGTCGACACCTTTGAGACAGTCAGACAGGGTGAGACGTCAGATGAAAAGGTGCATGTGCATCCCTGGATACAAAGCTAAACCTCCCCATTTAAAGAAGTCAGCGAGTGCTATAAATAAGGAAAAATAGGCACAACTTCATTGAAAATATCTTCTGGAAACATACTTTTTTTCAGGCCATTTGCTACTTTTCCCTTGCCTTTGACTTTGTGACCAGAACAGGTCAAAGTCCTGAGATACCTGTTGAGGTGGTGGGAAGCTGCTGGCACACACACAGTGAGTTCAGTTGACAAAAGCCATTAAACACATGAGTGGGCATTTGCCTCTGAGGACATTTTAACACCTCTATCACAACTTTATTCCCATCTAAATCTCCTTGGAGCATTCATTTCACGTAAGACACCAAGAAGGTTCATTTATAGTAGTCGCCAGACATATTTTCTGTTTCTCTAGAGTCCAACTAGAAAAACTTCACCCACACCATCTCAGTGAGGACCTTAACATTCTTCCAACAACAGCTTCTCCAGACACATGTTCATCCCCAGGAGGAAGGCAGGGTGACATTCTGGCTCTCCTGCTACATGGCTAAATAACTCCTTTAATCCTGCAAAGCCACTTATATATTTAATACATTGAATTACAGCACTTGCCGTTCACAAGCAGCGAAGCATAGAGCAGTCCTGACGGGCTGAGCACTCAGGAGTCCTGCCCTCCACCCGTGCACCCGTTGTGCCCCATCTGTCTTCGTGAGCATTCCCGGGATGGCTTGCAAAGGACACTTTCTCATCAAGATAAAGCAAAATGATGCTGTCACAGTAGCTGTGACAGTGCACTAAGCTCTGCTGGCTGGAGACACAAATCAGTGTTTATTAAACAGGAAAAAGGACAACTTGGAGGAGAGAAAAGCTGTCAAGCACCTTGTAACTCACAGCAGAATGCCAATAAAAGCACTGTCAACATGCCTTGATTGTGCTTTCTGAATAGCTCATTATGGTGTCGAAGCTGTGACAAATTTCATATGAATGTGAATTTAAATATTACAATCTATTTAGCATCTGAAGAACCCTTCTTGTAAACCATTTTTTAGGAAAAGGTGCAGAACGTGACAGAACTATCTGGGGGTATTTAAGCTACTTGTGCTGGTGCTTTCACCTCAGCAATGTCTAGACTTAGCCTCACTAGGTAACCAGGATATCCTTCTTCCTTCAAATAAATGTGGGTTTTTGCATAAACTGTGCAAACAGCAGCCACCCTGCATGTGGAGGACAAATCCCCTGCCTCCCTATAATGCTATTACATTTCAATCTCCATATGGTGGACTGGAAATTAGTGGGTTGGCAGACCAAAGTGCTGTTTCTACCCTTTCACATACTCAGCAGACTTTCACTTACTAGAATAAGAAATTCTTCATAGAATAGCTTGATCTGCCTTTCCTTTAGCTATATTGTGTAGCAAAGGGCTTTTATTCAGACTGACACTCAGAGCTTGGAGTGGTTCCCACAGATAAAACATAGCAAAGCTGGCTGTGCTGGGATATAGTGTAAAGGATATATTTGTACACTATTAATGCTTTTTATACAGGCTCTTTTTCCTTCTCCCTTCAAGATCAATGATGGTGACCATTGTTTAGACCATCCACAAATAGCACCAAAAATAAAACATATTACAGCCACATTAAGAGAAATTGTGGAGTGCAGATAAGTGCTTTTGCAATTGTTTGATTTATCCTGTATTATTTCAGCCTGAATTTCTCTTCAGGAACATATCTTTGTTTCTTTCAAATTCTTGATATACAGTGGCACAAATTCTCCTCACTTATTTCGTATTGATTATGGAACACCACCTACTGAGCTTACCACCTTTTCAGTGACAGTTTTCTTTGGAACACCCTGCACAACAGGGCTGTGCCAGTTATTGATATGAACAACCCATAGCACCAACACTCCCCCTTCAGAATCTCTAGATTTACACATTACTGAAGCCAGGTCGTCCCAAAACTGGCTATAATGAGAACAGGCTCTGAAATGATGTGCAAGTTTGAAGAAGATAATTAATGTGGGAAATTTTGCCTTTTCTTTTTTTTTTTTTTTCCCTCTTGTGAGGAGGTGGTTTGAAGGGGATTTTGAAGCTTTGAAAAATTGGAAAAAATTGTGAGCAAATTATTTTTGTAATACTGTAATAGAGGTGTGTGCCAAGAAAAATTGCTTTTTGTCTTACCACATCCTCCTCACTCCCAATTTTAATTACCACAGTTTGGCACCTGATCCTGCACAGAACCATATAAAAGCCACACAGGCCAGCTCTTTCCAGACAGAGATAAAATAGAGGGAGGGAGGAATTAATTAAACCCTTTTCAAACCTTTTCAGTGAGTTTCCTTCTAAAGTCACTGTTCTGGTTTCTGCATAGCTAGTACAATGACATATGGTCATAAATAACAAACAGTTCCTGCTTCCTCCTGTTGTCTCTCTTTTTCCACCCTCTGCAGAATCAAAACAAAACAGGCTTATGATTCTGGTATTATAAGCAAGCCAGTCAGGATCCAGAGCAAACAGGCAGCTGAGCATGTTTTCAATTCACAGCACAGTGCAGAGCTTTTAAATGAGCTGGTTTGTTCAGCCTTGCAGGTCCCCGCTACCCGGAGCTGCTTGCTGATTACATCTCAGGCACAGAATGGTGACGCCTAGTTACCCAACCAAGCTAAAACAAACCAAACTAAAATCTGGTTACCGCAGTTACCGAACCACAGTTTCTCTTTTTTCACTACTGCAATATCGTAACTCTCCTCCCCTCTCAAAAGGAGCGCGTCACTTATTTCTGGGATCCTCAGGAGTAAGAAAGGTTTCCTGTTCAGCTCATGATCCTTCCACTGCAGGCTGTGCATTGGACAGGTCTGGCTCTGCTGACCTTCTCTCCTTTCAGCACAAAGGAACAAGCAGCAAGGTGAATGCCTGGTGTCTGTGGATCTGGCAACATTTAGCACCGTAAACACAAGCAGAGCCCTTGAAAGGCCAAGGTGGGGATGCCTACCTTTTGCACCAAATGGTAAACTCTTCAACCAACATCTAACAGCAAAGAGGAAAGGCTGGATTGCAGCAGGCCAGCAGCCTCCACGGCGACCAGCTGCAGTTTTCCAGCTAAACAGAAACGATTCTGGGAAAAGCAGCAGATTACACCATCAACGCAACACTGAAGCATACATGAGAAGCGCTACAGTGTGCAGCCCAGCATGTCGGGACAGGGAGAAAAGACACATCCACTTCCAAGGTGGTTGTTTTCCATTTGAACAGACTACTACCACACCTCTCCATGCCCCTGTCCCACAGTATTTGTGCCAGGGAGCCTGCCCATCTCAGGGAACAAAGGCACTCTACAGCATGAGGGCCAAAACATCAGTCCAGAGATCAATGTTTTTGGATTTTGTACTGCCTGTTTGCCGATTTTTCATACCTAGAATAGAGTATAGAGCACGGAATATTGCAAGATGCTTTTTCTCTGGAAAAAGTAATGAAAGAAAAAATCACAATTTAAGTTTCTTTTTGCAAGTTTAACCCCAGATGCTCAGGAGAATCTGTAATCCCATTAAAATCAGTAAAGTCTTTTCTTTCCAATACCTCTGCTAATGATACTGGGACGCTTCTGAGGGAAACTGTAAATGAATCATTTTTTAGCTCGTCAAACTTCCATTCTCTTTATTAAAAATGATGATGAACTTCTGTATGTGATTACTTCAGCTGAAAACAGCCTGGCTGCATTTGCAAGACAGAAGTTGCCCGAGCACTGAGCAGAGCTATCAATGTTACAAACGGGATACAGAGCTACAGCCACAGATGCTCCCTGCATCAGAACTTGTCGCCGGTGCGTAGATCACG
>VZTG01011633.1:0-12035 GCA_013397845.1 Melanocharis versteri | reverse complement strand
TTTGCCCTAAACCAGGACAGTAACCATCGCATGTTCACATCATGGTTTATGGTGGTTAGTTGAATTATGTTTGTTATGTTTTAAAAGTATATAGCTAATAATGGGCTGACTGCTTAAAAAGGCCCGGTTTTTGCAATAAAGCAGCTCTCCTTTGCCCTGCGTGGGAACTCTGCGTCGCTCTGCATCGTCACAATGCCCATGTCTATCTTTGCCTTCTGCGAGAAGTTATTTTGTCCTGTGGCTGGAAATGTGACGTGTGATGCTCCTCACCAGCTGTGGCAGTGGCTTCATTTTACATACATAGAAAATATGTTTAGCTGGGTGTAGGTCATGCTCTCTGAACTGGCAAAGGTCTCAGGGGAGGAAAGGGTTAAGAAATGAGCTTTACCCAGGCCACACACGAGCTGTAGCATTCCCATCTCCCTGTTAGTCTGATCCAGACAGTGAGGGACAGGGAAAGATGTCAGCCTCCTGACAGGGGTAACACATAGAATCCTCCTCTACTCTTATTGACAGCCTTGTGAGGGGGCTGAGGAGCCCCAGCCAAGGGAACACAGACGAGGGACGACCTCCAGGCCGAGACTGGGAATTGGGGGGAATTTAAGAAGTAGCTGAGGTTTATTTACATTAAGACCTGTGAGAGAGAATTAGGTGTTTTGCGTGCACTGAGGCAAGACTTGATAGTTGGTGTTTCTTTATTACGTTCTTTCCATGCTTCTAATAATTGTGAGGTGATAAAGCAGCCCAAATGTAACCATCTGCACTAAAACAAATCATATTAACTACTCATCCCTTTTTGGGCATGGTGCACCTGGATTACTGCAGTGGTGGCTGCAGGGTGATCAGCTGGCAAATTGGCTGTCCATATGCTGTTACACTTAGCTATGTGCTGGGAGCTGAAAGAATGCTACCACAGACTGCTCAAGTGGATGGTCATGTTTAATGGAAAGTTTTCAGAGTTACAGAATTTTTGTTTTATAATATATCAGATTTTTAATCCCTCACAGGCTTTGCAACTGTTACTTCCCCAGAAGATTTAGTAGCAGTTCAAGTCAGGAGATGTATAAGCCAAGGAAGGAAAATTAAGACATAGGTGAGGGGAAGATAGGAATTCTTAAAGTAAGGGGGAAATTATCCTTGTGTGTGTGTACAGACTCTTTATTTTGTTTTATTGCTAGTCCTTTTTGTGACAAGCAGATTTACAAGGAGCTCATTGGTGATGTGTTGTACTCCAGCAACTGAGATGCTCAAGATGTAAATAATGAAGCACAGAGCAGCCCTGCAGCAGGAGTCTCACTGGTTGGGCAAAGAACTGAGCTATGAGGAGCTGGGTGTGTTCAGAGCTTTTTCTGGTCAGGCCAGGTGCTGAGTTTGGTGGTTGTTAACACCACCCAACGATCAGGTAGGACATGTCACAAAGCTTGTTTATAATGCTTTTCTCCATCAAATAAAATAGTGCCTATAGTGGTGAATAATGGCTTCTAAATTAATCTCGCACTGGCCAGTTTGTTCAGGTGTTTATCTGAAAAAAAAGACCAACACTTCAGTAATTTGTTACTAAAGCAGAGCCTGGACTGGTTCCAGCTGCATCCCCTGGTTTCCTCAGTGTTGGGTTGCTTGCAAAATTTTCCATGCAGAAGGAATTAAAAGAAAACAATCTCCTCTCCTCTCCTCTTTTCTCCTCTCCTCTCCTCTCCTCAGCTGTCTTAATACCCTTTTATGCTTACAAACCACATATTACTTAAAAATAAATGCTAGGGGCAAAGTTTAACATTGTTTTCAATAACACTTTTTCAAACATTGAGAACCAATACCAAGTCTCTCTGAAATAGTTTTAAATCTTCATGTTTAATTACTGGAGAGATCTGATTGCTGTAATTGAATAACTGCAGTTGGCTGTGCAATCTGGAGCTGACTGACAGTGCACTTAAAGGGACTCTCAAACGGTAATGGCCACATGCACTCCTTTATGCATGTGAAGAAGGTGTGTAATTACCCACAGTTAGTGTGAACATCGGGATTCTTGCTTTCTGAGAGGACTTGAGAATAAATTTTGTAAATATATGATGTTATTATGAATTTTCCCAGTAATTGTTCACAGGAAATACTACAAAATAAATTACTGTTTGAAATATCAAAACTACAAACATCTCCATTCTTCAATACAGATTTTTATACTTGTACTGTTTACACTTAGGCGGTACAAATGTTGTCATTTTCTTATAAATTCCTTTATTTTCATGGGTTGATTATGTGCCAGATGATGAGTTATGCCATGGAAACTAACGCTTAGACAGTTTTCTTTCAGAGAAATCCTACTGACTTTTTTTTTTATGAAATCATACTAGGGTTGACATTTAGCAGGAATGTCTTGTGAATTAGGAAAAAGTATTGTTCTCTTCTAGAAATTTTAAACTTTTCTGAAGAAAATGCATTCATGCAACAGATTCCTATTACATTCTGTAGAATAGTTTTGAATGCATAAAAACTACTATGTTTTCATTACACTAATTTATATTAAGTTTTGATAACATATAGCCCTCTGGGGCCTTCTACTGAAAAATTAAGAAAATTCAAACCTGTCATGTGTGATTGATGGTCTACTTGTCTTTTTAATTAAATTTAGTATCTAAAGTCTTTTTTACCTTTTAATGAAACTATCAGTACAAGAGAATGTTGCTTCAGCCTTAATTTTAACTAATATTGATAGAAAGGAAAGGTTCTGTAAATATCTATGTACTTGAGTCCCATTGAAAATTAATCTGTGTAGAATTACTCAGGTAATGTTAATATATAGAAAATTTGAAGGAAAGGGAAACCAAATGGACTCCAGTCACCAACTGTGCAAACAATGTGCTCGTATTTATTTTTATTTTTAACAGCACATGGTGAACTTAAAAATTGCGGGTATGTAGTTACATGACATAATTTGTTCATTTAAATATATTTCTTAAGGAATCTTGTAAATTTTTGCTTTTATGCTATGGACTTTTTAATTTGTTTATACAAATGTTGAAAGTTTAGGCTCAGTTCAGCTGGGTTCAGCTGAAGGTGACGAAAGTCGTAAGTCTCTTGTAAAATACTTCCTTAACGGCCCTTATTTATATATATATATGAAGTAGATATCTTTAAATTATTTAAGAATTCAATTTAAAACGTTTCTTAAAAAAATTGGGAATGATATACTGAGGCACTGATTGTCTAATCTGGGATGTTATTGATTGTACCCTGATGCTGACAGAACAGTTTTTCTTCCTTTTGTGGCTTTTTCACCTTCAGAACTCACACAAGGTGACTCAGATATCCACAGCCACATTCAGTGATATGTAAAATTAATAAATTATAAATCTCCAGGCAGAGTCTGAAGTTATAATCAAAAGGAAATGTGTTGGGTTTTTTCCACCGAGGTTTGTAGATATTCTTAGGTAGTCAAACATGTAGAAATTGAGTTCTTTGAGGTTTGCCATCCAAGGTCCGTCTGTGCCACGTTTCAGAGTCCACGAAGTGGGATCTCTTCCTTTATTACTAAGACACAAAATGAATATGTTAAAAAAATATAGTCTCAGTTGAACATGATTACTGTATGACAAATATTCACACTGTTATTAGTACAGACTGAATATACACAAGTGAAAATCCCTTACCTAGTTGTACTTTTGTGCTTGGGTAGGAATTGGTCTAAATTTAAAATCAACAAGCAAATGGAAGAAGTAAACAAGAAAATTATTCAGACTCCCCCAGCCATCTGCTGGAAATACTGTATTTGAAATCTATGTAATGGGAGTTACTACTGTTTGGTTTTCAGACCAAATGCCATTGTAACTCAGCAAATAAATTAGTAGTTGTGAATTAGTGAATGAATTGTGGCTTTTTTATCTTTCTATTTCCCCATTGTCCTCAAGCAGATTGTGGATAACTGTTTGTTTATTTTGGTTTATGTTTATCATTCACAGGTTATTTCAACAAATCATTGCTAGTTGGCAAAGCATTTCAAGTCCCTTACTGTGAAAATTTGCTGTGTGTTTTCTGATGGTTCAGGCTTCTGTTCCACAGTGAGTTTCATATGTACAGGATCTTCTTAGTTTGATGGTCTTACAGGAAATTTTAAGAAGAGTAATTTAGTGCAATGAGAGTAGAAACCAAAATTAACATCTCAAACCTGTCAGAATTGACGTACATTTCAGTTAAGGTTATGGGACCTTATATACCTACATATAGCTCTTGAAAGAACTGTAGGTTCCTGGAGCCTGTACAAAATCAAAGACAGAATTTGTCAGAGGAAAGGAAATGATGCAATATATTTTCCTCTGTTCACTTATACTATAAGCTAGTCTGGAATCACAGGTTATTTTTAAACTGCAGAAATAAATTATACAAGCGAAAATGCAAAACTCCTGTTGCACAGCTTTTTCCTGATAATTTTTTTATTTAGAAATACCAAGGGAAACTTTACATGATTCTTTCCCAGCATGTCTGCAAAGAGTGGTGGGGCAGTTGGTGCACAGGTATTGTATCGTAGTGCTTCTTATGTCATAGTTACTGCTGCATATTTAGGGGTTTGGAGGGTGAAGGAAAGTGCTTGTATAGCTTCATGGGCCCTCCATAAACATTGCAATGTATGTTTTGTATTGAGAATCAATAGATTCCTCTTTTTTAGAGGATGTATGTAGCAGATGGGGTAGACGAACAATGGTCTTTACCTCTTTCAGGAATTTGTGGTTTATTTTTGTTTTTCATTCTGGTTGCATGAAGCAGAGGAATTTCTTTCATTCACTGTTTAGATACAAAAATATGATTTAAATATTCTGTAGGGTTTTTTCTTCTTTGCAAAAGGTGCTTTTAAGACCCAGCTTCTTTGTGATGCCCTTTGCTCAGATGCCCTTTGCTTGGTATGTGCTCTTGCACAGCTACTCTCACGCTCTTACCTGGGGTGTAGCTGGTGGCAGAGCTTACACGAAAACTAGGAAAAGGTTTACCTTCCTGAGGATTGAAAGAACTGCTAAGACTGAGTGGCAGAAAAAGAAACTCATTAATGCCTCTGCAAAGAGTCGTACATTTTCTAAACATTTGAGAAATGGTGATCGTCAGCACTCACACAGCACAGATATGAGAGAATGGAGATGATTCACTGCCAGATCTACCAGAGGCAATGCCCAACTCAGCTGTTCAGCCAGGATTTTGCTCTGCCCTTTAGACTCATCCGTTTGGATGGAGCAGCCACCAAATTCATCACCTCTGATACTCACACTTGCTTTAACTATGAAATTTATTTCCTTACGATGAAACATCATGGTAGTGTTTTAGGATACTAACTTATATAGAGTCTTAGTGGTCAGTAGTTAACAGGTAGTACTACAACTTATTAGTATTTAGTCTTACAGTCTTACTGTATGGACAGTGTGGGTCCAGAAGTAACCTTTATTAAATGTATTTACACTGCAAGTAGTTTCTCTGGAGAGTAACAATCACTGATTTTCCATTCTACATAGAAAGTAGCATCAGGTTATAAAAAATACCTTTGGAGTAAAAGTAATCCTATTTTTATATCTGCTTGATACTGTGGAAATTAGCTTGCTTGGGGCTTGCTTTGCATTAAAAAAAAATAGTCTGCCAGAAGTGTCCGTTATTTGCATGTATTACTGATTTTAAATCTCTTAGTAAAATAACATGGATATATTCTCGAGGAAACACAAGTACCTGCCTGTGACAAGTTGACAAAATCACAGTGGTGACCAGCAAAACATTTGTCAATAGTATCTGCAAATGCTTCCCTCACCTGCAGGTTGTCACTGTCACCATCACCCATTTGGATGTGGCCAAATACCACGAAGATAAGGTCCCGGTGTCACGTGTGAGGAGTACCTGTCAGCAGTGAGTGTGGCACACAGCCCCCTCGTTCACTTCTCAAGTGCACCACATTGCCCGGTGTAACCTACTTGTGCCTTTTATTTGATATGTCAGGGGTACATGTTATAGTCTCAAAAACTTCTGTGTAGTGACGTGTTCTTGAGCTGAGGGTTAGATGAAGATTAGGGGGAACATCAAAGCTGCAGTTAAAATGAAAAAAGATGAGTTAAAGCCAAGTCGTTAGTGATCCCTTTGAAGTGTTTACAGATTAAGTCCTGTCTCTTTTAAGTGGAATACTTATCTGCCTTTCAATATTTAAATAACAAGACACGACAGACAGTGCTTTTCTGAAGGGTTATTGTATGGCTATGCTGTGCTGAACGGCATCAGACCAGAGGCAAGCAACTTCAGTCGTGGAAAATCTGTAATAATCCCTTAAATATCTCTCTATACCGTTTTTAAGCAGACCTTTTGAAGGTGAGAAGACCACACAGTAACACACTTCCACATAAGTGTTGTAGATGATGACGTGACACTGGCATTGGCCAGACTCGAGGATGGCTTTGAATGTGATGCTTGTGTTTTAGGACAGATAATAGATCTTCCTGTAGAATGTTTTAATGATGTTTTACAAGAAACAAATTTATTACTCTTGGTCAATTTGAAATGCCTCCTGTTCCTGCTACCTGTGCTAATCCCTTTTGGCCTGCCAATCCTATTACAATTGTTAGAACAAGCACAGGAGACCTGGTGTACTGTTACTGTGCATATGTTAATGCAAACGAGGGCAAACTGAGTCTCAGAATGTTTTTCTGCATAGAAAGGGACAGCTGGCTTTTCATATGTGGATATAGTGGATATATATTTTGAGAAAACTCATTACATTCCACAAAAAATTCTAAATATTCATGGCTATACCCAGAATTATTACTTTTAGGGTGTGAAATAAAAAATTGTTTTTTGGTTGGGTCTCTGTACAAAGTGCTTTTTTCCTGGAGAACCTGCAGTACAAGGGTTAATGGAATCATAAAGTAATTTATTTTGGAAGAGACTTCTGCAGTTCATCTGGCCTAGCTTCCTAAGATGAAATATAACAAGAGAGACAGATGGCAGGCAGGAAGGGAATAATCAATACAAGTATAAAAAGTGTGCAATTCTCATCCATGTCAAATCACGGCCACTGGATGCAGACTTCTGTGTTTTAACAAGTAGTGGTGAGTTGTGACAAGTCGTTTGAGGGACAGCTTGATCAGTAAGTGCACTGAGAAATGAGTGGCATGGAGCAGGAAGGGGAGGGAAAGCAGGCCTGTTTCTGCTTTTCGTTGTAAAAAAATATTCACCATTTTATAACGTTAAATTTGCATTCTATAGAAGGGTTTCTGTGCTTGGCTTTCAAAGCAAGAAACTATCTATGGGTAGTGGAATGAAATACAGTCCTGCCAAGTAACAGCATTTACTGGAAAAAAATAATCATAACAATGCCTTTGGATAATTGCAACTACATTTCATGGAAACATGGTACCCTAAATAAATATCTTACTACTGCCTGTGTGTTCATCCCTTCCCTCGAGAACTGTTTCCTGTAATTTCTGTCGGGGCACCTCCCAGGCTGTTGTAGGAGGGAGTGTGTTCCTGGCTGGTAGTAGCTGGTCTGCCAGTAGGAGATTGGAATTAGATTGGGTGTTACCTTGATCTGAGGTGGGGGGAATACATTTCAAAGGTAGTTGTAAGTAAAGCCTCCTCTGTTTGAATGAACCTTGAATACATACAGATGCCCGTGGTGGGCACGAATTTGTCCTGGCTGCTTGTCAGTGGGAATGTGATTCCATGAGAATCAACTTTCCTAAAGTCAAACCCTCTTTTCCTGATGGTGTGAAGATGCAGGCCTGGTAACTGAGATGCTGGAAGCAGTTGGAGTGCTCCATTGGTGCCAGGAGTCTTTTTCAAGAGGATGAATACTGCAAAATGATTACCGGTAGGTCTTCAGGACCCATTGTTTAGTCCCAGGCTGACTAATGCGAGCTTCATCTGCATCATGGGTTTTGTGGGTCACTTTCCATAAAAAGCTCTGCATTCCACACCTACATTTTCCTATTTATTTTTTTGTGCCATTTACAGTACAGAAAAGGCATTTTGTTTTCTCAAGGAAGGAAAATATTTCTTTCTAACATGGTGCCTTTCAATCCACATTTGATGCTTTTTTAGTGTTTAAAATTTTACCATTAGAGTTACAGATCATTCACCATTGTTACTGCTGGAACTATTGCAGAAAGGTCTAATTGTAGTGCTTTCAGTATGATGAAGACTGACTACCCCCTTCCATGCTACATCACTGCCATTCTCTATCAAGATACCTGTGCAGTTTTTGTCAGGGCTTGCTGAAGAAGTGCTGAGAAGCTGAATATTTTCTGTGTTTGCCATCTGATTCTGATATAAAGAAAAACTAAAGAAGTTACACAGCAAGCTGACCAGCAAATTTGATTGCATTTAATATGTATTTATGATCATGTGAGAGATTTCTAGGAAAAAGTGATTTTCCAAACTCCACGGTCCAGTCAGAATAACAGCCCCTGTGGCCCAAAGAAGGAGCTGGAATGTGCAGGCAGTGCCCACTGCATGGACACAGGTTTAGTCAGTTGTGCTGCAGCTGGATGTGACAGCAGTCCCAGCCTGGGAACCTCTCCTCAGGGATGTGTCCATCTCCCTGTGCTGCCTGGAAGTTGTTACATGTGCTGGAGCTCTGAGCCTGTATGGCTGTAGCCATGGCAGTGTGGGTAGTTTTCCTTTCTGGGGGTATTCCAGTTTTGCTTAGCAATAATATTTTTAGTTCAGCAAATATTCTTTGCTGAAAGGTTCAAGTTAAATTCCAAACAAAATTGCTGTATCATAATGAAATCCCCTTGAGTTAGTCCTGGCATGAGACTACCTGTGCAACTGGCAAGTACTTTCCTCTGGGCAGAAGGTCATTTTTCAGTAATGTGCACATGACACATAATTTTCAAGTTAATGCTGTTTTCTGCTTGCAACAATTAAAGGCACAATATTTGGCAGTATTCCTGCTAAAAAATATACCTTAGAAGATTGCTTTTTCATGACTTTTTCCCCTAAATTCAAAAATGTATTTGGATTATAAATGAAACAACATTATACCTTTATAAAGTACATTTGGAGACTATACCCAGACACGAACTTTCAGCTTCTTCCTGTCAAACAGAGTGCCAGGAAAGACATACTGTTAGGTGAGAGAAATAGATACAAGGAAATCACAGAATTCTTGCAGATGATTAAAGGGGTATTGAAAGGTCTCCACTGTTTCAGAGCCTTATGGGTATCAGATGTTGTACTGTATCTTGTGCGAAATGTTGACCCCTAACATGGGGATAACCATCAGTATCACGTAATAGGAAAGTTTATTAATCATTCATGAATCTTGTACTGACTATTTCTAGACGTACCTTAATATCTTATCCAGAAGACACAGGCAAAAGAGTCCTGAAGAAGGCAGTAATTTATGGTGAGAATTCCTATTTTTGTCTGATGCAGGTTTCCAGATTGCTTGAGCTTTCCATGCACGGGGCACAGCTGAATGGCTCTCAGGCAGTTTCCTAACAAATATAATTGTCAGTCTCTATTCTTTTTGCCACTTTTCTCCAGAATTGTCAATATGTTAATTTATTATGGGGTTTTTTTCCAGTGGAAAACTTCAGAGTGTTTGTGTTTTTTTGCTAGGTGAGGAGGATTGGTAGATGAGTTGCTTATTATGTGTCAGATGAGAGAAAGCTCAGGCTGAGAAGAGCAGGAAATAATTGCTTAATGGGAGTAGCTGTACTGCATGGTGGGACATGAGGGGCTTCAGGTCGTTCTGCCCGAGGTGTTAGGGTGAGAGAGCACTTCCTTGGAATGGTAATTAAAAGCTGTTGGATTAAACACAGAGTTTCTATTTTACCTTGCTCTGTTTTACTGTTCAGCTCTCTAACAGGATGTCAGTGAGGAATGCTGTCTATCTGTATTCCAGGTCCAAATCTGTTTGGGATTTAGCTGTTTGGGGAATGCACAGTAGATGATGTTATTGAAACAGAAAGTTTTCCTCTCTTGGTGCCTTGTGTTACTCTCATTGTTTAGGAACTAATGGAGGATGCCGTTTACCCATCTGGAGCTTTCTCTTCCAATCATATTTCTAAAAACGAGTTTCACAAACATGTCAGTACACAGTAAAACTGTTCTCTCAAATTATAACACTACTAAAACATGTGACTCCCTCAGATACATTTCATCTACCTGCTCTTTTTGTTTCACTTGGCAGATAGAAGGTGGCAAGAAAAGTCTGTAGGATAAACCGTTTAGATTGGAGTTGTCAGAATGACCTAAGGGAATTCAGGTATCAAAATCCCTGCCCCAGCCAGAGGCTTTAAAACAGTATTTTATTCCTGCCTCTCAGCTCATCAGCAACGATGGAGCCAGATGAAGTCTTTCCATTCAGTCAGGTTTTGTGGGGTAATGCTTACTAAGTGCTTTAGCCGAGCCACTGGCTTTTTTCTACAGCATCTGCTGATACACCCCAGAGGTATCTCTCTCAACCCAAGGTCAGGCCCACCTTGGCTTTGCTGTAAGGTCAGGTGCATCCAGCCCAATGTGATTGTGAAAAGCATCATTTGCCAAAAATACTCTTATTTGGGGAGTAAGATTAATTTTTCCACTATTTATTTTTATTGTAATGAGAAATTACCATACCTAAACAAAAACTAGTAGTGGTTAAAATAAATTAATTTTCCTTTTGTTTATATTGCCGAGTATTGTGCCCATAAAAATTTTTATTGACTACAGCATTGTGGATGTCTCATTAAAAACATTCATCATTGTATGTTGGCATCTTTTATTATGTCATAAAACTGCAATGCTACATAATGCCTGATTTTTCACCCCGCTCTGGTAAAAAGCTTAAATACTGCTTTCCTTTTGAAAGGTAGATAGGTAGTTTTATACTACCAAGATTAGAGCTAAATGTTACCAACCTCAGCCATGTTCGTCAGGAAAAGATGAAACGAAATTCAGTGAGATGATGTGGAGTTGGAATTCTTCATTTTAGTCATATCCCCTACCATCCATAGGTAGTGTAAGATAGGAAGTCTGTTAACTCACTTAAAGAAAAAGAGCCGCCTGATTTAAATTTAAATTGTATTGTTCAACAATGTTGTGTAATTAGATGGAAAAGCAGCTAAGTCCTTTTATTAGCAATGTCTTTGTAGACAGTAGCCATGAAAGCCACAGTGGTTGATGCTAATTACCATATTTTGTTTAAACTTCCATCTAAATGAAAGGATCATTCAATTCCAAAGCTGCAGTCATACAAAAACCACAAGTGCAGTTGAATCGCTGCTGCCAAGCAGATGGGGCTTTGATCAGAATAAGTTATTTGCAGCTATATTGTCTGGCTGCCAGGGAGGGGCTTGTATTGAACCACCTCGCTCAGGAGAAGAGGAAGAGGAGAAATGAGTATTGCTGATCTAAGTTCATGGGAGAATAAATTTTCCCACTCTTAGTTTATTTTTGCAGATGAAAATCCAGTCTTGAAAAGAACAGCAGTAAGGCACTCGATATTGGGCTGCTGTAACGTGTCAGATGAGTTTGGTAGGAAGGGATTGGAATGTTTATTTTAGAGGAATAGAGGGGGAACACAGAGTGTTGGGCACAGCTGACTGCATATTTCTCCAAGGTCAATTCTGTCTAGAGCATATGAGCTAAAACTTGCACTACTGTGCTTTTTCATGATGTGTTTCACACTATATGGGATGGACAAAACTGAGCACCTCACACATTCAGGAAACTTCCTGCAAAGACAGTGTTAGAGATGGCCATTTACAGAGCCATCGAGAGAGTAGGACTTGGGTGAGAAGGAATGCAGGAGAAGGGGCTGAGAGTTTAGGGGGTTTAGGGGGGTTGTAGGTTTTTTCCAGTAATATGGTATTCCATGTGCAAGGCGATCTTTATTTACAGCAATTCGCTGTTACAGAAACTGATTTCCAACAGAGTGGAGAAGGAAGGAAACATTACCTGGCACTGTGTGAATATGCGGTAGACAATCAGTATAAAAGTAGAAATGACAACTGTAGAACAGGACTGTCCTGGATGCAGAGCAAACATTTTCTATTTTTAAATTATATTGGTTGTTCTCTGAGGATGCTGAAATC
>VZTG01011629.1:0-49099 GCA_013397845.1 Melanocharis versteri | reverse complement strand
ATATATATATATATATATTTGCTGAAGCTTACATGCACACTAAATAGGTATGAACAAAAGTCCTTGGTTTCTGTCCCCACTGCCTAGTGGTTCATAAGGCTGTCAGCCCTCCCTTACAGAAGCACAGCTTTTTCTCTTAGGCAGCTGTAGCTTGTCTTGCTGTGACCCTGCTTGATCCCTCTAGCTGGCTTTAGGCAGTATTTTGAAATCTGCTTTTTAAAGCGAATAGCACAGCAGCCATTTGTGAGCATGTATTGGAATGGTTCTTTGCTCATCTTCTGCTCTGCTTGCCAAGAATCACATTGAAACTAAGCTTATTAATATAAAGTAATTTACTGCACGTCCACCATTCTCAATCTTTGCGAAATGCATGCTCTGCCATTGTACAATACCTTTGCTGTTTAAAAGTGCCTGCGAGATACCGACAAAGATTGCTGCTGTTACAACCCAGGTCCTCACTTGCTGTAAATCACTGCAGTTAATAGAGCAATACCATTTTCTCCGAGAAATGATGAAAATACAATTTTCCAACAGAAACTGCTTATTCAACAAGATCAAAACATTTTTGTGGAACATACCGACTTCAATCAAACTCCATTTATGAAAGAAATCAAAGTGAAGTAGCCTTTTACCTCATTAAAAGATAGCTTTTTGATTTTTTACTTTGAAATTTAGATGAGGAATTAGAATACGATATTTTTAAACATGTTCAGTTTTAATTTATTAAGTGAAATATTTGCACAAATATGTACTTTAGGGATATTTTGACAGTTGGCAGTTCATTCGGATGCTGAATTAAGCTCATGAATGGTGCGAATTCCTTCACGTCTGAGGGCTTTTGCTAGGCATTCAGGGATGCAGATCAGAAGCCATTATCACTGATGACTTCTTGGCATTTTCAAATACAGCCAATGAAAGATTGAGAATGGAGGAGCAATTCATCCCTAAGGTAGGAATGGTCCCTATGGTATCTTATAATGAGGAAAGTGTAGGGAATTTTGCATTTCATGTAGTATAAGTCATATTTGCAAACCCATGTCTAAATGGCTATGCATTTATGGATGAAAATGACACAAGATTCCTTTCAGATTTATTTCTGTATAATATAAACACACAACATGATAATAATGTCTTTAAGTACAAGTAATGAAATTTTATTAGCCTGTGATAGCTATGTCAATAAAAATGTGAAGGGTGCGCAGCTGTTCTGAAATAAGCTTTGAATTGTGTGTGGCAATGGAGTTATTGCCATTTTTGCTGGATAACAACACCCGTTGTAGAATCACCGGAGCTTTGAGGAAATGACCAGGAAGTTGAAACTCTGGATCAAGATTTCCTGCTTTGCTGTGGAAGTGTGCACATTATTTTGGAAGAGAAGGGGAAATGCTGGCCGTGAGAGTGTGGTTTAACCGAGTGGGTGATGGGGAAGGTAAGAGGCAAGCCAACAGAAAACTTCATATGAGAGTATTTGCTGGGGACTGCTCACATTAAGGCCATGAAGGTGTTTGGTTTCAGTGCTGCCCTGGAACTGAAATTCCAATGATGAGAGAGGTGAGTGGGGTAGGCACCATGCCCATGTTCCTTAGTGAGAGCAGGCAGTGATACAGTCATCTGTACAATTCTACTGTAGCCAGGAATGGTCAGGCTGTAAAAAGCCTTGGAGACACCAATAAGGTTTGAGGTAGCTGCTCCTGCAATCCTTGGAGAAATACAGTCTTAATCTATGATTAATTAAGAACAAGAAGCAACTATGACTCCTCAGCTCTAGCTGATATATGATTGTAGTTCACTGCATGGCTATATAAATCTGACAGCCAAATAGTAAACAATAAATTTGGGCTATAAAATTAGGCAGTGGATGCTCTGGGGTTGAGCAATGCTTGGATCCCACATAGTACAGATGATTTGTGCATCACAAGCAACTAACAATCACACATATAGCTTTTTGAAAATATCACTTAACGTGATGGAATATATGTGTAACAATTTGATAATGCTTATAACTTTGGACAATGCTGTTTACCTGTGGTTCGAGTCCATTTCTGTGTATGAAGATGTGACTGCCCATCTGTCCAGGCTCTCCTTTTCTCTTGGTTTTTCGTTAGTGTGGTATGAGCATTTCAGAGAGGAACACTGCTATTTCTGCCACTCATGTTATTCCCTCTCCTGCTGTTCACCTGTTTCTGGATCCCTTATTGCTGCAGCCGCACAGTTTGCTTTTGCTTTCATAACACCAGACTAGCTGACAACAGCGCAGGATCCGACCCAAAATGTAAGCGACACCACAGTGTAATGAGAGGTATAACAAGTTTCTTCAGAGTTACCTTGGATGAATTACAGATTGAATTGAAATTCTAATCCTGAGTCATACCCACATATAAGTCTGGCTTAAACTGGGTACCCTGAGAAATGAAAGATGCAAGTCCATACAACTCATTTCAATGCTGAGTTTCCATTAATCTTAAAGATACCCAATTTCTGCATTCTTTTGCAAGAAGGAAAGAAGTAAAACACTGTCTGACTATATTTACAGATATATTTGCAGTCGCATTTTTTTACTTTTAAAGATACTGTGGAATTCAAGGTTCACAATACCAACCTGTTTTGCTACCAAAACAAATTACTCAAGGGCCCTTTCACTGTAGGGAATTTTTCTTCCTGAAGAGAACAAATCTGTTTTCTTTCCAAGTACAAATTAAAGAACAGGAGTTGCATTACTGTTGGCAGATGAAAAGATGGCTTTTTCTGTGCTGTGTGCTGATCAGGGTTTAGAGCATGAAACTGAAGTTACATCAATTGTTTTAACCAATTCCTAGGCAGAGCAGATTTTTCCACTATGTTACAGCTTTTTTATGATGGAGAGCATAGCATCTGCTTTACAGTTTAACTTTCTTTCATATTTGGATACCAGAAAGATAAGTGGCTTTCTAGAAACTTTGCTAGACTTGGTAAGCAGACTTAAAACCCACTGCCTCGTCCTTTGTTTATACCCAGGTATAGCCTCTGGATCTTATCCAGAGTTGTTAAGTGATTCTGAATATTTTAGCACATCTTTGCAATTTTTCCATCCCTTCAGGTTATACTATTCATTAAAACTCAGTTCATTAATTTACTACTGTCTGTGCATTCTTCCTAAGTGGCAGCACTAATATTCAAAGTTATCAGTTATTGTTTTCTTCCAAAGTATTTTGTTGTCTCAGCTTTGTACAAGCCAAACACTTTAATTGCCACTTTTAATCTTTCAAAGTGCTTTGCAAAGATGAATTAATTAATCATCATAACCCCCTTGTTAAGCAGGTACAGTTGTAGTGGGAAAAAATTGCAGGATTCTGTGCTTGCACCTGAGTGCCCAGTTATCTCCCACATGGATGTCGTATCAGGAATATGTCAGAGGATTTCAGGCATTTGGGTTCTCCACTTCCCAGTAATTTACTTGGAGGCATATAGAGGCTCTGGCTGCAGAGCTGAGCTAGCTAAGGGAGACGTGTCCCAGAAGAGCAGGGTCACTGTGGACAGCAGATGGAGGCAGTGATCTCTGTCTTAGAGCCCTTAAGGTTTAGGATAATGTGGTGGTACCCTTTTCTGTGACATCAGATATTCTAAATTTAGTGCAACTCATGCCCCTGCAGGTTTCGTTTGCTCATAGTGAGAAGCACATTCCTCCCCCTGAGCTTCCTTGCCCATAATTTAGCTGGGGGCCTGAACACCCTGGTCCTACACTGGCCAGCCCCAGGGACTGAGAGGTTCACCTAGGTAATAAAAATCAATTTATGTCAGCAAAAGCCATTTCCCTTCTCTCTCAGCAGTAATGCTTGCACCCAAAGTCTGCTGGGGGAGCCTTCTACATGAAATCCTTTTTCTTGTTGAAAAGAAAATTGGAACCAGTCGTGTCCTATAAATCTTTGACTAAAAAGATAGGTTGTCAATTTTATCAAAGTTGCACTGCAGAATAGCCCTAAGCAGGAGTTTCTAAAACCCTACTTCATATTCTACAGATAAGGATAAATTATAAGCCTCCTTGCTATATATCTCTGAAATATAATGTACCTATGTCTGTAACACAGGCTATAAAATGGAAATGAGATAGCCAGCACTGCGGTGTTTTTCTGATGTACAGAGGTTATCCTGGTAATATATCTCAAAAACTTCCAGCAATATTTTAGAAGATCAGCAATGTCAATTTGCATAATTTGGTGTATAATCTTTTCATTTTTCCTAATGGCTGAGGAATGGTGAATAAAATTTCACACTATTCCCAGTAAGAACAAATAATTTAATGTGTGAAAATGCTGCTGTTATCTGTTACACAAGGACCAAGGCAAATACACTATACGTGTGACTTTCAGAAACCTGTCAAAATTTTCTTGTGCTTATACCTTGCACCTATAGTGGAGTTACAACTGGAAATTATTTAATTACCTCTTTGTCAAACTGAATGGATATGGAAATTTTGTGGTTGACCTTTGATATTTTGCTAAATTTAATTAATTAGATTGAGAATTTAACGGGGTACTTAGCTTGGATTACTGCTGTGGCAAATGTTTGCAAGTTCTTTAAAATAAATGCTGGTTACTCAGTGTTGGGGTTCATAATTCAGTGGGACTGCCAATCATGAGACCTTTACTTTTTTAATTAGGTCTTCACTGTATGAAATCTGTTGGGCTTCGTTTTTCATAAAGACTTGGAATTTCAATTTTTTTCAGCAGACCTATTTGGATAAAAAATTTCAATTATTATTCTGTGAAGGAGATTTTCTTGGTTTTGTGGGGTGAGAATTGAATATATGCAAAACAATACAAATTTCAGAAATAATTAGCACCAACTTCAAATTCAATGTTCTTATTTCTAGGCAAGTCAGAAATAATTTCTTTAATTTTGAATGAAATTGTAACTGTCTGATTTGGGGATGAAAAGTAGAAAATGCCATTTTGAAGGGAAAAGTCAATAGCTCCATTTTAAAACATGAATACAAGCTTCTGACTCGAGCTAGACTTCAGTCCTAAACTCAGAGAGATCAACCGTATGTTTTCTGTTAATATGCTAGGTGTCAGAAAACTCTAATCAGCCTCTCAACCAGGTAAATCTCTTCAGTTCTTTCAGCTGCATCTGGCCTATCCATATGACATAATCCACAGATATTTCTTCTACATCTACCTCTCTGGAAATATTTGTTCAGCAAGTTAAACTTATTAACTGATTTTTTTGCAGCTCTCGAAAGCCGATCAATTCCTTGGGCTCGAAGTATATAAATTCTCTCTCATACGTCATCTTTTCATCTCATTGATCCCCGTATCATAACTTTCCTCTAAGTGTGTTTCACTGGGGGCTGTGTCAAATGAGACCAGACCAATTTGAACTAGAGGTCCATATTTTGTCTTTTTTATTCGTGTTTTGTGAGAGCTTTCGTAGCTGCTGTTGCCCTCAAGCTACTGCTGTGCTGCAGGGTGGGTGTGCCTGGGTGGGTGTATCCCAGCCCTGCCCAAATAAGACTCAAGCAACTGACTGTGCAAATGTATTTGCTACAGAACTGTGTTCATTCTTGCATACAGCCACAAACTTGGAAACAATACAAGCCTCGTTTTTTTTTATAGAGAGTCCTATAATTCATGATATATAAGGATATTGCAATTTTCTTCTTTTCCCAAAAGATCATTTTCACAAACTGAGTCATGCTTGGGAAGATATATCTTGGATATCTCCAGAGCAAACAAATATAGAATATAATATTTTTCCCCCAAACAGATATAGAATATAATTTCTTTTCTCCAGCTAACTATATTGACAAAGCTTTATCTACTCCATAATGAAAAGTTTTGGTGACTCAATTTATCCTTTAAAAAAATTAACCTGCCTAACTCTTTTAACACATTTATTAGTTTGTCTCACCCAGAGTTGATATGAATACAAAAATGTGAAGGATATGTTGATGTTCAGTCCTTGTTGAAAAGTATCTTCACACAGTTAAAACTTATTTTCCTTCTGCTTCATCTTAAAACCAAAGATTTGGCAAGTCTGTGCTGTAAGGTCCAATAAAGTAGTGAGCTGACACTGAAGGATCTTACTGCATAAGCAAAATATCACCTACATATTTAATGTTCCTCTGGTTTAGCTTTGCTGTCATCTCAAACTGCTTTTTCAGGCAGCTTCTCTCCTGAAGGCTCAAGTGGAAGCACTGATTGAAATGAGAGTGGGGAATGCCCTAGCTTCTCTTCCTCATCCCAGAACAGCAGGGCCAGGCACCCACTACCACTTCCCCAGAAGACCGACCATCATTTTTTCATGTATTTGATTCTCTGGTTGGTCCTAAGCCAATCCTTTCAACTGTAAAAGAAGGGGCACCCTCACATCTCGTAGGATTGCATCTCGTGTGAATAGTGGAAGTGCTCAGCATGTGCCCTGTTGTCTTGGTCTCCAGGAGGCCAAATCTGCATGTGCTGCTGTCTCATCATGCACAAAGTCCCCAGCTGTCATCATTTGCACCGAGCTGATGCCTGCTCTATCCAATACCACCTTGCATCTGCTCTGTGGGCGTTCACTGCACAGTCACTAATTATTTCTTCAGCACCATACGTAGCCATTTCTGTGTCAGTGGTGTTTGCTTCTTGCTTCTGGCCTCAGATGGTGGATGTGGAAAACAGTTTGTACATCACTAAGACCTGTGGCTGATGAGCTTGACTCTGATCCTGGTGGCAGTACTGCCACTGGTTACAGGAGATGATCCTGGGGTTTTAATGGCATGCTTCTTGCGAAAGCTTCTTAGTCCTGTGACCACACCCTTCTTGACACTACCCATGTACAGGAAAGAGTCTCTAAGAGGAGTGAAACATCTCCATTGTTGCTTTTAATAGAATATGTGGTTTGACTTAGACATCATTTTTGTTAATGCTGTGTTTCATTTCATCAGGCAGAGCGTGTGAATGTGTGTAGGGAAATCAGTGGACTTGTTCCATGTGAATGAGTACTTAACTTGCCTTTTCCATTTTGTGAGTGATTTCCTTATTTTTGAAGGCAGAATTGGAGTTGGGAAATGAGCAGACACCATGCTGTCTTACAGGTGCAGGAGATGGAAGGGACGGGATGGTGCCCCTGCACGAAGTGGGAAATTGGGCTGTATCTACATCTGCTCTGTTTCAGACCTCATTCCTTGAAATCCATCAAGACTGAAATGTTTCCATTAGCTGAAGCCAAAAGTCCGTTGTTTGACTCACAGATGCAAAAGTCTGGGGGCCACCAGCTTTCCAGAGCTCCTAAGGCACATGTCAAAATCTTTGTGTGCCTGAGATTCGTTCAGCTAATTTCTGGTGTGAGTTGGAAAAAGGAGCTGTACATGTCATTGCTGGCTGGGATATCCATCACACCAGCTTCCTGGAAGTCCCGCCACCCTGGTATGAAAAGGCACCAGCCCATTAGTGATTTGTGGAGGGCACTGGATGCTGGACTCACCACCCTCTTCTGACTCAGAGCTTCGCTTCAGAGCAGCTTTCCAAGGACCGTCACAACTGTTGACCCTGTCAAACTCTCAGCCTGCTGAGAACCTAATCTTGTGCAGAATTAGGGAGGATAAGGCAGCTGGGAGGCACTAATGAAATGAGCAAAGAGCTGTAAAGCCCAGTTGATGGGGAGTAACACAGGGAGGTGAGGGGATTGAGCATCGAGAATTTGGGCTAAGCTGGTAAAGCTGGTAGAAAACTACTTCATACGTTGAAGAAATTCTTTCCTTGAGACTTTGACTCTCAGGGATTTCTGTACAGCAAGTGAGAGTGGCAGTGGAAGGAATGCATGGAAACATAGCGTGCTTAGAAAACCTTGCCGCTATTAAAATTCATTGAAAATTCAAAGTGTAAGAGAACATGTCATCTACACTTTACCCCCTAACTGCAGAGAGCAAATGCAAGTTAAGAGAAAGACAACCTCTGAAGTATTTGAAGGTTTGAAAAGATTTCGGTTAGTTTGGCCAGAGTTTGTCTCTGCAGGTGCAACACAGATCTGAGCAGTTAAGGCTGGCTTTGTTAGAGATTTTGTAAGGCAGGGGAAATGCAGAAAAATGGATCCTGGAAAATTACTTAAGCCACGTCTACAAAACCTAGCAAAATCTAGTATTGGAAGAATCTGAGACGGCTCAAGCCCTGCACAGATGGCCCTGCTCTGTGCAAGCATTAGTGCAATGCATAGATCCAGGGAGAAGATACCACTACATTTGAAGTGTTATTCAGCGAACAGGATGGTGTGCCAGGACAAGACAAATGGCCTGTCAGCCTGAAAGTAAAGGGCCACTTATTAGTTTGAAGTTGGACACAGGTTCAGAAGGCAACATGGTGCCAGAAACCATGTTAGCATCACAGAAGAAACCACAGATGGCAGAGAGAAAATAGTTAAAAGTCCAGCATGACAGCTGGGATCTGGCCTCTGCTTTAGAAATACATGGACCAAATATGTAGCTAACAAGGTGAAATAGATACATTTTGTAAAAGTGTCTGAGAATGGATCACCCCATGGGTTAGAAATAAAACAAGTCTTGGTTACATATGGAAAATGCTGCTTTTGCGAGAGTAGAGTAGAGATTTACATACTTGTCCCCTTGAAGATGTGCTCAGACACCTTTCATCAACCTTTCTGCACTCTGCCAGAGTCTAAGCAAATCTGCCTGGGGATCAAGATGCGTTTGAATTGTCAATTGTCTGAACCTTTGGCTCAGAGTGATTATAGGAGCTCTTGCCACAACTTGCAGAAGATATCTGATTTTTTTCCTCATTAACCAATGCGTCTATCAATACTGCCAAGATGTAGTATTTCCAGACTAGGAAGTATTTTCAGAGGCAGCTAACCGCTCAGGAATGTGTGGTTGAGTATTTTCACGCGTCCCCACCTTACCATGGTAGTTGAGAGGAATGTTGTGCAAACATGGAACAGGGACCAAACTCCTTTCTGTTCACCTGTGAGCTGTACGTCTATCAGTATGTTTCTATTTCAACTTCACCTTCCATTAACATGCTTTTTTTGGTTGTTTAATCTTTCCAAGTATATGTTTGTGGCACCTAAGTAGCCACTGAAAAGAAAGTTATAGAGATGGACTGATGTAAAAATAAGTTTTCTTTCAGTTCATCAAGCTTCAGTTTGGGTGCTGCACTCATGCTCTTGCAAGATCAACAGGAATCACACTGTTTCTTGGCATTTGGTGAAAACAGCATTTAATTGAAGACCTAACCAGTAGTTACAGATGAATACTATTCCTCATTTTGCTTCTGGACACTTTAATCAACCTGCCTGCATGTTGGGATCAATCAGTTTCAGCAGTTCTGTTCATTCATCTTCGTCCTGCCATTCATCTCATGGCAGCAAGGAGAACACTGTGTAATTGAATTTAGTTGAAATCTAATAAGAGGAAAAACTGTGACAAGCCACCTATAATCAGCTTGATTCTGAGTTTTCAGAACAAGCATTAGCTTTGTATTTCCAGGAGGAATATATTGCGGGTCCTGCAGAGCTTCAGTGAGAAAGCTGGCAAAGAGAGCGAAAAACTGGAGACATGGAGTCTGTTTTGTGGTTTAGTTGGGGATTTTTTTGCCATTTATACTAATTCAAAATAGAAATTATGATATCTTGTTTGCTTTCACTCAGCTTCTACACTGTTCGCTTAATTTAGAGGGGAAATCCACAACCTTTTCCCCTGTATAAGAGGTATAAAATGACATTTTGTGGTGAGTGTGTGTGTGTGTGTGTTTGGGTTTTTAAGACTAATGTAACAAATCATAGAGATGAAATCTCAAAATATTTTCACTGAAGCAGATGCAGGACTGGATTTTAAATTTTTCTAAAGTGCTCAGCATTTGATCCGCATTTCCACATGGGCTCCCTTAGAAACGATTGCAGTAATGTCATGCTCATGGAGTTATGGCTTTTTTTAAAAGCAGGATATTAACTACTTGGGTTTAACATGCTGTAAGTTATGTATGTTGTCTTTAGAGTTTCAGCTGATCTGACTTGACTGGTTATTCCCATGGAGCAGTGGCTTCTTTAAGTCTTTTACCATAGCAGATCTTTCTGACAGAATTGGAGGACATGACTATAAACAGAAACCAACTTAAGAATACTCAAAGGATTTCTCACTGCCTACAAATTCTTTATTTTTGGTAGTAGTTTTACACATGAATTGCAAAATGTATTCATAATCTGAAATAAGGGAGGTAAAATTGGAAGGAAAGGTCTCTATATACATATGTATGTGAAGGGATTGCAAAATAGTCCATCAAGGACCTATTACAAGGGCTTATAATGTGTTACTCAAATAGGATATTTAATAAGATATCTCTTTTCTTGGAGTGTTATTGCAATGCGTTGCCAAGCTCTTACAGAGTTAAACTCCTGGGAAGTGCACGTGTGACCATTTTTTCAGACTAAATGTGGTGAGAGGAATATGTATCAGGATACAATTCTTGTTATTCCATTATAGTTAGACCCTACTATCTTCCAAGACAGTAATATTCATGGTCCTAAGGTTGTTAGAGTATATCATGTGTCCCGATTACATATATATAGCTTAAGCAAAGTGCTTCAAAAATATTATTAGCTGGGGAGAGGAGTAATAAGCCTATTCCTCACATACCTTTTTAAGAAACCTAGGAAAATATCTACTTTTGCTGGGTTTTCACTGCTGTAGCTGAGTCACTGAATAAGAAATGAATATGCTCAGAATGCAGCATTTGGATTTTTGGTGATTTCAGATTACGACATCAATGAGTGCTTTAATGTTTTACAGTTAAGAATGTCTGCACGGCCACCCACTGTGCAGCATTTAACCATGAGGTGCTGCACAATTTTGATTTGAAGCTTCCCATATTTCATGCACCACATTGGACTGGCGTGTAGAGAAAATGGGTATAAAAAATGTAGATTAATCATGTCTGAATACATTTCTGCATGTTAAAGGACTACTTTACCAGTCTGTGGCCGTGCGTGGCTACAGGAAAGGAGCAGCTCTGTGTTCAGCCATTTGTCACAGGCAAATGAGGAAAGCACAGTGACAGGGGCATGTGCTGGCAGACTTGAGTTCCCTCTGCCTTTTTCCCAACCTGGCTGGAAATAAATAAATTTTGGACCAAGGCTGTGCCCAAGCTAACAAGCTTCATTCAGCCTCTTTAATTCAATTACCTGAATTTCCCAGGTGACACAGCTCTCACAAGCCCTCTGTCTGTTGGACATCTTTCACAGCAGACAGTCACTCCAGGTAGTAGGGAAGAGCACAGTAAGTTGTAGGCAACTCTTTTCTGTACCTAGAAATGAGATTCTGAGATCCTAGTTCTTTTGAATCATTTGAGTTTTTAAAAACAAATGCAAAAAACTTCTCAAATAGCACCATAGGCACAGTAGTTAATTTTCTCTCACTGTAACCAAAAGTACAAATTAATCGTAATTGATTGTTGGTTATACTTTTTATTTCTTTTCTGTGAGAGTAAGATCTTGTGTAACCAGTCCAAGCAAAAAGGATCCAAGACCCAAACCCTGTAACTGTAGTGTGAGATAAATAAGAGTGGGAGAGTACTACAGGGTGGGCAGTAAGCAGTGCACAGTGTGCTAATGAGGTCAATGCAATTAGCGCAATAAATCCTGGCCAAATCATAGCAGGTGCTTGTGCCAAGAAGTTTAATGCGTTTTTTCCTTTCATGTGAAAAAACTGTGGCAAGTGCCTATGTAGAAACATGGCTTTATTTTGATTTTCATCTGAAAGTGTTTGTTTTTACTTTGCTCTAAGTAAATAATCTCTAATTACAATGTACTTGTGTGTACTCTTCTTGCTGCTTTCTATTAGTGTATTTTTGAAATCACTGGGATGCCTGGAAATTATTCAAACAGAACATCCAGGATGTTCTCATAGGCATAAATATTATGTGGGAATGAGGCTGCTAAATCTTCTTTATCCACTAAATTTGAAACACATATAGATTATATTCCGAGACAGAACATAATTTAAGGGGGATGTAACAACTCATTACATTCCCATTAGTCAGTAACATAAACCACTTTCTAGCTGTGGAAGACTTCACAAGAATAGTCTCTGGTATTGTATGCATGAGATGTTATTCATGGTAGTGATTAATTCCTGTTGTTTCTGAGATATTCTGAATATGTGCCTGACCTGCACTGCCTCCAGTGTTACAAGTACCCATTTTTCTTACTTTTCTTTCCTCATAACACTATAACAAATTCAAATTTTCAGTTTTTCTTTGAGTGACAGAGCTGTTCTCCAACAGGTAAAGGTATAATTGTCTACTGGTGAAAACAGGCCACTCCAAAACAGAGCATGTTCATTATAACAAAACAGATTTTTTTTATTGTACGTTTTAGTGTGCTGCGAGAGGGGAGGGAAGAAAAATGCTTCTGAATGAGATTAGCTGAGTTATTCAGGCTGCTTCATCCCAGGTGAAAAGACTTTTTAAAAAATAAATTCTTCCAGCTTCATTCTACTACACTGAGTGTTTCATATGTTGTAACATTTGTCAGATTTTTACCAGGGCTTTTACAGTGTTTCTAGATACTTCTACTGATATCAGTGGAGTTTGCCTTCCAGTTATTGTGTTATTTTTGCCAAATTTTACTAATTTTACTCATTATCTAAATGCATCTGCTAATAAAATACTCAGGCATCCCCTCTGTAATGCAACTGATTAGCAGAGAGGTTTTGTAGGCCTGGAGAGGGATTAGAAGAAGCGGGTTCTTGATCCAGATTCTTCGTCTCTCTGTTTATCCATTTTACACTCAACAATTACTGTTTTCTTAGATCTACACAGCAGAAGTGACTAGGGACAGGAACATGGGACTTCCCCCCTTCTGAAAGGATTTATTTCACACTAGCAGCACTTATACATAATAAGTGGAGAAGAAATTTGGGTCCAGAAAGTTGTTGAGAGTTCGGCTCATTGCTCTCAAAAGGCCAAGATTTTGTTCTGTCTCTTATGCTTTAATTTACTGTAAAGAGCAAAAGCACTCCCACTTATGTATGTGGGGAGGTCTAAATCATTGTAAGTCAGTGCAAACAGAGGAAAACTTTGTATGCAGCCTGTCAACAGTAAATGTCAATGGAAGAGCATTGGTAATAAATGTCATGGTGTGCTCTAATTACCTCCTACAGCTCTGCTCCTTTAGGGTAGATGTTCTATCCATTGAGGTCATGCTGTGGTACATATTAATTAAATCTCTTCAGTGTTATCTGCTGTTTCTGGAAGGCAGCAAATGTAATGTGCAAAATAGTGGCTTATCTGGAAGGAAAAGAACACATCCCAGAGCAAGGAAATATCTTTATCTTTTTGAAATAGATATCATCTATTATTAAAGAAAACAAAACGGGTACCTGCTGGATTTTCTGCTCTTGTTAATAGCATAGTTTAGAAATATTGACTAGAAAGAGGAAAGGGAAATATGCTCAGACATGAAAGCATAAGGGCCATAGTTGAGTAAATATGTGTTTCTATTAAAATTATGACCCTGTAGAATCAGTGGCCAGTGAAGAGAGGCATCCATAAGCATTGGAAAGAAATGCAGCTACAAGCAGCTTTTTGCCCTTTGCTTGGAGAGATTTCATTTTATCTGATGGAGAAGCAAATTGTTCCAATCTGAAACCCTAAAACCCACTAAAGTCAGCCAATGGAAAAATGTGAGGCTTTCCCTTGATGCATGTGTCTGGCTCAGGTTTCTGGTACTCTTCTCATGTATATTAACACTCCCATAGCCATTTGTGACAGAGCTATTTTTAAGAACTGCTTTTGCTTTTTTTATTTCAGCTGCAAAAATATATATCTGCGCAGGCAAAACCACCTTTTTGGCAGTCAAGAAATAGGATCACTGCTTGATGACGCAGTGGAAAGTGGAAATTTTTGCAAACTGTCTGAGAAAGGGGAGAATACACTTTGGGTTTGAGGCAGCTTGCGCTCATGTCTTTTAGATCTTAGCAGGAACGCATCTCAAATTTTTGAGAGTCTTCTGAAGAGCAGTCTTCCCTGCTCTTAGAATCACTAAAGAGCAGCTTATTCTAGGAGCAGGGAGTTGGTTCAGAGTGGGTGAGAAAACCGCTATGGTTAATTAACAAATGTAGTATAGTCCAAGAAAAATGAGTTAGAAGCACTGCAATCCAGTTTCTTTGGCTCTCTACTGTCTAGACTCTTGTGCCTTATTGATGAATTGAGATCAATGTTCTGTGGCAGGTGGAAAAAAAAAAAAAAGGAATTTCCATTACACTCAGTTATAATGTTCATCTAAATCATTAAATACAGACATGTTTTACTGAAGTCTGTTTGTTTGGGTTTTTTAGGCTATGTCTGCAACACAAATATCAGTGGACAAATATTTAGAAGAACTCAGAGTATTTAAAAATATAATTCTCGGGAAATCTCAGGAGCAAGTAGCTGCTCTTGTTCCTAGATGCGCACGTATGTTTCGAAACCTGGCTACCGTTTTAAGTTTTTGAGGGACTAATCATTTGGTCTGTTAATTATCTGATTCAAAACATTTCAGATGCAGCATCTAATGAGACACAAAAGCCTAGCTCTGTCAATAGCACGAATGTACCTCATATGTGTTGCAAAAGCTCTGGGTCCAGCCTGAGCTCCATTAAGCTCCAAAAACATAACTTAGCTGTACCCTGGGTGGATCCCACCATTACATAGTGATTTGATTTGTGATGGCGCTGGACTGCTGATCATCTTGTATGCTGATGATATCAGCCTTGACAAACAGAAACCTTCACCCACGTGTTCACCCTGTGTTGGCTGAGCACAGCGCACGTGCACGTACATCCAACATGGTCCTGGCAAGCCTGGGATTACTGTGCACATGCTTACACTGGGAGGGTAATGCTGTGACTGTTCCCTTCATCTTGGCAACCCTAGATTTTAGCTGGTGAGCGTTCAGGGTAGAGAAAGCAGTGCTTCAGAGGGACTCTGCAGGGCTGCTGAGGTTGTGATAAGCTACTTGAACCATCTCACATACCCGAAGTGGTGTTTGGGTATTGAATAGCAACAGCTATTAGCATAAATTATTACTTTAAGGGAGATACTTTGGTCTACTGCCAAGCAATTACAATAAGTAGTGTTTAACTAGGTGTTAACATGAAGAAGAATTTCTTTCTTCTCTATTGTACAATTCAAGAGTTACCACATAAAGTTCAAAAGATGAAATGGAGAAAAGGAACGCAGTGGAAGAGGATCATATTGCTGTGTTACCACCCAGCTCAAATCTCTTCCTCAATTTTCAAAAGTACAAGGACCAAGTTCCTAGATGGGTTCCTGTATTTGGATCCAAGTTTCTGTCCTTAACTTTTCTCTACTTTAGGTCAAATCCAAATTTTGGAATTTTAGAGGAGAGTGAACCTGGTGTGTTTTTGAACTAAGGTGCTTAGTCTAGATGTAGTGTTCTGATGCAGACTTTTACTTCAGGCCTTTTTCTAGTTTAAAATGTTTTCAGATTGGACTTGTTTCTTTCCAAGGCAGGGAAGAAACAGGGCAGCCCTGGAAAAAGAGGGTGTTGTTTTCTCTGTATTTCATTTTTTTACAATCTCTCTCATTTAACTCATAAATATTTAGCTATGAATATGCTTGACAGCTTGCCTTCGTCCCATGCCTAGACAGAAGGCTCCTGCAGATAACCACCACCACTTGTATGCCTTTATCTGTCTGCCCTGAATATCCCTTAGTGCAGAGATGTGCTTTAAAGGGTCTGGGAATTGCTCTGGTCTCTGCACGCATCACAGGCTTTCAAGTTGTGGGTCACTAGTAGGTCTCAGAGGCCACGGGCACCTCAGCCTCCCACTCCTTGCTGCGTTTCTTGATCAGGCAACTAGGAATTCTTTTGGTATTTACGTTGAAAAGGAGATCTCATTACAGGAAGAGCAGAATATCTGGATGTCTGTACCAGCTCTTGGCTGTAGTTCAACACTCATCTGTTTTCACCAGGGACTGGGGACTGGCATTGACCTTTCTCAGCAGACGTGAGGTGAAAAAGTTACATTAGAGAAGCTAAACAAAAAAAAATTTCTTTATATTTTCAAGTGTGGGCACATAAATTCTCTCCCCACAGCACCAGGGCATAGGTATGTTACAAGTAATTGGAGGTTTGCATCTGTTACTTGATATAAGACTTTCTCAAACAGTGGTTTTCCGCTAATTTCAAATAGTCATAAAGAAATTATTTTAATTACCTAAAATAAATAGATCTTTCCATATATCAGTACCCAAATGTAGCTGTATGAGTGTTAGATTCTTTTTCTGTTAACCTGAGCTAGTAGCAATATACAAGAGCATCACACAAAAGAAATTTATGCCATTAATGACGTTGCAGCTGTCCAAAGACATCTGCTCATTTTATTACTGTACATCTTCTGGTGATGTGACAAATGATACAGCTCAGGCCATGGCACAGAAAGATACCTGGATGTCAGCTTGCACAAAGATGAGAGCTGCTTTCTGCCAACAATTCATTAGAAAGTCAATGAGCATATGCAGTTGCACACAAATTTAAAAACATTGGTCTTTATTACATTAAGTTGTGTCTTTGATATCACCAAGGCTACTCCTCTTCCCCACCGACCTGAAACATCAGCTGGGTCTCCACCTGCACTGAAGGCATCCTTTGGGAAGAAAATGGCAATGAATGAACTTCAAATCCAGTGAATTATTCCGACAGTGTGGATGGATATGAATTAGTGCCTGAGACCTGCTTTAGGTTGCAGCAGAGTTTTCAACAGCATGCAGCCCCCCTGTTTGCTTGGGATCACTGGTTATAAAACCACCTTGCACTCAGGGACACAGTTACACTGGGAAGACATGGAGGGAAGTGCAGCCAAAGGGAGCGGACTTTAAATTCCAGCTCTGACATGGTCTTGCAAAGAATCTCGAGGAAGTCATTTTGCATTTCTTATAGGTGGTTCTGGACCTGTGCTTTTCTTAATGTACGCCAAGTTGATTTTACTCCCCAGCTTTAGTTTAGGAAACTCTTTTCAGCCATGCAAGCATCTAAGTTGTTAAATCACTCTAAAAAACCAAGAAGTGTAACGCTGATGTGAAATAAAATTGCATCTATGCATGTTAATGCTTGAGAGACAAATAGACCACTTGGCAGGAACTCCAGTTGCTTATGTTACCTTCCTAAATCTGTCATCTGCTGTCACATGGCACTCACCTGTCAGGTATCCAAAATACTGCAGCCCTTATCTCGGGACAGGCTTGGTTCTGCAGCATGGCTGTGAGGGGATGGAGTCTTGAGAAAGAAGCACTAGAAGCACTTTACCATGACCACTACAGCTCTCTGCTCCATTCCTGCTGTCTAGCTCTAAAACAAATACCTGCATGGCATGTTTCCTCTTCTCACTCTTTGCCTGTTTGCTCATTGTTGCTTATTATGTGTTTATAGCCTGTCTGAGAGCGGTGGAAGGCTCTGTGCTTGGTGCTGGAGTAGCACACATCATCTTACAGACAAAGTTCTAAAATCTTGGTGCTTGCAAGGCTTCATCTAGATTTTATGGTGCATATAGCAATTCTTAAATGCTGCTTATGGAGGTTCCCGTTTAAAGGACAATGTTTATAAACAACTGGTTCATTATACACCTTGAGATAATGCAGCTGGTTTACAGTCACACAGCTTAACTTGGTGTGCTTGGGAGATACTGGGGTTCTTTAAGGCACTCCAGGTAAGGTGGTTCTTGAGTTATTCACATTTCCAGCACTGAGTCAGTCTTGCAGGAGGAGTATCCACACATCAGTCATTGAGTAAATCTTCAGGCAACTAAGTGATTTTCCTCAATCTTCAAAAATCCTGAGGTCTGAAATCATCCTGAAATCTCCTACATTTCCAGAAATGCCACAGAACACTGAATGCAAAAGTCTTTCTGAACATCAGGTTGACTTCAGGTATCATATTTTGAAAAAAATTGCTTCAGCTTTGCTCTCCCAGATCATTCAGTGAGTTTCTTCATTGTATGCACTGATTATGTTCACAACATTAAGTTTTTGACAATCTCCTTGCACTTCTATTTTCCTAAGTGTTGAATTTTTATTTTTCACATGGAGGAAGGGAAGGAGGAGGAAGGTCTTTTAAAAAATAGAGTTAAATTCAGCACTACTTTGAAAAACTGTCACTTGCAAAAAAGCGTGAATGTTCTCAGTATCTGTTATGATTTCACAGAGTACTAACAATAGCATAAGAGAGCAGATTCATAAAAGGGAGTATTTTTCTTCTTTGATAGAGAACAAACTGCAGTTCTTATAAAAAGGAGGATCATTTGTATTGGGCACTGTGGTTCTGACAGATTAGTAATAAAGCTGCAGAATTTTTCCTTTGAAATCTGTGCTTCAGGAAGATTTATGGTGAGACAGAAAACTCCATTTGATTCTGCTCAAAATTTTGGGCATGAAAAGCTTAAGTCTAAAATTCTTTTGAAGAGAGTCCAAAGTAATAGAAAAGATATTTTTGAAGGAGCTGTGGCTTAAAAAACTATTTGTTTCAGAGTTAGGAGCTCTGCAATGAATTTTGTGCCTTTCACAAGAGCTGTAATGTAGTTCTTCTGCAATGGCTTAAGGCCAAATACTCGCCACTACGTTCGGGAAAGTGATTTACAATGTGCTTGTGCCTTTAAATAAGATAGTTTGACTTCTCTCTGGAATCTTTTCTGTCAAAGCCAGTCATTGCCAGTCTTCAGGTGACCCTCAATATATTTATTTAATCGGCTACCTTTTGGATTCAATTTTTTCTTTTTGAGGTTTTGTTATCTCCTTGACAACCTTCACAATATAGCAGTGTTAAAAAACAACAACATTTTAAAATAGAGGCCTTTAAATCTGGCTGGTTGGTTGTGTTATGTCTTTTTGCTTGGTTTATGACTGTTGAAAAATTGCGATGCAGATAAATATATTTTTCAGCTATCCTTTAAAGGAAGTAGCTCCTGTCAAACCACTTTCTTTAATCTCATTTATTAACAGTGACTGAGTGTGCCATCTGTGTACGCATTTGGAGACACTGTGCTATATTCAGATGATGAAGAAATTCATCTCACCTCTGTGTGATCAGGATTGCAGCACACGTGCAGCAGAGTTTTTATGTGGAGCTGATTTCCTCAGGGCAGGGAATATCACAGTGGGATCTTTTAAATGTTTCTGTATGACTAGTCCTTATGATCTTTAGGAGAGGAGTTCTGCTGAACTTTAGATTCAAATCTCACCTCAGTTTTGATAGTCTTAAATACTTTCTGTACCTTGGAACTAATTTTAAGTGATCTTTTCTCCAAATTGCTGACAGGTGTTCATGCTCTAGAAGGGAATGGACAATATCTAGCCTTAAGGAATAATTTCCAGGCTCTACATTTAGGGTCAGGAAGGTGGAATGGTTCCCGGATAGTCACTTCTCTCCAAGTTTGTTCAGTCTGCCTCGTTTACTTCTGTTTCTACAATGACTGATTCTTGTGTCCTCCAGGGCTTCCTTCATGTACTGAGGTTTATTTATTTATCTGTTTCCATTTACTGCTGTAATTTGGCATGATGAAGTAGATTTCCAGTTGTGTCCTGATTTTATGCAAATTTATTTTCAGGTGGCTGCTAGAAACCAAGTACTACATATAGTCATTCTTATGATTTTGATGGACATCAGTATTTGAGTGTCAAGTAGTTGGTTATCTCATCTTGTAAGGAAGAAAAAAGCACTTCTGTAAAGCCTTTGGCATCACCTTTCCCGTGCTTTTTTCCCCTGTTGGGATTTCTTTTTTCCTGTACCCCAGGCTGTGATATGTAGGCACTCTTCTGTGCTAGGCTGCCTGGTGCAGCTCGTCCTACAGTGCTGTTTGTGGGAATGGCTCATTATTATCTCTGTGCTGACTGTCAGGATGCATAAAGAAAGGACTTTGTTTTTAGGAGGTGGGATCCAGACACACAGTTCACTCCCAATTCCTCTTGAGTGCTAGAGACATCATTTCAAACTACCATAAAAGTTGAGAATTAGATATTTCTGCTTTGAAGCAAACATATGTCTGTGGAGCCACACTAGGTCCTCAGATGCTTAAGTGCTGTTTCTGCTGGAGAATAGGGCCATCCTGCCTGGGAACACAAAGCAGAGTTTGGCATAACACAGTGGCTCAAGAATTAAGATTTTATGAATTGGCAGTTTAGTTCTTACTGCTTTTGTTAAAGGCAAGGCTGCAAGAAAATTAAATAACCACTGTGAGGCTTAACAGTAGCTTTGCTTTTCAAGAAGCAGAGATTGTCTGTTGGGGAGATTTTAAAACCAGAGTTTATGTTTAGAAATAAGTGGTCTGAATTTCATATATGTTACAACATATATTGCTTTTCGAAAGTCTTACCCTTCTCTTTCCTGCTGCTGTCTTTGCTGCTCTTCACCATCCACATAGTATCAGCTTCCCACCATGAACATGACAGATCCCATGCCACTCACTGTTAGACTGGAGGCTAAACCAGCATGGAGCCACAACAATAGCCATAACACAAAGCATCCTTAGATTTAAGAACTCAGCCTGCGTTTTGCTGCTCCAACCATCCTCACAGAAGCCTTTTGTTAGAGAAAGTTCACCTTGTTTATTGTGCCGCTAGACTTGAAGTTCCAGAATCTACCTCAAAAACCAGCTGGGTGCCTCTGACATCCCATTTCACCTCTGCTGGCTTTGTTTCCCCCACCTGCAAGGGGGTCCCAGGGTGATCTTTGGACACTCTGCAAACAAGCTGGGCATCTGGACCTCCTGCAACCTGCAGGACGGGTCAAATGGGCTCAGCTGGATGAGCTCACATTAAATTAACAGATTGCACCTTGCTGATGGAGACACGCCTTTTCCTTCCTTTGTAAATTAGGAATGGTGATGGTTTGGGCAGCATTTCTCCTGAGTGAAAGCACTACCAGCTCAGTATTATGACTCACCGAGCAACACATTCCTATAATGGTAGGCTTTTAAAATATTTTATAGGGTATTTGTATGGGATGGAGTAAGACTAAATAGAATTGCATAGAGCATTTTCCACAAAATTTGCTATAAACCTCTAACAGGGCAAATCTCATTGCAAACTAATTAAAGAGATCCTGCTGAAATGAAATTTGTCTTTATTGCTCTCACTTGAATAGTCTGGAATATAGCAGTGTAAGCAGACCAAAGGATTTTTTAATCTTAAGATACAGTAGAAGTATTTGATAATATTTCCCACTGTTTAACTAAAAAACCAACATTGTACCAGGTCAAACCATCAAGGATCATCTTTTAAAGCTGATCCAATGTTTGGAATCAAAGTTTCCAGGCAGTCCCCACATTTTTTGTCACTTGCAAGTGGTGGGCACTTTCTCTGCAGGTGTCAGCACCCTCCCTGCAGCTCTGATGAGCACCCAGTGCTGTGCAGACTGAGGGTTTGTTCCTATGAGAGGGGTTGAACACTTTCTGTGTGAAGTCTGAAGCTGTAGCAATATCCTCGTGCTAAGAGAGAAGTAAGAGAGGGTACCTGGCTTTAAATAGATTAGGTGCAGAGCTCTTCCAATTTCTTCCTGTCTCCAGACTTTCCCAAGTGCCCAGGTTCTGTCAGGAGCAAAAACAACAGATGCCATAATCTTCATCTACAGGCCAGAGAACACATCTTTATGTCTTCTGGGGGTTTTTTTATTATTATTATTTTTTATTTCCCATCTTGCCTCCTGAAACTTGGAAGAATTAAGAAATATGTGAAGCAGAGTAGAAAGAATATTTTTAACATGCATGATAATTGCAGTGTCTGCCCTGGTGTGTACTTCATTATATACTGATAGCTTATTCATTAAGAGCTTTTTTACAAACACAGACATCTGACACTTTAATTGAAAGAAAGGGAAAAGTTTGAAAATTGTTTTGTGCTCAACTCTTACGTAAAAATTACAAACAATTTCTCTTCCTGATATATAATGCTGATTTTTCATGCTGGCATGCTCTACCTGTGAAATTTCATCCAAGAGTGCATTTTAATAGCCGAGTTCTTAACCCTTCCAAATAAAAGCGTATAATGGAAATAATGATAGACTGAAATTCCACCCTTAATTTGAGCTGTGTTAGAAAGCCTGAGTATAACATTATTCTATTACTTTTTCCTTTTTCAAAAATGGGTATGTACTTCTGTCACTTGGCTTTATCCATATTCATACACCATTTAGCACCCTTTGCTCAGCTGGATGAGATATTCCCTGGGTAATCTAGCTCATTTATCTTCAGCAGTGCAGCTTGTGCTCGGCATTATTCACCAGTGGGGCCTGTTAGACTGGAATGGGTGATTTTTTTGTTTTGTTTTAGCTGTAATGCGTATGTTTTTCCAGTTGTAATAAATGCTGAAAGCTATATATTTAGATGCAAGTGTATTTCCACGTGATAAAGCCTGGCTCAGTTAATGAAATACCATCTGTAGAGCTTTACAGACCCTGTTCTCCACTGCATTGTCCCCATGTATGCTGCTGTGACCACTGGTGTAGGAGTGATGGAGAGGAGGTGTGATAGAATGGACCATCAAATTCTGAATCCCCAAGCACTTTCCAGTCTGTTATGGTGAATTCTCATCACTGGAAGACAGCAGTGCGTGTGAGGTCCAGCTCAGGTCACTCAGCTGCACAGGAACTTGGACTCACTTTGAGTTTCTCTGTCAGATTCTTGCACTGGGGAACCACTTGGGATTTCTCTGTCAGATTCCTGCACTAGCTGTGGAACAATTTGTGTGTTCTCTTCTCCACTAGCAAGTGGCCATGGAAAGGGGAAAACAAGTTTCAAGTCCTCTTTGAACCTCCTTGACGGGAAATTGTCACTTTTGGGCTTTTATAATGACTCTCTACAGTTTTAGATTACCAGTTATCCCAGATTACTGAGGAATGTTGTTGTTCTTTAGCTTTAAACTTAAGGACAAACAGTTATTTATGCCTCACAACTTTGGAGCACTTGATTTTGATTTAGGCTGTTCCCTGCCACTTGCCAATAGAAAGAGAATGTTAGAAACGAGCTGTGTCTCTGCATAAGGAAAATATCCTCTGGATGTAAATGTCTCATCAGTGTAGGTCTGTCAACCTGCATTTCAAGAAAAATTGATGCTTTCTTTTCTCCTTCCCTTTAGGCAATGGTGAATCATTAAAAGAGTATTTTGTTTGTTTATTGTGGGGCTGATCCCATGGGAGCATGGATGTCATGCATGATAGATTTATTGACGGATAATCATTTGTTTGGGGCTCTACCGTGAAAAATGGTTTGACTTCATAAGTATCACCTTCAGAAATTATTTAGAGCCTTTTCTGTTTAAATTATGAATCTTTGCAGCAAGGAGAATCCTTGACAGAAGCTGTCTGTAGGAGCAGGAAACCTCCTCACATATGAGTAGCTTCAACCAAGCAAGTAACCTCCCCCAGGGTACATCTACATGGGCCAGACACACATGCGGGCTCAGAACAAGCTGCAGTCATGTAAAATTGTGAGCTGGTCTCTCTTCCCTTCTAGGTATGTTCATACCCTTTATTATTTTTGGTATGTTCATAGTTCAGATAAAGACAGTATGGAACTGGTTGAAAAAACAGATGCCCTCAGTACCTGGGCTGCAGGGCTTGGGGCTGCTTGCACCGTACAGCTCAACAGTGAGTTAAATCAGGTAGGAAAAAAGATTAAAAAATAAGGAGACTTAGAAAATGTGAGCTTAATAAAGATGCAAGTGAATGCTAGTACTGGTCTGGTACAGTCTCTGCAGAGTTAGTAGTACACGTACAATTCAGAGTAGCTTAGCTTGTCCTGATTACAAGACTCTAAAGAAGAGCTTTACATTTATGCTTCGTGAGTCACTAAAACCTGCTGCTAATTGCCTCAGTCTGGAGGTCTCATAGGGAAACAAAAACACACATCCTGCAGGTGTTTTAATCGGTGTTCACAGAGCAGCCCTGTTGTGCTTCATGGATTTGATTCAAGCTGTTCTCAGCGCCGAGATGGGATGTGGCAGTGCCATTGCCATCTACACTCTGTGGGCACTGCAACCTCTCAAGGAGCCCCAGCAGGCGCCAGGGTTTCAGAGCAGCTGGAGCCGTGCAGGGAAAAAGCATTCCCCTCCTCCTGGTCTAGGATCCCAGCGGTGTGCAGCAGGTGAGCAAGCAGGTGATGTGATGTGGGGGAAAACAGAACAGCAGGGAGTGTACCACAGGCCCTGGCAAAAACAGTGGAGAAGTTAAATCCACATCAGTTAACACCATAACTGGTACCTGATGGCAGTGCTTTCCCAGCAGTGAATGTAGGTTACTTAAGAATGATAAAGGAGTTACCTCTCCCAAAACACTATTTGCTTTGGGCGTCGTTTTATGTCACATAACATTTACTTGATCAAAGAAGTTTAATGCACATTATACAAAAACTGCAGTTCTTAGGAATACTGTATGGATACTGGATATGTGCTGGTGATAATCCTGGCAGATAAAGATAAGCCTTGAATACCTGCTATTAGATATTACAGTGTTTTTGTCACAGTACATTTTCTCAATTAATTTGTGTGAGAGAGCATTTTGTTTATCTGTCAGGCATGAATTGTTTTACAAGAGAGAGGTAAACCAATCTGCTAAAATTAGCTAGAAATTAGGTAAATTATTGTGTAAACTGATGTTTAGCTGCTCCCTTTTGTTTCTTGCAGTACAGAGTGCTCTTGTGTCCAAATGATTATGGATTGATTCAGTTGTGTGTGAATAGGGCTCAGTACTGTTAAAATAGAACAATGTTTTTTGGCATTTACAAACCACTGTGCATATTCAAAGCATGTAAAAATACTAAAGTTTAGATTGTGACCCACTCAGTTGATATCAGCCACAAGTCACTGGTCAGCAAAGAAGACAATGCAGGACAAATATTTCCCTCCCTGTGTTAAAATTCTTGTTTGCCACATAAATGAAAAAATTCTCGTCAAATGAAATTTATAGGTCTATAGGGTTGTTTGTGCTCAGGATATCAAGGCTGACTGTTGTATCAAGAGTCAAGCCTGATCACCCAAAATGTGAAGTACAGTTTTCATTTAAAGCAGAATCAAAGCAGAACTGGGTCAAGTTCTTCCCACTGAAAGCTGATCGAAAATGTGTGCCTGAGTGTCTCCCAACCTTTAAAAATACAACCTAGACACTTCATTTCCAGAATAACAATCAGTTAAACTTGTAGGGTTGGAGGCACGTAGTTTGAACGTGTTATTTTCTTTAGGACAATTTTATAGGCTGATATGATCCTTCACCATTCTAGAGCAACTTGACTTTGTGGTGATAAGCTACTTCACTCAGGTGCTCTATCAGTTAATATTTTAACACTTCCTGTAAGAGAAGTGTAAATCTGATGCTTGCTAATTTTTTTTTCCTAATAGCAATTTTACACCTCCAAAGAATGTATCTTAAGGCCGGTGGGCACAGCGCTGAAACGTAGGGTCTGCCTTAGCTGTTAGACTGCTGCAAGTGACTCATTTTTCTGTACTTGGACTTCTGTACCTGGCTATGGTTCAAAGAGAAAGCAATGATATTGGCCTTCTCCATAAAGTGCCCTGGGATTGGTCTATTAGTTAACATTTTTCTTTTTGCTTGCTGTCTCAAAATCTAATTTCTATAACAGAATCTATGCAACCTTAATGCTTTGGGGGCTAGAAAAGAAACTGTTGGAGTAGTCACTTTTTTCCTTGAAAACTGAGGTTTCATAGGAAGAAAGCAATGAGTAAATAAGTTACCCCAAAATTCTGAATTCATCTCCTCATGTTTCTGGCTGATTTCTGGCATTTATCTGCTAATGTCAGGCAATTTTCCCTCACAAATATGCCCATATTCTATGCAGCTGCATCAAGTTTACTCTTGTGCTGACATACTTAAGACAGGACACCTTTTCAAGTGTGGACAGGCTCATACAAGTGAAATATATACAAAGAAAATGGTGGAGACTACCAATGCCAAATTAATGAATTACATTATCAATGCCTTGTGGAAAGAGCCATGAATCACATTCTAGGATAAAGAATTAATTTTTCCCCTTTGCTTTTGAAAGAAAAAGCAATATATGGTCTGAAGCCCAGCTTTGATATTTCTCTCTACTCTTCTCCCTCTCAAAACTTTCTTATAACCAATAAAATTCACAGGTTTGCGATCTCTTATTCAGTGAGAAGGCAACTTAAAAACTAATATGCTGCGTTGGCACCAAGTGAAAGAAATTGATTTAGAAGATGACAGCAAAAGGGCCACGCTGAAATGTGTATAGCCAGGCAGTGTCACACTTCCTTGGAAAGCATTCAAATCAATTTCTCATGGATATGAATTCCTGAGGAGCTGTATCAGACAAAAAAAAAAGCTTCCTTCAGGAGGCACTGATCTGTCCAGTGGGCTCCCATCAGTGCACTTCCACAGTGCCACCCCAGAAAGATTTACTGGGTTAAATGTACTTTTACGTTTCTCTGGTGTGTTAGTGCAGTTTGCCTGAGGTGGCAAACTGGCCTGGAGCCCAGGACACCCGGTGCTGCTCTCAGCTTTGTCACTTGTCACTTGGTCGGAGGCACATCCTCTTCAATCCACTCGAGTTTCTCCACCTGCAGAATAGGACAACTGGATCTTTTTACTCAGGGTTCTGGAAGAGTGTCTGAGGAAGAAAGGATGAAACAGCTAGCTCATTACTGCTGCTACAATTGTTACACTTTAGTTCAAAACATCTGATTTAGATATCAGTGTTTAAGACCCTAATAGACCATATACACTTTTCTGTTATTATGCTATGTTGTTGGCCGTGCCAAGCTTCAGGCTTACACAGGAAGGACCAGAATTCTGAGGGAAGTTGTGGGATTTGTGGATAACAGTCTGAAGCAAACCACCAGCATTTATTTTTCAACATTAGTGTCACCAGCCACAGGAAGTCCCTCTTAATGTATTAGGGATAGCTGGATTTGGACTTGTACAGTGGCCAGTTATCCAGAGATCCAGGAGATTATCACGGGAAGCAGAAAGTTTTGGTAAACTCACAACTTCGTGGCAAAACCTGTTGGGATTTAAGAGTACAGATGAGGTTTTGGGAAGACAGACAATACCTAGAGAAATGGAGATTATATCCATAAAGAAAGGCAATGAGATTGGACTGTTTAGAAACTTGTCTTTTAAGAAATAGTGACTGCAGGTTTCATATTCCCAGGGAATGAGATTGCATGTGCACAGCAGTACAAAAAAGGAATAATAATGTGAAATGGAAATAGAGCAGATGAGCATGAAGGTTTTCTGGTTGCTGATCTTCCCTACCTCCCCTGAATCACAGAGTCTGTCTGTAGAAAAAAAATGTTAGAAGTGATTTCTGTTATTCTCCCTGGCAGACAGAGAATTAGAAAGTTGCTAACTTAGAGGTTGTCTTTTGCATTTTTTTAAGGAAGATCATCATCATTCCTCATATGCATGAAATACTGTATATCACCTCGCTGCTGCTGAACTCACTGCTGCTTCAGAGTTCATTATTTGAGAGATTAATTTTCTGTTCTACTTAATGGTTTTGTTTGTGTAATTTATGGGTTTGGTTTGGGTTGGGTTTTTTTGTTTTGTTTTATTTACAAAAACACTTGCAAGCACTTCCTGTATCTTCAAAATCATAGAATAATTTAGCTTGGAAAACGCCTCTAAGATTGTTATTAACCTAACAGCTGTTAACCTAATAGTGCCAAGCTTCAAGTGCCTGCATACGGTCCTATTGGATGCACAGTTCCCTTCCTGCTTCCCCTTTGCTCTTAAGGAGACAACCCTTTACTGTTTGACCTACCAAATTTTATCCCTTTCTCTTTCCTGTAAAAGTCTCCAAAAATGCTTTAGTCTGTGCAGGACGGCTCTGTCTTTGAGTTACTGGGTTCTCTAGGAGTCCATTTGAAGTGGATCCCACTCCTGAGAAATTGCTGTGCGTGTGGAGGTCAGGTGGCACTGAACCCAAAAAGAATCACTCCAGGACCAGCACCAAGAATTCATTTCTAGGTCTTCTGTAAGCACATTTTGTAGGTGGTTCGCATAAGGGTGCATTTGAAGGAGCTGAAGGTGCTGCATTGGTTTATTCAGTTACAAAAAGGTGTATGCAGCTCTAACTAGGGTCTCCTGAAAAAGTAGGTTTAGCTGTTGCAGGAAAAAAATAAGAGGACTATGAAAAAAAGAGTTTAAGTGTTTGTCATGCTTTCTTCCTGTTTCTTTGATGAAATGAGTGGAAAACTGTTGGTTTAGAAGTAAGCAGAAATGTAACATTTTCATTTAGATCTTTTTGAAGGGGGATGAAACATTTTGGCGACTTTTTCCCCCTGAGACTTGTGCCTTGTTTCTAGTTTTTATCTCTTATCTCAATCCACTTTTGTAATGATAAAAAGGAGAGAGCAGGGAACGAAAAAAACTGCAAAAACTGAAACCTAAATTTTCCTCTCTGATTTGTATCAGCATGTAATTTACTTAGGTTGTCAGAAGGTTTTGCCACTCTAGCCATCTCTACTGTTGGTGAAGGGAATGAGGCAGAAGTGTGTCATCTGGGTATGTTTGAAACAAAGTAACATTGCTTAATATGTAATATTTTATAATGAAACAAGCTGATGCTTTGTAAGCAACTGAAATAGCATATGAAGAGTACATACACAAGTCTTGCCAGTTTTCAGACTGGTAATCACTGGAGTGTTATATCAGTGCATCAGTTTTTCCTGGAGGAATAAGCTGGGATTATTTGGTTTGGTAGCATTTTGTTTCCCAAGTGTTATAGTGGAAAATTCTCGATATTTTCAGATACCCAGCAGTCAAATATTGAGGATTTTATATCTCTATTGTTGTGCTATCAGCAGGTCAGGACTAGGTTTTCCCGTATGTACTTATTTTTGAAAAAGGTAATAAACCCTCCAAACCAGACTTCTTTTGTTGATTTCTTTTTGGCAATTCTTCTTGCACATTGCAGTATCATGGACTAAACAAGAATTGTATTTTGGAAATACACTTCACTATTTGCCAGTCTGGCTTGATGCACTCACTAGACAGTGAGATTTTCCTGTTTTGCAGAGGTTGGTGGGTTAGGTGCTTGAGCATAAAGAGACTGAACTAAAAGTTACCTAAATATTTGAGTGTTCAATGCAGTCATTCACTGAGACATTTTGTCATAGCAAGTGGCTGAGGTAGAAGAAAAATCCTGGCAAAACTTAGGGTGGGATCCACAGCTGGCTTCCACCACTTTGCTCGGAATCATCTTGGGCATACCCCACTTTGAACACACAGCACCACCTGCGAAGATCTGGCTGACTGGGCCTGTTCTCTCATTTCCTTTGACTGTGGGCACAACAGTGGCTATTGTAGGCTCTGAACTGCTCATGAAGCTCAGGTTTTATGAATATCAGGCTGAAAGCTGAGCAGTGATGCTCTGGTTTTGTATGATGTATGACACTAGAGATTAATTAATTGAATATTTTATTTAACAAAGATTAAAATAAGTTAGTAAACAATGTACTGCCTGGCCTGAACACCCAGCAAGTACTGGTAGTTGTCATTATCCCTTAAGAAATCATTGACTATTTTATGTGATGCAGTAATGTATTATTCATAGACTATTTCATTGGTAACATTATTGTGGATTCTCAATATAGCAAGAATGTGCATAAAGACATGAAATCCTTAGGAAGAGAAGGGTGATCTTCCATAAAAAAGAGAATGTACAGTTCATATTCATACACACAGAGGACTACAGGTCTTGGTGGAATCAGGCAAACACCTGATCCTGGTGGTGAGCCTTATTCTTAAATCATACCTGCTACTACTCATTATGATGCATTAAGCCCTCTCAGTTTCCTGATGATAAACTTTAAATATCTACCTGAAATGTTTTCTCTGCCTGAAGCTGGATATTTTCAGTCCTGTTGTTAGCAATGCACCTGTATTTATTACATGGATGAATGTCTGCATTCCCAGCTGATTTATTCACCAGGCTTGGGACATGAGGGTATGCACCGGGAGAAATTCATCTGTGTAGCCTGAAGTCTCATCTTCTGCAGTGACAGGACACAGCACACAGAATTGTGTACCCCACACTGTCATCTAAGGAGAAGGACTCAATTTCGTGGTGTCTCTTTGGCAGTGTAAAATAACAGCGGTTCAGAGACATTTGTTCAGCCTCCTCCTGGTGTAAAGATGCATAACTTTTCTGGCATCAGGGAATTCACCTACTATCATTTCAGACCGTGTCATCAACTATAACTCTGCCTTTCCTGTTCCTTGAGTTTCAGGTTTCCCAGCCTGAATGCTGAATCCAAGGCAACTTCTTGTCTTGCCACAGCAGGTTTTTGTTAGCAGTGTGCGTCCTTCTAATCCATGGTTCTGCAGGCATTGTGAAATCGAGGAATGAGCCTTTGTTCCAGTGGTAGCAGATGGCACTGGTACTTTATGCTTCCACCCTGAAGCACCACCCAGCTGGCTTGTGCCCTGCTACAAGGGATGAACTGAGCTCTGCATCACCCACTGCTGCTGCACAGGCTTAGCATATGTTCTTGTCTGCCTTTGGGGACCTTGGTGCTGTGACTGCACTATAGGGATGCTCTAGAGCTACTGCCATGCCCATTAGCAGGACAGAATCTGTCTAACGGCAGTGGATCTTGGATTTCACATCAGCAGTAGAGGTCTAAAACTGTCATGGTATCCTGCCCACTGTGTCCAAACTGTGTTCTTGTGGAATGGACTCAGAAACAGAGACCTTACATTTGCACTGAGTGCAGCATAAAAGCATATTGTGTTAATCCTTTTCTTTTTGTTCTATGTCTTATGGTTGTCCTTGAAACCTTGCAGGCAGTGTTGTTCCCTAACTGAGATATATTGCTGTGAGAGCTTCATACACTGCACTGGGCTCTTTAGAAAGCTTTTACCATTTCATAATGGAAATGTATGTTTGTCCCTCTTTAATTGAAAAGTTGTTAGGAGTGAAAGGTTTGTGTGTCTGAATTGTTTGAAGGCTGCTTTGACTTTTGGTTGCCGAGGAAACTGTTTTAATGTAGAGTTGTATTCCAGTGACTTCAAAGTCTCTGTTCTCTTATGGTTCATGCATTCCTTGGGATGGGAACTGTTTCAGTGGAAAACTGTTTCAAGGTAGTTTAGTCCCATCTGGTTTTGGCATATCTAAAAGGTGCATTATGGGGCTTCAAAGTTCAGCTGACACTGAAATTTCTAGGCCAGTTCTATGTTTCCTATGGATCCAGGGCTGGACCTAATGCCAAAGCTGCTGACTTGTGACCTTTGAATATATGCACCACCATGTTACCCTGTATCCTGACTCATATCCTCAGCTTCTTCTATTACTCTTTTGCCTGTTCATACAAGCAGAGTACGTACCAGTGATGTTGTGGTTTACTGAGTGGTGGTTATGTGTAGCATACTGGGGACTCTTCACGTTAAAGCCCCTGCGAAGATGGGAAAACTGCTTTCTACTGTTACTGATGAAATCTTACATGAAGAAGGCAGAGGAGGTGATGGGTCTATAGGTCTGCGATGCTTGTCCCTCTCAAGCTCAAGGTGTTGGAAAAGAGAATTAATCCGTCTCTTGGAATCCCATGTTGAGACTAGAATGCCTCTTCACTCTCCTTTCAGGCTGCTATGTTGTTCCCAAAGATGGGTGACATTGGTGCAGAGGATCTTCCAACCTTAATTTAGAGCTGAGCCATTGAAGTGTAGCATATGGATTTGCTGAAGTCCTTGGAAATAATAGCTTGACTCTGGTTAAGTAACGGGATTTCTAGGAATACAGCCTCTGTCTTGACTGCTAATCTCGTTGTTCCTGAGTCTGGGAGTGAGTGGCCACCTAAATTGCCTGGACTCCCCTGGCAGCAGGGCCTCTCTTCTCACAAGCTGTCAGAACTGCCGAGCAAATAGGCGCTGTGGTGTAAGCTCAGGAGCAGGAGGACACAAACCCAGTTCTGCAGGAGCGCGTTTACTTTTCATAGGCAAGTAACAGAAGGTTGAGTGGTAGACACTTCTTGCCCCCATTGCAGCATTTAACAGACTACATGAAATGGTGTGGGAAGCCCATCGTAGTCCAGGCACTGGGCTGAGGAAATAGAGGAGAAGAAAATCGCTTCTATTGCAGCAGCTCAGACATCTGCCAGCCAGAAGCAGCTTCAGATCATGCAAGTTGCAGAAGCGCCTTTCACCAAGAGCTCTCTCCCATGTCAGGAAAAGACAAAGCTTATCTACAGTAGTGGTTATGGGGAAAATAGCTTTTAAAAAAAGTGTATTTTCTCCTGGAGGCACATCCTTCTATACCTTTTATGTGGAGCATGAATGCTTTAGTACAGAGGAAGAGCTCACTTCAATAGCGGGTTCTGCTGCGCAGGAAAAGGCCACAGCTGCATGGACATGAGCCTCCAGCCTAGAAGGGGAATTGCACATCAGCTTTGGAGGCTAATAAAGGCATGACCTTCTTGCTTAATGAAAGAAAAATTTCCCAGGAGATGCAGTTCCCTGCTGGCTGTTTTACTTTTTCCCAGTCACAGGCCACAGCCCAGTTCCTCCTTTGCAATCAGCAGCACTTGTGTTGTCACCCGAGCACCAGCTGTGAGAGGGAGAAGGTCTGGCTGGATGTGAAGCTCTGGGTGAATGATGAGGAAATATTTTTCAGGCAAAGGGGTCAATAAAAAAGTCTTCTATTGCAAAGGAAATATAGGACATGAGGAAGCTTAGCAAAGAGAATTCTTGCAGGTGGCTGGGAGATGTAGGTGATGAGCCCTGTGTGGCCAAACACCTTAAATGCTCTGGAGTTTATGCCATCAGGAGCAAGGCAAGGAGGCTTCAGGACATCTGGGCCATCTTTTCAATCCTGGTAAAATATAATAATTATTACATTGAATGAGTTTTGAAGGTTCAAGAGCTGAACTGGACCATAGGATTGGGTCATTTGGAGAAACCTTTGTGAAACTGATATATTCATTTTGATTTCATCACAATCCAGATAGTTCCTCAAAGCAAATTGATTTCTGGGCTGCTATTTTAGAAGAAGTGGGGGAGAAAAATCTTGACTAATGTCAAAACCTCCTATTTTGAATCTGCAAAGACTCCATTTGGGTGGAGGTTTTTTTGTTTGGTTTGTTTTTATTGGGGTTTTTTTGCTGTTTTTTTTTTTTAATGGCATCATCATTATAATGCAATGTATAAATGCAATCTAATTTATTTCATAGCACAATGTTAGATCAGTCCAAAGCAATTATTTTTCTCCTAGAATGTCATGTTTAATTTTGCCTCTTAATGAATTTGGAATTGGAAATCTCAAAGCTGTTGATGAAACCAAATGTTCATCAATTTTTTTGGACAGTTCTGTTCAGGTGCTCTACATTTGGCTGTGGTAGAGACATAGCACAGACTGCAGTGTCTTCCTCCTACCCTGAATCTTCACTGGTTGGGGTGAAATCACTTCAGAAAAGGAGGGCTCTTTCCTATGTAAACTGTGAAGTGGAAAGGAGTAGTAATTGTCATCAAGTTTTCCAGGGTCTACTACGGTACTAATTCAGGGCACGTATCTTGTAACAGGCATTAACAACAACTGTATATATAATAAGTTTGACACATTTGAGTTCTAACAACCTTAAACTCCAGGGATTCAAGCCAACTTCATTAAAATGGTGGAAGAAAATGTTAGCAAGTCATTTTAAATGGTGTTGGCATATATACACCTTTTGACTTGAATCACTTACTGTTGTCCCAGTAATTCAGTCTGGGTTTGCTGGCACACTGTGTGAATGTAAGGAGGAAGTGGTAGAGTTCCCTTAGACTCCCACTGATGGCTTTGGCTTTTATCTTTGCAGTACTGCTCCCTTTGTGTGTATGTGCGTGTGTTTATTTTTATTTTTATTTATTTTTATATATATATGGGGGAAAGCTTGTATTTTTTTCATATGCAAAGTATTATGGAGCACAAACCCAATTTTTAACACTTAAGTCTTTTAGGTATTTTACATCTTGGTTGCTACAGCAGGTAGTAGGGCTTAAATAATTCTGCTGTCTGGACATGTATATTCGTCTGTCTAACAGTTTTTGAAGCTGGTGGCCAATTTCAATTACATTTTGAAGAGAAGCAGAGGCGTCAAAGGGACTGCAGTACTACAAGTTTTTAAGGATTAGTGGCTCATAGAGGAGCCCCAGTCAAGAAAAGCTAACCCTTTGTTAGGCAGCAGGAAAGCATTCAGAAGAAACACTTGTGAATCTGATTTACTAGTTCCTATGGCTCATTCAAATTATTTGTTTAAACCTGAAATACACCTAATTTATACAGAGAGCAGTGTGTCTACACATATTTGTCTGTTATACATGTACATAATGTTCACTGAAATCCTTCCAGAAATTAATTGTGCTCCTCCTTGCTAAAAGCAGAACCTCAGCTCCATCTGGTGGCTTTGTGATTGGTAAGACAAAACTGCTGAAATACATCATGTCTGTGATTTTGCATTTTGTCTAGTGAAAAAACATAAGCGTAGAACCAGGCACACAGATAAGTGTTAGCTCCCTCGAGATAGATTTTATCTATAACAGAGAAGACCCTTATCTTCTGATTCCTTTTTTAAGGGGGGTTGTTTTTCTGAACTTAATGCCTTTAGAGATCAGAGGGCTTTTTCTTCAATCATGAGCTTAAAAACTATTTAAGAAAAGGGAGAAATTTCCCTCTACCTCACCTCCATCTCTTGAGAGCAGAAGGTAAAGCTTTATGAGGAAGGTCAAATATTATACCTGAGTTGCAATGTCTTCCTGATTTATAACTCTTGTCATGTGACTCATGGAACAAAGCTTCAAGCCAGCTCTAAAACCAGAAATAGTCGTGGACTGGTATAGCTAATTCTTCACTAATAACATATTTTGATAAAAGTCAAATGGTAAGAGTGAGTATTTTCTTCCTTTATTGCTTTTTCTCTGCTTATATTAGGAAGGCATTGGGCCTAGGTTTTCTGTTTTGTAGCTGATTTGTAGTAAGAAATTATTTTTATTCCAAGTGGAATAACAAAGAAGCTTTCTGAAATGAATTTTTCATCAAAAATTAGAGTTAAATCTGGCAGGTTTTGTTTTGATTTTGGTCACATTTTTTTAAAGGAAAAGAAATTAGGACAATGCTAAAAATAAAAAGAAATGGTTCTGTTCAAACAACAGGCCAGGCTTCATTCACATTTTCAGTAAAATAAGTGATGTAAATGGATGAAACATCTTTTTGGTGAAAAAATAGAATGGCTTTTGGCAGTGGGCTGTGCTGTCTCTGATTTTGCACGAACATGAGGGCTTGGAAGTAGGGCAGTGAGAATTAGTATTGGCATGCATAAGGTCAACTGAAAATTAACTCCTTTGCTCTTTTTCCATTGTGAATTGATAGAACAGCACTACTGAAACACTGGGCTAGCTCATATAATTTAAATACATTCTAAACTGAAAAGTTTTGTTTTAAAAATGTTAAAATTAAATGACTTGTTTTCCCTCTGCCTGCCATTGTCTTCTGAACCTAACTGAAACTCAATGACTTTGGATAGGCTCAAAAACATGTCTTTGATGAATTTTAATAATGTGGCTAACGTATAATTCTTCACCCTCTTTTGGCAATTAGCAGAGTTGGTGGACCGTCGTTCAGCTTTCTGTTCTTGTTTTGTGTATTGCATGTGGCCATGAAAGTGGGAAACCTTACACTTAGGGTGCTGATTAGGAGGAGGAGGAGGAAGAGATTGTCTGATGAGAGGAAAGCCGAATCCAACTTCTTCAGCAGATACTTCCTGAGAGAAGAAACGAGGGCCAAGGCTATGGTATGGAAACAGTAACCCAAGACTGGAATTCACTATTCCTTGTACTGCCTTAGTCCTTTGGCACAGCCTGTCTCTACTTTATAGCAACATCCACAGCGTTCTTAGTGCTACAAGCAGTAGCAAACCTGAACCTACACAGAGGAGGAATGGAGAAGGGTAGGTCAAGGCACTGTGGAGTGCAGCAGATACAGCCAGGTAGAACAAACTAATGAATCCAGAGTCTAAGTAAAATCAGGACATCTTGCAGGCAATTTTAATCCTTAAGGCATTCAAATTTGCTACAGAGGTGCCTTCACGGAGGTTTAGGGTCCCCATGTGCTCCTGGCTTATGTCGCACTTACCCATCGCTAGGCATTTGGCAGTGGAGCAGTTGCATATTCTCTCCTTTTTATACATTGCACTTTCCTATGTATGGGGAAGAGTTTTATATAGCCACAGAGAGTTTTATATGCCTCGGTGACATTTAATCTACATACTCTCCTCTACTTCTCCGTTTTCCTAATGAACAAGCTGTAGACTGCATATATTGCATATATTAATGCTTTGTCACTTCGAACTCGAGGCAGAAGACTGTTCCAGACAGAAATACCATCTTGTTCCTGTCACAAGTCTTAATACAGGAGAATATAAAAAACACAGCATTTGGAACCTTTTAACCAGTTTTAAGCAGCACAGGGTGTTTTCCTGTCTCATCTGTTTATAATAATGCTTAAGATCTTAAATGAAAGCTGTTTCTGCATGTGGGAAGCACAGAGTTCATTAATAATAAAAGACAGTCTTTTCCTAAGCTGCGTACAGTCATGATAGACAGTGGCCAGGAAATGTTCATCCCTCTCGCCAGGAGCTGGTGCCAAAATCACCCGACATGGCCAAGGTTACACAGTGTGGTTGTGTCAGAAGGGAGATTTAATCTCTGCTGCCAAAAATAAGAACATACATACATACACAAAATGTAAGAAATTGCTTAAGACTGAGGCTAGCCAAAACAAATGTGTAGTCTATTGCTAGGCAGTTGTAAATGGTGCGCTCCAGAGAAGGGAGATGTGCAAAATGGTTAAGCAAAGCCCATGTGACAAAACTATTCCCCCATTTCTGCCACTTGCACTTTTAAATGGATGCTGAATGCGTGTTTGAAGGATGGCATCTGCAAGACGATATTTTCCTGAGAACAAACAAACAGTCTTGTTGGGGAGCAAAGCTGTTCAGTGTTTTCTATTCCACTCATGAAATGGAGGTGAACTTTTCTGGCATTTATAAAAAGAAACAAGCCCAGAGGACACAAGAGAGCGATCATACTTGCATGTGTTTGTGTTCGCTACAGGTGCAATGGGGGATTGTGGTATGAGGCCAGATATTGATCTGGGGAGCACAGACTTCTCAGGACAGGCTGGAAGGATCCACAAAAAAAAGCATCACAGCCCATGGGGATCTCTTGGCTTTCCCCCACTTCTGAGCAACCCCACTTCTGCTTCATAGCAAAAGGTACAATCCCTCCATGTGCTTGTGTGCACATTTTGAATGTGGCATTAAGGAACGCAGCTCTCTGTGTACAGAGGCAGGATTTGTTGAGGGAGCATCCCATGCTGCCTCAAAAAGGGCTCTGACTTACAAGTTCACCGTCACACATCCCCATAGAGACCTTGAAATGTCAGATCTTTAAGGATACAGTAGATCTAAAATATTTGTTTTAGAAGGAAAGTGGTCTTGCCCTACTGATCTGTAAGGAGCGTGAGAAGGGTGATGAGTTGACAGGTAGATAAACACACAGCATTCACCCCTCACATCCCCCTAGTGATCATCAAACCTTTTTTGGTGGTAGGGAAGCCTTTGGGGGTTACTTTTTGGGTTACTTGGGGGTTACCTTTGGTTTGGGTTTTGGTTTTGGATTTGGCTTGGGTTTTTTAGGGGGGAGTGGGATTCATTTTTTTTTGTGCAAGCAGAGAAATGGGCAACAAAAAGCCAGAACTGTGTGTTCATAGCAGCACTGCATGTCTGTGGCATCACCACCTTTCCTGTGGAGTTTGCAGTGTTTTGAAGCACTCCCTTACAGCAACTCATTAATAATTATTAGCTAGAGATCATGGGGGCCCTATGACAGTGGAGGAAGTACTCACTTTCTTGTGTAGTAGTTAGCTAAAACCTGACCTTTTGATTTTAGTTTGACCAAAAAGGATAAAATCAATCATAAAATGAATATATATTCCCAAATCAAAGTGAGTTTCCTAATTGGCAACTTTTACTGCACTGAAGTAACAGCTTTCAACACTCTTGATGCGATTCTGACACGTTGCAATTTGGTCTGTGGAGTTCTAATGATTGTACGTGAGGTAACATTGATTTTAGGCTTATTTTTCTCCTTTGCTGTTTTTCTTAGTCACCTGCTACGGTGTCTGAATCTACACACGTAAAATGAAGTGTTGTTCAATCATGCCACAGTCGTGGCACTGTCGCTGCCTCTGAGCTTCCCTCCTTTGATGTTGAGGGAGCCTGCAGAGCCCAGGCTCCTGGCTTAAGCGTCAGAAGGAAGCTGCTTAATGCAGGCTATCTGAACAGCCTTTTGCTGCCCCTTGTCATCTCTTGTAAGGCTTTCTTAAAGGCACATGTTTACTTAACAATGGCATTTTTAGAGGAATCTTTAGCAAGGACTCAGTGGGATTCAGATTGGGAGTGTCTCTGAATACCTTAACTTAAATATACTGTGGTTTTATGTAGATGTAGAGGAAGAAGAGGACAGTTTTAGGGGTAGTTTGGGTATGTCTGTCTCACTGGTTGTCTGCTCTGTGAAGCTGTTTGCACTGCACCAGGGCTGAGCAAGAAATATGACAGTGGGTGTAATGAAAACATCGGGAACTCTCATTAGGGCTGGCTGACCTTTCCATCTGAGCTGTGGGTCTTCATCAGGTTCCATTAGAAGCAAATGTCCAAGGAACTGTTTAAAATAAGCAGTCACTTATTTTAAGTGACGGCAGTATCAGCAGCAGTATCCCTCTGCTTCACGGGGAGCCTCACACAGACACTTTCCAGTCCATGGAAAAGCAATATTTCAGGATCACAGAAATACCAATACTGCCAGAGGGTAGAACATTTTTCACAATGGTGAAAAATTCACATGCTTTTCCTAGCATTAATTTAATCAAAATATTAGACACACTAAGTTCGTAATTTGACCTTGGCTTCTGAAAATTTTAGAATGACCCTAGAGAAAGCTTGGGCCAGAGAAGATAGACCAGACAATCAAATTTATCTAAACTGAGGTTTTGAAATTCATTTGTTTGTACTGTGCTTGTTGAAAAGCTGGATTTTTACCGTCCCTCTCTGGAACAGGTTGCTATTTTCGGCATCAGTATCTGTGTTACCATCAATGTCTGATCACTTTGTCTGTGTGTGGCAGCCCCATTCCTCTTCTCGTGATCTGTCACAAACACTGCTCTACTCAGAGACGCTGGGGAGGGGAGGACTTGGTGCCCAGTTGTAACAGCAGAGACTCCCCTCAAGGAGCTTCTAATTAAGATCACAGAGCAAAGTGCTGTTTAATTTAAGGAAAGATAATACCCAGAGGTGATATATTCAGTCACAGCTTAATTGAAATCAAAGAGCACGCAAAAAGGTGAGGGAGACAGCAGACAAAAGGTTAAGCAGAGCACCTTGTATCAAATGTTCAGCTGAGGATTAGCTGTTGATTGTGGAGCATAAGCCAAAAATCAAGTTTTATTGTGTGCCCTACAGTGATTTCTGTGTTCTAAATGAAATCAGAAAAACAGACACTTGTTTATCTCCATACATTATTGCAGCATGTGTGACAAGAAAATAAAGAAGTCATGAAATATTATTAGTGCTTTCTTTTTATGGATTACCGTGTTTCTTTAGCTGCAGGAAATACTGGAGAAAATTTATGGCTCCAACCTTTAGTTTAAAAATTAGTGTAATTGTTAAGCTGTGGAATTATGAATAGCTGCTTGTCGAACAGTAACAAGAAGACAACCTTTACAAAAAACACCTAATCTTCTGCCTGCATCAGGAAACTTTCACACAATAACAAGAGCTGATCAGTAAGAGTAATAATCTGCTTTAAAAGGGGAATGTAATGACAGTAAATAAATACAACTGTTGAAACAGGCAGTGCAAGGCACATAATGAGGGTGTCTCAAAGAGATTTGCAGTAAATACAGCTCTTTTTTAATAACAGGATGTTTACAAGTTCCTCTCACTTTTTACTCCTGACCCCATCACAGTAATTCCACTGGCTTAGATGGCACAGTAATCAAGTCAAGCCTGATGAGAGTTAGATTTCTATTCTAAATCATACCCACTTCATCCTCCTAGTCCACTTTTGCTCAAAAATATTTCCTCCGCAGACTGCTGTGCTCTTCTTTCAGAAGAGTTAAACAGTGGGAGCGGTGGCTTCACAAATAAACTGTTGGTTTATATCAGCCTTTGTGGCTGACACTTCATCTGTCCATAAATTTTTAAGCTGCCAATACAGTGCTGTTGTGTCTTTAGGGGGGTGGTGCCTCACTTTGCCCCATCCAAAGTATCTTCCCTTTGCATGAGTTCCATCTGCCCAGACTCAGAAGACGCTATTTCAAAGAAAATATTTTTAAAGGTTTTGTTCCTTATTTATTGTAAGATATTTCTGTTCCTAAGGCATCTTTCATCTCATGATTAGCATCAAAGCATTTTGTAAGCCTTGATTCTTTAGCTTTCTCAGTAGTCTCAAGGTATTTTGAGAAAAAGGTTTTGTGTAGCTCAGAGTTGAAACTTACTTCTTAACTGTACAGAGCAAGGTGACACAACAGCTTGGGCCAGAATTAAAAAGACACGAGATGGTTGGCTAAAACTCTGAGAGGAAGCTGATGTGGAGAAAGGAATACATGAGTTGAGTGTTTCACATACAGTTGAGACCTCCCTCTCTTTCACCTTCATCTTATTTTGTCTGTGAAGCTCTAGAGTAAATGAGGAACTGGGCACTGAGCAGAGACTGCAGAAAACCTTGCTGAGCTGGAAAATGGAGGCGTAGTTGGAGAACAGCAGTGTTGGGTCTAAGGTCACAGCCAGCTTACAAGAGACCAAGGGCTTGGAATGCTCCGTCGTGGCCCGCAGATGCTTTGGACAAGCAGCACCACAGCTGGCATGTGTGGTCCTTGAAAGTCCTCCATGTAGCTGAGAACTGGGAAATCCGACAGCACACAGGAGGACTGCAGAGGATCTGGCAAGGCAAGCCAGCCAGGAAAGGAAAAAGCAAATGACCATCTTTCGTCAAAAGGGATGTGGCCAACAAAGCAGCTCAATTCTGGCCATTACCTGTTTCTACTGGTACAGTTGTGGTGAAAAGCAGTTATTCAGTGTCAGCTATAAGCCCTCCGAGATATTTACGCCTGCTCTTTATTTCACACTAAGAAATGGTCAAAAGAATATCATTGGAGCCTTTCACTGTAGAAAAATTGAATGAGTGCCTTGTTTTTGCAAGACAGAAGGGGCAGATATGACCATAGGTGTAACAAATACCATCCAATGAATCACCTCGTGTGCCTGATTTTCAGACGTGGTTAGCACCCCCACGAGGGATAATTGTTTAAAGAGCTCTGTACTCAAAGGGACCAGATTTCTGAGTGGCTCAGCACTCTTTGGAAAATACCTATTCCCCTAGCATCATGAAGAGAAATGCACAGGGTGAGCTGGCAGAACATGCTCTGACCCACTAAAACACAGGCATGCGTCTCAGTCTTCAGGAACTATCTGTCAGTCCTTAAAGATGGTGCTGAAATGGAAAAGGATATGCAGCCTGGGAAAATAATGGCCAAATTTGTTTAACATACTTTATGACAATGGTTGTGTCACATAATTTTAAGTGAATCTTGTTTGTTAGAGGCTGAGTCTCTGTATTCAGTGCTGTAGAAGCCTGAAGGAATCACGAAGAATTTGTCTAATTGGCATCATGGATGAAGGCTGCTGAGGCATTGGGAACGACCAGATCTTCCACACCAGAAATGATCTTATTGCCATAGTTACAGTTGTCTGACTCTCCTTCTCCCTGCAAGTTGACAAATCACTTTAAGAATATTTGCAAAACCTTGAAAGTCTCACCTAGGGTACAAGTAGTTGAACAGCTGCTTTAAAAGCCAGTTCTGCCTATAGTCATGCCCAATCCTCCTTCAGCTGTGGGGGAAGCCCTCATTTGTCTGTAAAACCAAAACATCTGTTCACTCACTTATCCAGGCACTAGCACCCAGGGACTCCTTCAGCTTTGTGGATGCTGAGCAGGCTGAGCCCTACAGAGGGCTATGAGGTAAAGTAGAAGTTTCTTATGTGCCTTCCTTCCTAGGGAAGAGAATAAGTATAGTTCTTGGATACCTGTTCAGATCAGGAGCCTGGGTTAGGACAGGGGACAGGTTAGAGATCACAGTAAGTTGGTGTTGACTTGTCCTGGCAAAGCTAAAATGTCTCTTCTGTCCACGAGGTGAGAGCATTGATTCCAGCTGCCCACAAAATTTGAGCCATTTTTCATTTCCCATCAGGAAGCTGTGCCCTACCTGAACGGGGCAGATGTACAACAGCACAGGCTGTGAGTAAGAGCCAGAGCAAGGACACTTATCACTCTTGACTGAAGAGCCTCAACTCTTGTTCTGTGAATTAAAGAATAAAAAACTCCAAGGAATATGGTTGCTAACCCACTATGGCACTTTTAATGCCAAGTCATATTCCAACCTTTACAGTTTATATCCTTTTTTTCCCTCTGCATCTTTCTGTTAGCAAGCAATAGTAGCTTCTTTTTCCACTTTTTCCATTTTCAGCCCCTCTTGTCTCAAACTAGGTGGTAAGCAGGGTGGTCTGACTTAGGTGCCTCACAGGTATTAAGATGAATTTTCCTTTCCGAAGCACTTTGTCTCAATTTCCTGGCTTGTTAGGATCTGAGTGGTGATTTGGGTAGTTTCAGCATACTCTGTAATCCACTGTCTGTCTTTTTCCATGGAAAATGTGAGGATGTCATTGTCAGGCATGCACAGGGACTAGACTGCCAGGCATTCTTGCATGTATCTTCTCCTTATTTTGTAAGCTGACTTGATAAATTAAGCATGGGCTTCATACAAACAGACTTCCAAGACATCACTTAGTACAAATAATGGGATGGGCTAAGGGTCTTTTTATCCAGCGCTCTGTCTTTGTGCCCATCTGCCATCTCCTTTTGCGGACTCATTTAAGGTGAGTCTGAAATGTGTTCAAGGTTTTAGTAGAATCATCCAGTTGAATCTTTTAATTGAGGTCAGGAGAGCAGAATGAGCAAGCAAATTCGAAAATCTGGGAAGGGGAAAAAAAAGTCAGTGGGTATGAGACAAGCCTTGTTGCAAAGGGGTACGGTTTTGGTGAGAGGCAGGGCATGTCTTTTTCTGACAGTTTGCTGTGAATTTTGTGGGTGGTGTCAGTCAGCCTCTCCTTCCCTCTCAGGCACAGTTTCCCCTCTGACTGTTCCTACACAGGGCTCTGAGGCCACAGCAGCACGCAGAGGGGGAATTTTTCAGTATCTCATGGGAAATGTAGTCCACTTAGAAGCCCTCACCTTGAGGAGAGGCCCTGGCACAGAAATACCTATGGGGAGCCACAACGGTATTTCCAGTTAAGTGTCAGTGGCACTTGACTATTTTCAGTGCTCAACCTTCCATTAAAAAAAAAACAAAAAACAAAAAACAAACTGTTTTCAGTGAAAAATGCTTTCCTACATATTTTTTCCAAGCCTTTGCCCACATCTTTTGCACAATTAAACCTTATTATCCAGCAGTGTGGAAGGGCTGAACTCTGCATCTGCCCAACATACTCCACACAAACTGCATTAAGCTTGCCCCCTTGGCTGTATGTATTAATGTTTTGAACTGTCACCTGTAGCCAGTTTCATAATAGCCATCAATGACATCTAAAAGTACATGCATATTGAAAAAGGAAGGAAGCAAGCACTCTCCTTTAGGTGATTGAACAGCTGCATTATATCTGTGTTGTCTTGGCAAAGTCACTATTTTCCTGTGAAACCGTGGGTTGGGATTTTTTTTGCTTGTTGGATGAATTGACAAAGATTGCATCAGGCATGACTTAGAAGGCATTGGACCAACAAAATGCAAGGACTCATGCTGTATTATGCCTTTAGCAAGTTGTTTGAACAATGGGTCAATTCTCAGTTATTATTAGTTGGCAATGAGAGATCAGGCTATGGTCTTTGTGTGGTTTTTAAGTTGAACCCTACTGATTCAGCTATGCATGCAGAGGATGTCTGCAATCACATCTTCCATTTTAAGTTACAACCAAGCTGTAGGAAATAAAACCTCCATGCCAAATAAATTATAGAATACTTTATTTTATTTAATCTTGCCCAGCAAGCTGAAATAAACGTGCGTCCTTAGATGTAACAGTAATTCATGTAGCATGATAATTACTCAGTGTGCAATCATTACATTTCCAATAGCACTCATTACTCCAACAGCTCTCAAACATTTCTGAAGAAACACTTGGCTTGTAGCTATAATGATACCATTTTGCAAGTTTCTGAAGGCATTTTTTTTGCTCTGACTAGCATTGATTGCGTTTCATTTACCTTTTTGCCCCTACTATTGTTTATTGGCAAGAGTTTATCAATTAGCTCAGTCAAGATCCCAACAAAAACTACTGTTTCACTCACTAAAAATCAATAAGGAAACTCAATAACTCTTTCCAAAACCCAATAAAGAAGCAGCAAATAAAGTGTTCGCAGCAGATATGTGCACAGGGTTTTGGTTGAATAGTTTATCTGATGAAAAAATTATGGTTTTTGTTGACTTTAACTACCTACCAAATGCAGCCTGAACCTGCTAACAATTTCTTTCTGCCTTGCCCTTTTGCGTTTGTTTCAAAATACTGAAATAAAGGTGGTGTTTTCAAAGAGGAAGTATTTTGATAATTTAGAAAACATATCTTGAGATAAAGGTTATGGAAATGTGAAAGTACTACCATTTTTGAAGGTTAAAACTATGCTAAAACCAGGCCACAGTATTGTGTGCAAGGACAGGAAGGAAGAACAGACAATGTTATGCTGCTCAGCTCAGACCAAAGCAACCACTCTTTGCTTCCACTTCCAAGTGACTTTGTAATCGTCCTTTTGACCTCAGTGGACATCCATTCCTCATGTTTAAAATGAGAGTCCATCTGGAGTGTGCTTTTGGGGACATGGGCGAAAGCTCATTTGCTCTTTTCTGGTGAGGCTAATGTAGTGACCTTCATAGCAGAAAGCAATAAGAAATTATTTTGTGTTGTAGTTTGGGATGAAAAATTCAAGAGGAATCTCTCTGATGATGAGCTAACTAATTCTAATGCAGAAGCAGTAGGTGTTTTCAGCAGAGTTACAGCAGGATCAGTTTTCCAATGCTCTTTAGATATGGACAATAATTCTTGCTCTTTTCTACTACTGTGGCAGCCAGAGGCTTCCAGCCAAGCCAGGATCTGGTATACTGTATGATGCTGGATTTTCTGTGCACACAGAGTAAGACATTCCTGTCCCAGAAAATGTGCTAAAATAAGCAGATAAGACAAAAATACTGAGAGAAAGGAAATTTTTTTAAATTTTTGCTTGTCCAACTGATGAAGATTGCAGAGAAATTAAGAGATACTTTCTGATTACCCGTGAAGTTGCAAGTACAGCCCTGAGGCAAACACTAGTACCTTCATTTCCAGTAGGATACTTTAATCTTGTATTATCCTTCATGTGCACAGGAACCAGAACACAGCAGTTGAGAAACATTGTGCTTCTCATATTTTGAAATGGTCCAGAGCAAGCAGCCGTTATTGCATAACAAAACTGCTTAAGGCTTGTCAACAATTAACATCGTGTTTAGAATGGAAAACATGTATTTTTAAAATCTGCTTCGCTCTGATCAGATTAGAAAATAGTGTCAAGGCAATTAAGGAAAATAAAGAAGGATGAAACTGCTCTCAGAGTAATGGAAAAATAATTATCAGCGTGCCAGCCAATAGCATGCTGTCCCTGCTGGATGCCAGAGGAAAAACATCTATTTTCAAAGTGCTTTTTGGGCCTCATCCTACATCATGCTCAGCTTGCTCAGTTCCCACGTAATGTTGATAGAAACTAGAGGCACCCAGCACCTCAACAGCTGCCCTGAGCGTCTTTCAGGATCAGCCCACCATGGACAAGAGCAGCTTGTGCACTGGCAGTGACAGCAACAAAAAGGAGTTGAAAGCACAATGAAGGAAAATAAAATATGCTGGAAAATTTTTTCATTAAAGATGATGGCTTTAAATAATGATTTATGAACACGTTTGCTGCCATGCTTCCAATGATTGTCTGCTGTTTTGGAAAAGTGTCTCCTTGGATATGCTGACATATTTGTGTCTGTTTATGGTGAGAGATCTCCACGAAACAGTTCAGCAGCTGGGAGACTGCTGGTATACTGTAAAGGGTGTTCAGAGGGCTTTTCTCCAAGATTTGGAGAAAAGCCCTCTGAATTTTGGTGAGGTGGTTATCGTGAACAGACTTTGAAACCTTGTCCTCCTGCTCACACTAAGTTACTCCTAGGAAGAGGAATTGAAAATAAAACTCGGATTTTAATGAAAACTTTAGGAATGTTTACACTTACTTTCATGGCCTTCGGTTTATAAACTCTTGCAGCAGCAAAGGGAGAGGCCAGAAGTTGTGCTGGGAGCTAGCACAGCTGCAGTTTCTCATGGAAGTGGGAAAAAATAGTGAATTCCATTAAGCTGTTGGTTTTTATTCTGCCTTGCTACTATTTAGCAAAGGTAAATGCATTGTGAAGATCAAGGGCCCAGCACTCGTATGCTCTGGCCTGTGACATGAGCACATATCGAATGATTCTGAAGTCTGTCCCTTTCTTGGCTAAATAGACAATGGCAGCCGGAGAGCTCATGCCTCACCCTCCTGCTCTAAATGTTCTTAGACCTTTCTAAGTACAACCAGGGGGAGGACTGTCTTAATCAACCTCATTGGTGATCTGACTGAAGGTCTTTAGCAAGGTTTATTATTTTCTTCATCTTTGGCCTGAGTTGGTGAGATGGGTAATTAATTATAGTTTATCCATTTGTCAGGATGATTAAAGCAGCTCTGCTGTGTAGCTTGACCTTCAGGTAACCGGAGAATTCTTTTCATTTAACACTACCCTACCATTGCATGAAATTTGTGCAGCCTCTTGCACCTAATATTTTCCTCTACATTTTTCTCAATGTTTTGTATTCTTCTAGTATGATTTTTTTTTTTTAACCTAGAAAATACATAGAATTATTCTTATTAGGGTTGGAAGAATTTCTGAGGCCCACAAGAACATTCATATTGAATATTGTGGGCAGTCTTCTCGGTTTATTAGCTTTTCTAGAGATCTATATCCCTTTTATTGAAACCAATATATAAAACTTCCCTGCCTCTTAGTAATTTATTCTCTCTTTACTGAAGCTAAAGATAAATCTTTTGTGATCCTACTCTCAGAGTTTTTATTGAAAACCACACTTTTGCTTATTGAGGATCCTGAGAGAACCAGTTTAAATGCCTACCGGACTGGTGGAGGGTACTGAGGTTTTTGTACTGAGAGGCCAGGCTGATGCTGGAAAGGGTATTCCTGCAATCTTTCTTGTGCTGAAACAGTAAAATAAACTAAGGATGTCTTTCAGATTTTGTTTGTCTTTACCATTACTTGACTTGAAAAGCCTCTCCATTTCTTCCTCTTTCCAAATTATCTCTTCCAACTTGTCTAATTAGACAATTCCAGCAGATACTCCTGTTTCTGTCTTGGTAAGGACTTTTGATCTTGGATCCTTAACTGTAGTGGTACAGAACTGGCAGCACGATGGAGGACAGGAAGCCTGAAACTTGGCCACCTTTCTTCTGTTGAGTTCTTGAGAAGTGCCTGCGATTTACTCCCTGGTGACTTTTCTCACAGCACCACTGTCCATAAGTTCACCACATGTCAGAGGAAAATGTTCTAATTTAAAATACAATAGTGCCTGGTGTCGATACTGTAATTGTGTATTCATATTCATAGATCACTTCAGAAAACTCCAATACTTGCCAGAGTAGAGAAGTTCTGAACAAAGATTCCATAAGTCATGAGATTGCCTTAAAATCCCGAGAGTCCAAGGTGTGTGGATGTGTATTTCTCTTGGGTATTTCTTTAGGGTTTATATTTTTCAAGCTTTCCCCTGTCAGCTGAAAAGCAAGTCACTTATGAATAAAAGAAAAGCTGAGAATTTCCTTCATGTTAGAAGGCTTCAGGAGCCACAACTTGAGCATGAAATGTCACTGGATTTGTAATGAAATCATAGGAGCTGGCAGGACTGCCAACTTTCTCTCCTTTGCCTACTTCTTAAAAACAAAACCCTTTAAAACTGGACTATTATTCCTGTAATAACTGTGATTAAATACTACTGTCCTTTAATACATACCTCCTATTCGGTGACCTCGTGTAATTATTTTGCATTAAACTTATGATTAACAGCAGATAGAGGTGCTTGATAATGATAAATAGCTGAGGATTTCGTGTATATCAGATGTGAGTCCACCTCTTTTTTTGTATTGATGTTTTTTAGCTGCAGTTACACATCTGCAATAAAGCTGTAGTAAATACTTTGAGGAAACTTTTGCATTGTTCCTTCCAAAACAGATTTTTCTCCACAGCCCAAACTTTTGTAATTTAAAGCCAAACATATGCATTGTCCGCATATTTCAAGAGGCAGCTGGATTAAAACCTTTTGGATGAGATTTTAATGAATGTGTTCTCTCACTGAATAAGTGCAGGGAGTAAATTTTTAATGACTCATTAACAAAGTTAATAGTTTTGAAAATCATTACAGTGTGATTCCATTATTTTGTTTCTTTTTGCAGTGCTACTAATGCTCCATGCATCATAGTAATGTTTTTCTTCTGGTGCCTCCAACAAAAGTTGTTCTGACTCAGAGCTTCCTCTAGGAAACGTGTTATGAAAATGGCAATTTAGAAATATTCGGAGATGCTCAGGAGTTGGATTTAGGATCACAATAGACCTACTTGAGGGCCAGACATTACAGCCTATGTGGGCCTCTTTAGGAGATACATATCTAATATGATGTTTCAAAAGTATTTGAGTAGCCTAACATCCTGATTTAAGTACGAGTGAGAGGCCAAATGTCTGTAGGCATTCTATATAACTCTATAAGCTGCCTAGATCTTTTTTTCCTTCCTTCACTGTTTGAAATGTTTCAGATGGTCCTAGACATTCATATGCCCACTGACCAGCAGCCTTCGCCTGGTGTAGTAAGAGATTTATGCACAATAGTGTGTATTCCCTTCTATCTACAGGCAGCACTTTCTATTGTGTAAGGGACAGGCGAAC